>NADL03000077.1:0-398679 GCA_002205965.3 Kappaphycus alvarezii | reverse complement strand
CTGCCGCACTGGACAGTGTTGTTGCGCTTAATGTCGATGGACTCGGTGTCGATGTGCTTAATGTCGATGGACTCGGTGTCGATGTGCTTAATGTCGATGGACTCGGTGTCGATGTGCTTAATGTCGATGGACTCGGTGTCGATGTGCTTGATGTCAATGGATTCGGTGTGGCTGTGCTCGATGGCGGGGAGCCCGGAGTTATGGGCGATGAAACCTTACTAAAATATTCGCTCGCTATCCCAGCGCTTTCGGCCAAACAAATCGGGACATCTAACCCCACAAAGCAGCCCTCCCCAGGAACGCAGTCGCCGTCGTGATTGCAAGATATGTCTTCTCCTGGCGGCTTAAAGCAGAAACAAATACCCCACACCGGACAGGGCCTCAACTCTTCTGTATCCTCTTCGCACTCGCGAGATCCTTGACAATCCGAAGTGAGGAGGCAACGTTCCCCCGTCAAGCCTCTCGGAGGAGTTCCACGGATATTGTTCGGAAGCGGATTGAGCGGTTCCAACGCCGGTTGAACATGATCCACGACCGCAGAGGAGATACACACGCCTATCTCGAAGAACCTGTTCCGTGCGGCGCAAATCTCGCCTTGATCGCACCCCGCATTATCCACGCAGGGCTTGTCAATGTCAGGGAAGCAGCGACAGCCTCGGGAGCCGCAGTTGGTGCTTCCATTGAAACGATCGGCCTTGCAGGTAGTTCCTGTCTTGCACTCATTTTGTCGGTCGCAGAGTTCGTAACTCAGCCCCATCCGGCCTTTCTCGCCCTCCTCTCCCAACGTCTCATCCTCAATGCCATACACTTTGTAATCTTCAGAGGAATCATTCGAGTCCTCTTCCAGTTGCACGGCCCGTTCCGAGTAACAAATCCCGTACAAGTCATGGTCGTAGTGTAAACTCGTTTGTGGATCCGAAGCAGGCTCTGGTGGATCAGAATCTGGGACGGGCACAACACAAGTTTCACCGAGGGGACAATCCCATGGAACTACACAGCGCATAGCAAGAGGCTGTGGAATGCAAATACACTGGCGTTGTGGCGGACAAGACGTACTGTTTTGAGAATCCTCAAGACATCGGCGTCCTTGTTGACATTGATCGTCGGATTGACAGAAATCACCGGTGAGACCGGGACGAACGGGTTGGTCGGTACGAAAGAGATGAAGATTTTCGGAATGGTAACGGCGGGAGACGCAAAAGGTGACGGCATCAGAGAACCTGGTTGCACAGATTTCACGTGAATCACAGTCTGAGTCTGTATTGCAGGAGGGGTCAAAGGTAGGGGCGCAATTACAAGTGGAGGCGGAATCGGGACAGTCGGTGGAACTTGGGTCATCCAGGACGACGCAGATTCGGGAACCGGATGGGGTGGTGAGGCAATCTTGTGGTTGTTTGCACGGGTCCAAAGTGAAGCCGGATGTAGGCTGCTGTCTCTGTGAGGTGACGAGGGTGTTGTTGGGAAGATATCTGGAGAGAAGGCTTTCGAGTGGGAGGTGGGTTTCGTTATGGTGGAGTCGGTTGAAGGGGTAGAAGTGGAGGTGGGGGGGTTTGATGGGGTGTGTTGTAGGGGGAGGCGGAATTGATGTGAGTTGAGCGAGAAAGACTGGAGGAGAAGGGTGAGGAGGGACTTGAAGAGTCATGGTGAATGTGGTGGTCGGGGGAGATAGCAATGTTGGGGAACATGAGCGGTATGGGCATATGTCTACGGGAGATTAGAGGAGGGGATATGTCCGTTGCGAGGAAAGGATGAGAGTGGAAGTAGGTAGAAAGGGACTTTTGGCAGAGGCGATGTTGAAGAGAGGGAAGGAAGTGGAGTGGTGACCGACAACGGGGGTGACTAGTGCAAGTGGCAGGTGGGGAATGAGAAAGTAGTGGCGTACAAGAATTGGCTTGGCTGCGGTATGTTTTGAAGGAATATTTTCGGACACAAGGTTTGGCTCCCCCTCCATACGATCTGCGGCTGTTGAAGTGAGTAATAAGGAAACTTGTGCAGTGATATTCATTGTTTGGTTGAGGCTAATGAGAAACGGGGGTTTTGGAGGATATTCAAAGGGTTGAAGATGGGCGGCATTGAGTTGAGCTCTTGGAAATCAACATTGGAGCCTCCTCGACAAGGAGAAATCACTTGTCCAGTCACGCATTAGTTTAATTTACCCTCGAAGAGGACACGCGTATGGTATTGTACCCCTCTGCTCAATCGAACGGGCAATTTGTGTATGTCTTTCCGAGTCTCTGACAATACTGTACAATACAGTGCTGTACGGTATGCGTGCGACGGCTTGGCTTGCACAACGTCAGCAATAATAAAAGTTGCATTACAATACCTATGCCACGTTTTCATGCACATCCAATCCAATGGATAACAATCAAGAAAAAAAAGAAGACCATATTGTACTCTACCGCCTCATCCTCAAAAATTCCCAAAATCCCAAAATCCCAAAATCCCAATCGTCGCCTCACAGCCCCATCCGAACCACACCAGCCAAAACCCTTTCCTCAACCCTCGTCTCCCACCGTGCCGCAAACGTCGTAAATTCCACACCCCCTTCCTGCCATCCCCTCACCCTCCTCCCAACCCTCCACTTTGGACTATTCACCAACTTGTCCCTCCTCACACACCCCCCCTCTACCAACCCACAGTACCGTTTCATCATCATAGCCCGACCCTCCCACACAACCATATGTCCCCCAGTCGCACAATTCCCGCCCACATCACACCACACCCTCGCCATACGATCCTCCTCAAACACCATATCCTCCCTCGAAAACCCTCTCAACAACTCAACATCCACACATATCGGCGCCGCCGTCTCCGTCGCTTCCGCCTCCGCCTCCGCTTCCGTCTCCGTCTCCATCTCCATCCCCTCATCCTCTAATATTTCAACCGTCCCTTCCCCATCCGCTGCATTCCCAACGACTGGCGGTATCGACACCGCCACCTCAACCTCTGGCGACATCGATGCCATGATCTCACTCTCCCCTTCCGTCTCGCCTGGCACGAGGGACACCGGACGGCTCCCCGCCTCACCGCTCTGCATAGGCCCTACATTCTCTGCTTCCGCGCTCATCTCCGCTTCATCTCTCATCGTACCCTCACCGGTTGCTGTACCCTCTGTCGGGTCCACAGCCTCCGTGGTCACTGAAGCTTGTGCAGGAGCTGTGTCCTCATCAGTAGTACTGGCTTGTGCTGTGTCCATTGGCTCTGCGGTGTCCATTGGCTCTGCGGTGTCCTCTGCGGTGTCCACCGGCTCGCCGCTAGGTGACATGTCAGTGTCAGGAAACATTCCGTCTAGATCCCCAGAGGTGGGGTTTGGCGATTCTTCACTGCTTGGATTAGGCCGTTATCAAAGGTCCTTCTTCTGGCTCATCCAGCTCCTCGGGCACCCATCCACAGAGTTGAAACTCTGCTAACGTAAAGCATACCCTGTTGTCCAGTCCCGTATCCCTGCATTCCTCCCCCTCATCGCATTCGTCATCGGTCGTACAACTGGGAGTAAACAACGGGAAGCAGAAACACTCCCTTCCCGGCCGACAATCCGCACTCTCTCCACAGTGTCTTCCGCACACACACAACCTAGCACCTCGACATTCATCCCCATTTCCGCACACGTCTCCATTTACCCCGCCCTCCAAACTATCAAAAAGGATAAAAAAGATGGAATCTGCACCCATCACTCCTTCCCTCGAGTAGCAAATGGGATCCGATACGAAAAACGATACGGCGCAAACCTCTTCGTCAATACAATCGGTAGAGTCGGAACACTGGGGGCGTCAACTTGCAGACAATTGCAAAACTGGGAATCAGGCAGGCATGGTCCGACGAACTCTAATTCTTCATTGCTCTGGCAAGACAGGTCCGCGCAGGGCAACACAATCGGAATCTACTAAACAGGGGTCGAAAGTAAGACCGGCTGTTTGTCGGAAGGTAGGGTGCAAGACATGTTGACGAAGAGTTGGGAAAGAGGAATTGAGCGAATGTTGGATTTCGGCGAAAGACGAGTTGACCACATGATAGAGGATGGCAAGGTCGGAAGCGGGAATGGGCGGCCTGGATGCGTGTTGTGGTTGTGGTAGGGGGAGGATGGGGTGAGAGAGGATGGGAGGTAGGAAGAGGAGGAGAAGGGGGTAGAGGAGGGGCATTGTTTCGGGATGACTCGGGAAAGGCAGCAGTGATCGGCGGCACGGACGAGGGTCAGGTCTGGATCGCTGGTGTTGGATTTGTCTGGTGAGCGGAGCAAGTGGCTTGGAGTTTGATTGGTATTACAGTATGATTCACGTAGGGTGTCGTTGGGGATTGGAGAAAAGCAAATTTGAAAATTTTTTGAGTTTATAACGAATGTGTAATTGGCGGTGGATTGGCAATGTTTGGAGGGGCTGTAAGTTGTGCAAGGAGGGGGATGCCACTATATGATTGGTCAATGAAGAATAGGTCGTTGTTGAAGATGACGTGAGTGCCAAAGTTGCTGTCTACCGTAGCTACCTATTGGTGGTACTGACATACTGTACCAAGGTAGTTCATACAGTACTTTACGTATTGAGAGTAACGTTTTCTTCGTACCGTTTACGCTACATCGCACAGTACAAAAGTTCGTGGCTGTCCGATGCTCCAACTTTTTCCAGACGGTCATTTCACCTACTGCACGCTCATGACGACATCTACTGTAAACTATTCATGCATTGGTCCTTTCTTGGCAAGAAGTCCATCCAGTTCTTCACTAAATTGTCGGTCAGTCGGTGCACACTCAAAATAGGTACTGAGTAAAGATCCTTCTTTCATAAGTAAAAGCAATTTATTACATGTATGCGGTACATTACAGTACCGCCCTTTACAGT
This sequence comes from Kappaphycus alvarezii, assembly GCA_002205965.3. Lineage (NCBI taxonomy): Eukaryota > Rhodophyta > Florideophyceae > Gigartinales > Solieriaceae > Kappaphycus > Kappaphycus alvarezii. The sequence continues at coordinate 393,844 of NADL03000077.1, read as the reverse complement.
TAGACCTGTTATAGTATATACAGGTAATTATATATATAATCATTTACTTCCCCGTAAAGTACAGTACAGCACTGCAATGATGTACAGTACAGTACGTAAGCTTCTTGATTACAAGCAAAGGGGCCTACTTTTTCCAGCCATGGATGTTCAGCTCCGCAACGTTTTCCACGCATTGTACGGTATCACACTTCAGAGGAAAAAGGGGGGGTGTCTTTATTGAGATGTATGGATTGGCTGCAACCCATTTGGAGTTGCATATCTGCATGTCATATTAAATACATGTACCGATGGTGGAGGCAATGTACAAATCATTGCTGTCGAAAGCTAGCACCAGCGACTGTCTACCGGAAAGTCAATGGGAGGCCAGCCAGCAGACAAGCAGCGTTACAAGTTACTGCCAACGCCGAGTGTCGTTGTAGAAAAATGCCTCGCACCATCGCAAACCGTTCCATTGCGCGGCTGGCGACGGTTCTTGCAAGCTCCGTGACCACTGAAAACGCCTCTGGATGCCATCCGCCAAGAGTAGAGATTGGAACAGGAACTACCCTGCTTCTCCCCGGTAATTCCTCCAGAAACCCTTGGTACTTTCGCCGCTTTTCCGCCCTCGCTGCATTGAGACTGGTCATCGGTTTAAAAGTCCAGGCTCTGGAATGGGAGGGAGCGAGTGGATTGACGAATGTTATGTCGAAATAGTCAGTTCCACCTGCCGCCCCCATGGCTCTAATGTCCGGTCTTGTCCAGTGTTGAAGATGCACACGCGGTTCGATGAAAGGCCGCCGAGCCGCCCGTCCGAGATCATTGCCTAGCAAAGCGACCTGATTGTTGTGGCGATTATTGCGCTAGCATCCATAACGACAGTGCAGCAAATGATCCCCATGGATATCTAATATCTCAGGGCACCCAGGCTTCGGACAAGGAGTGTCAGGGGCGAAAAACGGAGTTTGGCAGAAGTACTGCAGCCACACCGAGAAATCCTTGCTCCTGATGTGTGTCCTCAACCCCGCACTAGGCGCACAGTGGACCCACCCCTTGGCTCCAGGTAGTGACATCGAGGCGCGGAAAGCACGGGTACGGGTATTGCCAGGCGGCAACGCTTCCTGCGCCGCGGCGTGGACTGCGTCTGTAAGCTTCTTCTGTGATGGTGGGTTGTTCGAGCAGAAGTTGCTAAACGGAAGTCTATCCGCAGATCGGCAGGAGGTATTCCATATGTCGAAAGCTTCGAGGGCGTCATCGTATTGGGACAGGTCCTTAGTGGAGGTCGGCAAGAATTTGGTGCACAGCTTGTTCGACGCGGCACTGGATGCAAGGAATGAAGCAGCGCCAACGTCCTTCGCTGACGTCAAGCCAATTCCCAAAGTCGGCCTTTAGTCCTGGATCGGAGTGATGGGCAGTTGTAATTCCTTAAATATGGTGTCGTCAAGCAATCCACCAGCCAACTTTCGGACACAGTTTTCGAGTAGGTCGTCAAAATACTCGGCCCCTTTCCTTGTACAGGAAGGCGGAACAACTCGAAGAAGGTACCCCAACTTGCAAACCCCAAAGCAGTTTCGAAGTAATTGGAACGAAACTTGGGAGTCTTCGAGCCTCATGATGGCACTGATAGGAGGTTCGAGGTTGTGGACATGGTCCAGAATGTGCTTTTCCATGGACGCCGTGGAACCTACCGGAGCGTTTAAGATGGCAACCCCTTCGCAGTATTCCTGCAACATGTCGGGGGGGGTAGACCGCTTGGACTGAGGCGACGGGGGCTGTTGGCCACCAGATCTTGCATTTCGGTATGGCGAGATGAAGCCCAAGACGTTTGGCTTCCGGGGAGGACAAAACTTCGATGGCCTTTAGTAATGCGGTGTGTTTGGCTATAATATAACCATCATCGTGGTACCAAAGTTCCAAAAGCAAGGTTTTCAACTCCGTGTCCTCTTCGGGGAATGAAGATAACAACTCTCGAATTTTTATAGCGAGAGGATGGAGGACCACGGCGAAAAGCAAGCCGCTGAGCGGGTCTCCTTGCTGAGTTCCCACGGCACTCCGTATCGTCTCGAATCCAGTCCATAGGAACGCTGGATCGTTGTTTTAGCAGTGCAGCACCCCAAGGTAGCAACTGGGGAAAAAGGTTCTTGACGGCTTTGAAAAAGGATGCACGGCTACAGAGGTTGAAGGCATTCCTTAGGTCCACCGATAAAAGAGCATATTCGGAACTTGTGCCGAATTTGCTCACAATGCGACGGACTCCATGAACCGCAGTGTCAGTTCCTGATTTTGAGGCAATACCGACCTGGAGTGGCTGAAAGTAGCGTGCTGCTTTCTCATTGACTCGAGTTGCGAGGCAGCTGCTCACTAGTCTTCTTAAAGTTTCCCCCACAGCAATGGGGCGCGGGTTCATGTCTTTATTCGCGAGTGGCGTGAGTGGGGCGCCGGCAACCCACGGCGCGAGCGTTACGGGAGCTTTCCCAGAGGCCAACACATTCACGAGTTCTGTGAGGGAATCCAGGAATCCCCCTGGGAGGAAGAGGTAGGGGCCCTTAATAGCTCTTGGACGTGACAGGGGCGAAGGCCAGATCTGGGGGCTGAATCCGGGTTGAAAGAACGAACAGCTCGCAGCACTTCGTCCTTCGTGATATGTGTGATTGTGGGGGGGTGTGTGGGGGGTACGAAGCGTTCCTCGTCATCTCCTGGAGCTTGGGGATGCTTTGCGCGAAGGGCGTCGGACACAGCTTTTGTTGCCGGAAGGACACCTAATGAACCTAGGGCCTGTGCCGCTTTGCCACAGGCACCTTCTCTGGCGAGTCTCATCCCCGGCGGAGGTTGGCCTGTTTTTGCTCTCGGGGCGTTGGGGTCGTATTAACTCTAGAGGTTGCGAGTTCGAGGCCTTTTTGCCAAAGTGTTTGGAATTACCCTGCGTTCCATAGTTCAAGCCGTTCCCTCATTTTGTCGCTGCTGGATTGGGCCTCATTCGAACCGGGATCTCTTGAGGAAGCTGATGTGTTTGAGAGCATCACAGAAGGAAACAAGAACACTGTGGACAACTTCATTGCGGCGTCGGTATGCCCTTGTACACATGCCCGCGAAGCTTCGCGCATAGTAATTGCTAGCAATTCACTTAGGGCGGATTGGAAGCGTGTGGGTATGTGTGATAGCACTGGAATGTAAGTTGTGAATATTTCTTCCGAACTGGGTAAAGTCTGTTTGGGGAATGGAGCTACGTTCTCGAGTGTCGGCTGTTGTTCCAAGGCTCTCTGTGCTAATCTTGCAACACACGAAGGTGGGTTGTCTGCGACTGGTCGTGCATCAAGTACCCGAGATGCAATGAGATCTTCGACCAGTAACTGTGGCCTGTGTAAAGGTATGTAGTTTCTCGGCCTAGTGTGTACGGAGCACTTAGAGCAGCGGGCATACGAGAAGGCAAAGTGGCCTTGTGGGCCGGGGCTTACACACTTAGAGCCGTGGTACAGGTGATGACAGCTGCAATACCAGTAACCTATTTCAGCAAGGTGCTTCTGCAATTTAACCAGCTCGTGACAACGAGATGGACCAAGCTTGGCCTTTGGTGTATGCGTAGAACGCATGTGGGCTAGCAGTTGCGAGACTGTCTGAATCCGAGGTTTCGGCTCCTTGCAGAGGGGTCAGCGGCCTGGAGTGGTGAAACAGAGAGGGAGGCAGCCGGGGCGCTGCTAAAGAAACTGTAGAGGCGATGGTAATGGGTTTCAGAAAGTTGAGGGCAAAGAGTGTATGGAGTGTACCTGGATTCCCACAAGAATCCAGATGAGCCCCCCTTTTATAGACAGTACGGTAACTCTACTCTAGAAATTCTATACTCTGTTAGCTCAGTAGAACTTAGAACTTACTAGAAAGTAGAGGTGTAACTATAGAATTGTACTATCTAGAATATAACTACGTAAATAAAAACGATGACGTGGGGCTCCACGTCAAATAAAAACATTGAGGGAAAATCAAATTTCTAAAAATCATTCAAGACGATACAGTTTCCCTGTTACACCACTGTGTAATAGAGAACTGGAATAGCGACAGCGAACAAGTCTCTATTACACAGTGGTGTAACAGAGACATTGTTACACTATTATCAGGCAGCTCAAGCGGTGCAGGTGCAGGAGGAATAGGTAAAGCAATGTCATTGGGCTGCTCCAAATGTGGTGTGGTGTGAATGATATGAATGACTGGATGGATTTTAAAATGAGCAGGGAGATCCAGTCGAACAGCATTCTTACCAATTAGCTCCTTAACCACGAATGGCCCATATCTACGCGCACCAAGCTTTTTAGAATCCTGGGACCTAGAATAAACATCTGTAAACAACGAGCGCTTGATCCAAAGCTTTGAACCGACTTTGTAATCTGGAACCTTGTAGCGCCTTGAAGCATATGCAGCTTGCCGAGCTTTTGCCACTTTGTAGGCAAATTGCGCATCCTCAAGAGAAACCTTAAGCTTGGCACGAAAGTCGTCCAAGCTTTGAAGAAGTATGCTGCTGCTAGCCAAGAAGTCCAATGGCGATTTAGGTGTCCATCCCAAGTCCAGCTCAAATGGTGACACACCCAGATCATCGCTCACAGCCGAGTTGTATGCAAATTCTGCAGAAGGAAGCAGTTCATCCCAGTCATCCTGATGATACGAGCAATAGCAACGGAGATAGTTCTCGATCATCCTATTCATAATCTCAGAAGCGCCATCTGTTTGTGGGTGTCTACTTGTAGACATTCTTAATTTCACCCCACAAAGATTCATCAGTGTCTTCCAAAACTTTGAAATGAACTTGCTGTCCCTATCTGAGGTCACATCATCAGGCAACCCGTGGTTCTTGAATATGTTCGCGAAGAAGTCTCGAGCCGTGTCCTCAGCAGTATCTGATGTTTTAGATTTAAGAAAATGGACTCGAGAGTAAGTCGATCAACCCAAGTCGTGATCGCATCATGACTCCTCGTCAGGGGTAGCCTCACAATGAAATCTGTAGCTAATGAACCCCATCTGCGGTCAGGCAATTCCAGTGACATTGGATCAGTCAACTTTTTTGATTAGAGTCCTTATACTGCTGACACGTGAGACATCCTTCACAATACTTTCGAACATCCCGGCTCTTATGTTTCCAATGGAAGTTATCTAATCTGGACAGTGTCTTCGCAAATTTAAAATGTCCACCAACTTTAGAGTCGTGAGCAATTTGCAAAATATCCGAAACTGACCTTCTTGGTACGCACAACTTTCCATTGTAAAACAGCCTCGAACCATCTTTTCGGAACATTGGCAGAATTCTTTCAAGTTTCTGCTTCTGAACCATATCCTCTGGCCACTCTCCTTCCATGGCTTTTACCACTGGACCAAAGAACTGGTCGTCATCATACCGAGGAATGATCTGATCAACGTCAAGGTAGGGAATTTCAACGTCATTCACTGAGATGTCACGGTCTCCTCTAGTCACGTGCGGAGCTCTGGATAATGCGTCTCCAAGACGTGAATTCTTCCAGGCTTCAGTGTGATGGGAAAGATTCCGAAGTTACCGAGAGTTTCCAACCAACGTGCTTCTTTCCGACTCAGTTTCGGTTTTGTGAAGAAGCTCTTAAGCACTTGGTTGTCTGTGAAAATCTCAAATTCAGAACCTTCAAGATAGCACCTGAATCTTCCCAGAAAATTAATCAAAGCCAGAAGCTCTCTGTCATTTGCAGTGTAGTCCGACTCAGCTGGTGAAAGTTTCTTTGAATAGAAAGAAATTACACGATCTCTTCCATTCTCATCCAACTGTGTTAGAGTTCCACCGACAGCAAGCTGTGAAGCATCTACATGACACGAAATGGCTTGTTCCAATTAGGAGCGACTAAAATTGGAGCCAACGTCATCGCTTCCTTTAGCTTCTGAAAAGCTTTATCACACTGCTGGTCCCATTTCCCAATACCTCGACTCTTCTTTGTCAGATCTGTGAGAGGTGCGCAATTGCGAGAACTTCTGAATGAACCTACGGAAAAACTGTATTAGACCTAAGAAACTTCTCAACTCCGTTAGAGATTCAGGTTTCGGCCAAGTTTGTAGGACTTCGACCTTCTCAGGATTGACACGAATGCCGTGCTTCCCGACTATTAAACCCAAAAACTCTAGCTCAGTCTGAAAGAAAGAGCATTTCTTCGGAGAGATGTACAGCTTGTGGTCCTTAAGTCTCTTTAATACAATTTCCAGATGTTCGTAATGTTCGTCCTCATTCTTACTGAATATAAGAAGATCATCCATATAGACAACCAAGAAGACATCGATGCAATCATAGAAGATCTGGTTCATCAAAGTTTGGAACGTAGCAGGAGCGTTGCAAAGTCCCATTGGCATAACAAGATATTCAAATTGCCCATACTTTGTATTGAACGCAGTCTTTTCGATGTCCTCGGTTTCACCCTTATCTGATGGAACCGGTTTTCAGATCAAGCTTGGAGAAAAATCTTCGCATCTCCAAGTCGATCGAACATTTCATCAGAACGAGGGAGTGGAGCATTATTCTTTTTGGTGATGCGATTCAAAGCGCGATAATCGACAACACCTCTAAGTTTTCCATCCTTTTCTTTCAAAGAAAAGTGGTGCTCCATATGGTGATTTACTGGACCTGATCTTCCCTTTCCTCAGAAGAGACTCGACGTACTCTTTTGCTGCCCTAAGTTCGGATGGAGACAACTGGAATAAAGGTCGATGAGGTGCCTTTGCTCCTTCCTCCACTTTGATCTCATGATCAACTGATCGAATCGGAGGAAGCCCTCTTGGCAATTCATCCTGAAAGACCTCTTTGAAATTATCCAGTAATCTGCTCAATCTTCCACCAAACTTTGAATCTGTCACTCCTGTCATACTGTGAGCTTCAAGTAACTGAAATACTTCGAAGTCACCCCCATGCCTCAGCATTCGTCTAAATTTCTTCAATCCCAAATTGGACACATCAATACGGTTTTCTTCATCGGAATCAATCACTGGAATGGAAGCATCTTTCACCATCACAATTCGTTTCCGATAGTCGACACGTGGATTTTGGGCAACATGCCACGGCATTCCCAACAGAACATCATACCTGGTTTGGGACACAGCCCAACTAGAAGTATATGTATGTTCGCCTAACTTAATGGTTCCGTTGGAAATGATCTCAGATACTTCCTCAGTGACTCTCTCCTGTGAATGACAAACAATGAATAGTTCACGCCGACTCTCAAACAAGTTCCTATTTCGCTTCAGGAACTCGGCTGAAACCACGTTTGTACTGCATCCATCGTCCTTTAGTACTTTGACTGCTATTCCATTCAGTCTACCTTCAAGTACTAACAAAGGCTCCACTGGTATAGGTCCATCAGTGGGGATGCTGTCATCATGACTAGACGTGATTCCATTAGACTCGGCTTCGGAGATTCTCGACTTTTCCCTGTCCTCTGAGAATTTAGCTCCGGTGATGTCCACAACAGTTTCACTCTGCTCATTGGGACATCTTTTCACACTCACTACTGGTCTCACCTGAGTGTTCACCAAGTCTGGTGGACCAACTAGTTTCCCGAGTCAAAGCCATTCAAATCATTACTGTGTCCTGCCTGTGTATTGTTCGCCGCTATGCGAGTACCACCCCTGTTACCTTTATTCCCGTTTCCTTTTCTGTGTTTCCAAGGTCTACATCCCACCTTATGGCACGTAAAGCATCGGTTCTCCATCAAGTCTTTCTGACGCTGCCCATCGTTTTTACGTTCCAGGTTTCCGATCTCCATCGGCATAGGACCTGAGGCATTTCGATTGGCGTGAAATGAACCTCTGCCAGTGAAGAAACCTGCACCATAAAATGCTCCGTCAACGTTGAGAGCAATGGTAGTCGCAGCTTCAAACTTGGATGGGTTTCCTTTACGAACCTCCAACAGAATGTGGGGTTTGAGACCTTCACAGAACCGCGCCAATTTTTCCGACTCACTGATACCGGGAATATTGATAACCAAATTCCTGAACTCGAGAGGTACGCAGCCACACTCGTTTTCTGGCGGATCTTGGTAAGTTTGTCGCGAGTTCGAATGACACTGTCCTGGGGGACAAACGCAACCTCAACCAGGAGTTTGAAAGCTTCCCATGTAGGAGGAACAGCATTCTCGGACACAACTGTATACCACAAGTTTGTGGTAGTTCCGGTCATGAATGTCGAAGCAAAGTCGATAGCATTCTGGGCACTGATAACTCCTTCATGGCCCACCTGAATAAGTCTCAGGTATTTTTCGACTCAATGCAACCATGACCGAACTGTTAACGCATCTCGAGTCCCATCAAACAACACAGGCTTATTTGGTTTGGAGAAAAACATGTTCAACAAACCTCTCACTTAAAGCCTTACAATAACACCTACACTTGAATACAAGCACTTGAAGTTGAAATCTGCAAGGAATTCGTCCCTGGACGACGGGCTGGCTCCCTACCCGCGAAGAGAGTGACTCACCAGCAGCTTTAATCACACCTACACTCCCATGTGACTCAGCAATCCGTTCGGGATATCCCACAGTCCACTATGTAGACCGCGATCGGTGTCCTTACCCTATAAGAAAGCCTCTCAAGCCGACTCTAAGCTAGCGAATAACCAAAGAATAACCTTTCTGAGCACGTACCACTTAGTCCAATTCCAGTCCAAGTCAACCCTATGAAGCGTTACCTGAACCCGTGACCCAGTCGGTGCACCTAGCTAACAGCCAACGAGTGCAATAGGATTGTATAGGAATACTGTGAGGGGACCCTCAAATGGGGACTTGGTCAGAAGTACGGCTTTACTAAGGCAACTTAGTTAAGCCTAACTGTCCAGTCTAAGTATTCTGAGAAGGATCACGCAGCTTCGTGAGGCCTGCACGATACCTGAACAGAATAACCTAGAGAACGCAGACTAGGCTGCACCCCCAAGTTCCCGGTTACCTAGTTCTCCAATTAGTAACCGCAACCTGCGTAGAACAATGGGGTTTAGAGTACCTGGAACTCCAGCCCGCAGATACTCTCCTGTACTTGGCACTACAGCCCACAAGTACAGTATATGATATTGCTTACAGTACAGTAAACCTGTCAGCAAAATTTTTCCAAAAATTCAACAACCCAAAAAAAATACACGTGTAAGAAAACCTCGATCTAGAGCAACACGAAAGCGAAAAAGCAGCGGAACCGGCGAAAGCGATGCTACCAGTGAAACAGAGAGGGAGGCAGCCGGGGCGCTGCTAAAGAAACTGTAGAGGCGATGGTAATGGGTTTCAGAAAGTTGAGGGCAAAGAGTGTATGGAGTGTACCTGGATTCCCACAAGAATCCAGATGAGCCCCCCTTTTATAGACAGTACGGTAACTCTACTCTAGAAATTCTATACTCTGTTAGCTCAGTAGAACTTAGAACTTACTAGAAAGTAGAGGTGTAACTATAGAATTGTACTATCTAGAATATAACTACGTAAATAAAAACGATGACGTGGGGCTCCACGTCAAATAAAAACATTGAGGGAAAATCAAATTTCTAAAATCATTCAAGACGATACAGTTTCCCTGTTACACCACTGTGTAATAGAGAACTGGAATAGCGACAGCGAACAAGTCTCTATTACACAGTGGTGTAACAGAGACATTGTTACAAGTGGGTAGCTGCCTGTTCGACTGCGGCGTTATAACCTTGTGGCCTGAAAGCCAGTAGCTAGCGGTTGCGTTCGTCGTTCGGTGTTCTAATGCGTTGGCATTCGCCGTATTTAGTCTCCCTGCCATGATTTTAAAGGGCTGTAAAGCTTCCACACGTCCTTAAGCACAAACAGTATTATACAGTTAGCTTAGTTGATAGTCCAGGGTCTGTAGAACCATTGCCCTCGTATGAGGACAATTTCTAACAACATCTTTTCAATTAAAAAACTTTTAGTCGCATTTTTTGGCCCCACGTGTTTATTAAGGCATAAGGATACTCGATCAAAACAAACCTTTCGAGAATTGCAACTCGGCTCAGCGCAGAAACAACTTTCCGTTAAGCGGTAACCATCAATTTTTCCCTTGCTCTTAGCAAAAATGGATCCGCGAACCGTTTCGACAAATGGCAAATGGGGGGTTAATTTACTGTGGTAGATATGTGGGTTGGTATCCAGTAAATTTGTACCGGAGCGTAGATATCGTATCATCGAGAAATCAAAGTCACTGCAGAGCTTCCCTTGTTACGTCAGCGGCAGAATATAAGCGCTTGTGTGAGTCAGTGCGGAAGAAGAAATTGGTCTGTGGAACCGCCATTGCAGTTTATAGTGACATTTTGAACGGGTGAAGGACGAAGTCTGTGGAAAAAGGCTGGAAGATACGCGAACGTCTCAAGTTTCTTTATCGCAACCTCCACCAGAGGAAGGCTCGTGCCTGTGCCAATCTCCACTCTTGGAGGGTGACACCAGGATGTATGCGTGGTGCTTCATGAAGTGGCAAGGAACGTGAGCGTGAGGGCAATGGAGACATACGGAAGGGTTCGGGGGGGGGGGGTTGATGCAAAGACACGCTGCAGCAGTTCCTTCCCCATCACTGTGTTGGTATAACTTTTTTGGGTTGATCGTGTTTGTAAGTCCAAAACCATGGGATAATTCGGATACATCTTCCAAGAGTAAAACACCGAAACCTTTCCCCACCTAAGTGTTTTCCGCGATCAGAGGACAATCCAGTTTATCGTAATCTTCATACAGGAAATCTGCTCCTTAATGCTTTCCGCATTTCTTTCAAGGGTCGACAGATTTAACTACGAGAGACGGGATCTCTTCTTCAATCTCGAAAGAGGATTCCCGTAATGTGTACGAGTGGGAAATAGCATCCGCCTGCGAGTTCAGTTTGCTTTTCTTGTAGACAATCTAAGACGCCTGTGCATGAAACTACCGCTAGGGTAATGGATTTACGTTAACCTGTGTAGAGAAGCTTGGTCCGCGTGTAAAATGTAACCAGTTCATTTTATAGATACCAGTTCATTTTATAGATACGGAAGTCGGATTCCAAATGGAAGACAACTTCTAAGCATTCCTTTTCGATGGTCGAGTAGTTCTTTTAAGCAGATGTAAAATTGGGCGGCCAGTATCCGACGGGCTTGGATGTTCCATCTAGATGGGTCTGAAAAAAGAAACAACGAACTTAATTATTTGGGGGAGTTTGTATCGACTGAATATGGCCACCCGTTATGAAGGAATGCGAAAACGGATGGGTCCGTTATGATGCTAATGAGTTTGGGAAATGATTCATCTAATTCTGACGTGGGCGGCGACAGTTTCGTTGCCTGATCCTTCTTTAATACTGGAGTTAGAGATGCAAAGACATGTGAGTAGTTTTCTATAAATCTTTGGTACAAGTTACAGATTCTGAGAAAGTCACGGAGTTCCGTTCGTGTACACGGGAACTTTGCCTCGCGCAGATCTGCCGTGTCGGGGTGGCCCACTTCCAAGGTACCTGGGCGCAGTATTTGGCCTATGAATTTCACAGAGTCTGTAAAAAAGTTGCACTTTGGTGGCTTGAGCGTCTCTTCAGCATGTTACATAGCCGAGAGTATATCCTCAACACGATTGAAGTGAGTTTCGATATTATTAGAATAGACTATAGCATTTCCAAGGTAGAAAAGGCAAGATTGACATTTGAAAAGTGATAAAAATGTATCTAATGTACATTGAAACGTTACAGAAGCATTTGAAAATCCAAAGGACATAATATTTAATCGAAAAAATCCAGCGTGACAGACGAACGACGTCTTATCTTTGTTGGATGCTGCGACTAGTGACTTAAATACCACGAATATCTGTTGCGCAAGCTCTAACCTCGGAGCAGTGTATCATTTCACCACTGAGCCCAAATTTGATTCAATCCATATGGAAGAATTCCTAGTGTCAACAGGTGATGTCACGTCTTCACTAAAAAAAAATTATTTCTATCTCCACCTTTCCGCATTTCTCCATAACCTGCCAAAAAGCCCCCCTACGAGCGCGAAAATTCCCATGATTTTTTATTTCCACATACTCAAGTAGCTCTCCATCTACTACGGACCTGCTTCGGCGTATGTCGCATTAACTACCTCCTACGTGTAGTTCCCCCTCATTCCACTGCTAAAGGGGCTGCGGAATTCGATTCCGCTGTTGAGGCTACACTGCGGGAGTTGATGGGCGGGGTTCTCGACAGCAATACTTTTCGGGAATTGCAACTCCCTGTGGCGCCCTTCGGCCCCCTCAAGCCAACTTTTGGCATTGGGCTTCGCTCTGCGAAGCTCAGTGCGGCGGCTGCGTTCCTTTCCTCCGTGTCCGTCACGCGTGCCCTTTGCTCTACCCTTCTGGCTGTGCTACCGAACACTGCTCTTCATTCATACAAATCCGCAGTTCGGGCACACGACGACTGGAAGACTCAAGTGGCACCCGAGAAGGTGGTCCATTTCACGGCTATCAACTCAGTGCAGAGGTTTGGGCAGGGGCAACTCGTCCGCCCAGTTGAGGAAAAGGCCTTTGATGACATGCCGAAGGGAGATGAGAGGACTGTTGCATTCCGAGCCTCGTTGTCAGTGGAGGGTTGCAAGGACTGGCTGTCATGCCAACCGGCTCCGGGGTTGGGTACCTACATCCCGGACCGCAATTACAAGACGTGGTTGCAGTTCTATTGCAGGGTGCCACTGTTTCCTCCAGCTTCGAAATGCCACAAAGGGGGATGCACGACCCTCATGGATCAGTATGGTGACCACGCGCTGTGCTGTGCCTATGGATCCACACGCGGGTGGCGGCATGACTCGCAGACACGTTTGTTTGCTGCAGATCTCTCCAAAGCTGCCCGACACCCTGTCCTCGAGCCGCCACAGCCCGGCCATGCAGTTCGCCCGTACATCAAGGCGCTTGGAGAGAACGGGGGCACGGACTATTATGACGTAACCGATATCCATCCCCTGACCCCCGCCCGCCTTCCCTCCCTGGCGCGATGCCCACTCAAGCCCCTTAACCATGCTCGCCTGGGCAAGGACACTCGCTTTGCCGAGTTAATACGTTCCAAGGGTCCTGGGCATCGCTTCATTGCCCTTCCACTCTCCACGTTGGGGGGCTGGCACCCTTCCGCTCGGGACTTCGCCAACCCGGTTGCGACTGGTATTGCCGCACGGGCAGCCATTCCGATTGCTGATGCGCAGCGAACATTGTTCGCTCGTCACGCGGCGAGACTCGTCCAGAATAACGCCAGTTGTTTGTTGAAAGGAGTTTTGAGCGACACTTAGGCCGCAACTTGAAATTGTGTATACAGTGTATTCCAGAGAACCTCCGTTCCGAGGGTATGTACAGTAAGTGGTTACCCTACTTACAGTAGTCCTAGTGTGCGATTGCTCTTAGCAGGAAAATTAAGTATACCAACCCATTCAAGTAAACCCAATTCTCCCCTTTTCCACAACCGACCATATCTTTCAAATATTAAATCACCCTACATTTACCCCCTTTCCAAATATTGGCCGTTAGGGCGATGGAGGCCCAAGGTACGGTAAGGTACGAGCGGTACTTATTCAAAAGCACTCAGCCGCGGACGTAATGTCCAACGCAGCATGTCTGCTGGGCGGCCTTGAGGCGGCTTTTTAGGTAAATTTAAGAGGTACTACAGTACTGTGGGATATTACGGGCCACAACCAACCATAACTTTCAAATATTAAATCATCCCACATTCCCCCCTGGATAACTATGTATGCTGCATTGCTCCTGTATCACTTAATGGAAGGCACGGGGGGTTTTATTGTTGAGCTGGGGTACATAACATTTTATGGGTTTTTTGGTTTACTTGATACATATGGTACATATGGCGTGGATATAACCGACCACATCTTCCATGCAATAAATTAACCCAAAAATCCCCCCCTGTGGTACATATGGATTAGTTTACAAAAAAAGGACTCGTCCGCCAATATTCCATACACATGCATAACATCACCACCAGACCAGGGTGAAGTATAGATCGTGTGCTGACAAATCCGTGGCTATCCCTATGCTCGTGTTAATCTCACCCGCGCGCCCAGTTGATGCCTGCCCATAAATGCCTTCGGGGTTGATTATAATACTGTAGGGACAGCTCATCGAAGATAAGGGTTGCTTACCACCGATTGGTGACGTGTGAGAGGATTTCGGTGAACACGAAGGGTCCACTGCAGACTTGTTAGTCTTTGTCACTGAAAGGAGTGCTGAGGACTAGTGAGCATGTATTGTACAGTACTGAGTTGCGGCAGTTGCTGATGGCGCTGCTCTACCTAGAAGAGCTCGTGGTCCTCAACATGCAGACATCTGCAAATTATTTTTAGCGGCGCAGTAGGTTTCAGTGTCTCACTATATTGAATAACAGAGCGTTGCAAAGTCAGCGATAATCAAGAAACTACTTGCAGTAAATGAGTAATAATTGTCTGATGTCAGCTTCATCAAAAGCTGAGCTATGCCATTTGGTCTCTAGAATGCGTTGTGCGACGTGATGAAGTGCAACGTGCAGTGCGGCACATGCAGTGCAACGTGGCACTTCTCTAGAAATATGATTACGCCGCAAGCATTGGCTAACCTATCTTTCAATCACTACATTTTTCCCTGTATTACATATATTCTTAATGCAGTTGTGTACAGTGTACACAGTACACCATGGAATTTCTCGCAAAGGTACAGTACTGTACAGTATGTTAATAACCTAGAACCATTTTCATTCCCGTCCACCACATCTCCTCGTACATCAAGTAGAGAGACCACATCTTCTCTTTCAGGCAATAAATCCCTGGTTTCCGAACAGTTTTACCCGTCATTTTATTACGAACCTTCATGAAAAAAAAGCGTCAAGTACCATACTTTTCACAACCTGTTTATTTGCCTGCAACTACATAGTCGGGCTCCTCGCGGGCCCAATCCATTGTCCTAAATCTGCCCAACCCTCGCTTTTAGCCGCTCTCAACGTCTTCGATTTATTCCTCAATTCCATAAGTACCCACGACCTATGCTTTTTCGCGTCTCCCCGTCACTTTACCGATGTCTCGGCGTCATCCTTCTTATCTCTCTCCTACTGGTTCCAATATTCTTCCTACTTCATTCCGATTCCTCGCCCAACAACAACTTCCTTTTCCTCCATTCGTCGCTCATTCCCTCCCTCAACTACCTCCCTTCTACCGGCTCCCTTAGCTCTTCCAACGGGCCGTACTTCGTACGGTACGGAGTCACCCTCGACAACTGCACAGCACAAGAACAGTGCGATAGCCATCAACGCGGACTTCGCGTCTGTGCTCAATCATTTAATGCATCCTCCACTACGTGTCCGTCAAATGCTTCAGACGCTTGCGTGTGCCTCCCTACCTACGATCCCGCCTGTACTTCCGACGATGAATGCGACTCTCGCGAACTCTGTGCAGTCAGAATGGTCGATGGCTACACTTTTTGCCTCTCCAGGGCCGCCTTCCTCCGTTCTCTTCCAACTAAGCGTTTACTCTTCAGCCCTCGTTTGGAAATTTACACTTACAGAGCTGTAGGTAATGGTACAGCCTTGACACGGGACACTTGTCAAGACAAAGCTCACTGTGCGGGGAATCGGATTTGTCAAACATTGGGAGGGAAAATGTGTCAGGGTCAGAACGACTGCATTTGCATTCCGCGTAGCGGTTTTTTGGCCTGTGTTGTGTCATGGGAATGTCCATATGGTGAAATATGTGCTAAGACTGGAGCACCGGTTGACGACGTGCATTGCGTATCTCGTGTTTTGGTGCAGCAGAATGAAACATTTCACGAGTTTAATGCCCAGACTAATGCAACTAAGGACAAGGAGGAAGCCGAGGCTATGGGATTGAGTTATGATCGATGTAAAACATCGACAGATTGTATGGGACCGAGAGAATGCAGAGTGGACCGCTTCGGAGGCGCGCACGAGTGTGGGGACCGCGGATGTCGCTGTTTCCCCATTCAAGATAAGGATTGCCGCAAGGATCATGAGTGTCAAGATGGGGAAATATGTGCTTTTTCACACCATGACTCGTTCATTGGTGTGTGTATGTCTAAAACTGTGGTTAAAAATAGCGAGGGTGCTTTTAAACACCTTGTTACCAGACTACAACCACTCTCTCCAGAACTTACCGGAGTTTCGGGGGACCGCTGCACCTCAGATGACAGTTGCAAGGACGACAGAATTTGTGAAGAGAACAGCGAGGACAGCGTATACTGCAATCGTTGGGGCTCATGTTTTTGCATTCGGCCTCGCAGTGATGATTCGGCCTGCACGAGCGATGGAGACTGTGATGAGGGAGAGAGTTGCGTTTCTGTTCGCTCCGATTCAAGGTACCGCGTATGTTGGCGCAATTTAGCTACAAGAAGTGCCAACACGACATCCGAAACGTCAGGAGAGAATACCTCACCCACGCCCAAGGGTGTAGTGGGCAGACCCAAGGAGAATGAAGCTGGCTGTGTAGACAGCAGGCTGCTCCGAGACTTCAAGCGACGGGATTTAGTTTATGAGAAGGATTTGAGAGCACGGGTGCTCTGTGATGGTTGGGGAAATTGTGCTACAAGAGGACACATTGTGTTGTGGAAGGGAAGTGCCATGATGATGGTGAATTATTGCTTGGATATTCTGGCAGGTGATTGCAGGGAAACAGAAATGTGGGTGAACAGTCCGAGGTGGAATAGAGCTATAAGGATTCCTGGTAAGGGCGGCGTCTTGGATTTTACGGCTTTCGCGGCAAAATGGGCAACGAAATGGGAGGAACATGTATTAAGGATGATAGTTGGCATGGGATTTTGAAAAGGATTTACGGTACAGTGCCGCACAGTTTGCTTCGATTTCAAAATAGGGGAACGCGGGAGGTCCATTTACTGTAACAGATAATCTGGCTGATACCCCGTCAGCTTGTATGGTGGTAGTGAGCATCTACGTGAGAGGTTGCGGCAGGCGATCTCAATACGATGGTATACTGACTTTTGATTTCATTTTCTTCAGTAATTCCCTTCTTGTAGGAGAGAGCGTACTTTCAATCCGCTCATCTCCCTCAACGCAGCAATTTCCACCAAGCGTAGAAGGTATCAACCCCTGCTCACGACCTCTGCCCGGGGAAGGCTTGTGCCTATCCCAATATTCACCCTTGGAGGCTGGGACCCAGACGCGTACGCGGTGATAACCGATGTCGCGCGGAACGTGGCCGTTTGAGCGATGGAGACCTATGGGAAGGTTAGAGCGGTGCTTACCCAATGGCACGCTGCCGCGGCCATCATGTCTAACGCGGCACACCTGCTCGCTGGCATTGAGCCGATCCTGTAAGGAATGTTATTTAGTGTTACCCATCAGTGACGACTTATCCCGCACAACGCACTAGCGGCGTGGATACGACTGACCACATCTTCCATACTTTAAAATAACCCAAAAATTCCCCCTAATTCCCTGTGGTCTTAACAAAAAGTTTATGGGACTCCCAACTTTCGTACCACTTGCTGTAAACCAACCATATGTTCCGTCCTCCTCAGGACCGAGCTGCAACTCTCCATCCATCCCCCACCAGCCCACATAACTTCGTCAACATTTGGCAGCTTTCGCCTCCCGCCTCATGCAACATGTCACCGGGTGCGGGCGCATCCACTTACAACGGTCTAGCAGGGTTCCCGTGCAGATCGATACGCCGCGACCGCTGCGCTTACACTGCCCCTATTTCGTCCGCAGTACTGCCACCTGTCGCCACGGGAGCACGTTGGACGAACCGGGATTGGCGCGCAAGAAGGGTGTTGCTTCTCCATGGTGTTCGTCAACGTTGCCAGTCCCAAAGAAACAGGTCTACAGTCCGGTGGTACCGAACACCCCGCAGCTGTCACCTAGTGAGGGGAACCCGCAATCTCCCATTCTGACAGCCGCCCAATTTCATACAAACCTGAAGTCGTCGATGGGTAGACATCAAGGGCGGTGTCTGGAAACCCACGGGAGAGATCGGATATATCTTTCAAGAGTAAAACACCAAAACCTACCCCTCAAGGCGCGTGAGTTGGGTTATTGTGGCCACGGAGAAGGAAATTGACCTGCTTTTTATATGACTCTACGCAACCGAGCTATTCTGGGTGCTAGCTTGCTGCGCGGACCGGTAGTATGTTCAACCCTTCCGGCTTCACACTCGTCCTCCGTAATGAAGAAAGTTGAGTAATCTGACCAGGTGAAAATGGCGCAAACGGAAAAGGGAACCACTCTCTACCTGAGGCGAGTATCGTTGCGAGCGACTAAAGTGCTACAGTGGACGTGGTCGGGCGATGGAGAGGAGTGGACCTGAAAGCTGCGTGACTGCTCTAGTAACCAACTCTAAACGGGCAGGTTATAACACCTCGCTTGAAGGCACAGGAACTGGCTGAAGGTTTATATTTTGAAGTTGACCTCTAAACTTCCTTGAGGCTTTGATTCTCTTGATTAGAACTATCCAGACGGAATTCTTTTGAAGATCACTTGTATGTATGAAAAGCAGCAGTAAATCTATATCCTCAATAACTGAACTACTGCCCTTTTTCAGTAATAAATGTTCGAACGTGACTCTGCGTCAAGCAAGGATCACTGTCCTTGGTGATAGTGCATAGTTTCTCAGACCAGTGGTCCAACATGATACTTGGTATTGCACTTAGACTGTGCAAAATTGCAAACCCACGCAAATAAAAAAGAAAGGCGGATGTGTTAATAGACACTAACATACGAGTTGACAAGGTATCAGCAAGCTAATCTGGTACAATAAATGAACCTCCCATCTCCCTCCATGTATGTATAGTATAGTACAGTATGTACAGTGCAGTATGTAAAGTACAGAAAGTATAGTACTGTAAGTTGCCGGCACGGTATAGCACTGTACTCTGCTGTCGGTGTGGTGAGCGCGGGATGTGTAGAGAGGGAAGAGACGATGTGGAAGGGATATATTTCGGCACTGCAGCACGCACGCGGTAGGGAGAAGTCGCTTTTGGGCGAGGCACGGTGAAAGGGCACAAGGACCCTCGGGAGGTTCGAATAGTTGGTTGAATCTGTTGTCCTCCCTCTCGGTAGCTACTGCAGGTAGTTTACTAGGTAATGTTTAAGTAACAAAGAGGTCACCCTCCTGTGGTCGCTCGGAGTGAGCGGCGGCGCTACTGAAATTTCCTTGATTATTCGGGAGGGATTTGGAGGCAATCGAATAATAAGTACCGGGAAGAAATCACAGTCGGACAGCTGGCACCCTCCCACTTCAGTTCGACAGATTGCCTATCAAGCCCTTTTTTATACTGTAGAGACTTTTGGGCAACAGCTCAGTTGTTTCGTACAGCTTGGTGGTAGATCTTTATTTGTCGTACAATGTCGCACAGAGGCGTGCGGAGGGTATTTATAGATAAACTACGGATGCGGGCGGCGGGTAGAAACTTGTCGCGCCTGCATTATTTGGAGACTAAATGCAAAACGGGTAACGAAGTCGCGGAGCTCCTGTTGAGGTGAGGAACCGCGACGAGAAGCAGCGAAGGAAGCAAGGCGGCGGAAAAAAGCCTTACCGTCGTCGCCCAAGGCGCCATAGATATCAATCCCGACGGGGGAGAGGAGGATATCGTTTCGGTTGCAGTAAGTGCCGTAATGACGATGTTTCTCGCGCTCTGCGAGTGTCGCGGCGGCGCCGGCAGTAACCGTACTTGGCGAAATGTGGCGGCGTGCGGAGGGGTGGGCAACAGTAACGTCGACGGCTATATCGGTACTGGGGGAAATTTGGGGTGTTTTTAATGCATTAAAAATATGGTCAGCTGTTCCCTGAGGGATGTCGTGATGGTAAAGGCTTACAATGTAAAGAAATGGCAGGAAGTCGTCAAAACGCTAGAAAACTGACGGGAGGCCGGCCAACAGGCACGCTGCGTTGGACATTACTGCTGCTGCGGCATGACGCTGTGATAAGATTTCTTTGACCTTTGCGTAGGTCTCCCTTGCCCTCGTAGCGACGTTGCGTGCGACGTCGGTTAGCAACGCGTGGGCGTCCGGGTGCCATCCCCCGAGGGTAGAGATAGGGACGGGCACTAGCCTACTTCCGGCGGAGGACGCGATAAAGGACTCGTATCTTCTGTGTTTCGCCGTTCTTGCCGCGTTAAGCGAGGTGAGTGGGTTGAATGTCCTCACTCTCCTGTTCGAGGGCGCTAGGGGTTGACGAAGGTGACATCGAAGAAGTCTGTTCTGCCGTTCGTCCCATTGCGCGATATCGGGTCTTGTGCGGTGGACCCCTTCTCGCGGCTCGATGACTGGATGTCGCGCGGCTTTCATGAGATCGCTTGCCAATAAACGAACCTGACAGTCGTGTCTTCGCGTCCTTTCGCCCCCGTGTAAGCAGTGCAACAGATGGTCGCCGAAACAGTCGAGAGTTTCGGGGCAGTTCCGCTTGGGGCATGGTGTTTCCGGAGGAAAGAGCGGGACTTGGCAATAGTATTGGAACCATATTGAGAATTCTCTTGGTTCAATGCTAGTCTTAAGGCCCGGAGATGGGGTGCAGTACACCCAATCTTTCGCGCCGGGGAGCCCCATGGAGGCACGGAAGGCCTGCCGTCTATTGTCGCCCACATCGATCTCCTCTTGCACCCGCTCGTGGATGGCGTCCGATAGTGTCTTCTGTGATGGTGTTTTGTTTGAGCAGAGGGCACTAAAGGGGATAATCCTGGACTGGGAGCAAGAGAGGGACCAAATCTGGTGCGCCTCGACGATGTCTCGGTACGTTGAGAGATCCGTAATTGCCGCTGGGAGGAGGGCTGCACACAGCCTGTTGGACGCTGCGCTGGAGGCGAGGAAGGCTGCAGCTGCAATTGACTTCGCCGAAGTGAGTCCAATTCCCAGTGATGGCTTCTTGGCGGTGATCGGTTTCATGGGCAACTGCAGTTCTCGAAATATGTCGGGGTCGAGGACGCCCCCAGCCAGTGTGCGCACACAGTTCTCCATCATTGCATCGAATATTGCAGCGCCTTCCGCAGTGCAAGCTGGTGGCACCACCCGTAACAGGTATCCGAGCTTACAGACCCCGAAACAGTTGCGCAGGAGCTGGAACGCGATATGCGTGTTCCCCAAGGCGATGATAGTGTCGAGGAACGGCTTCAGGGACTTCACATGGCCTGTGAAGTGCTGCTGGGTAAACCCGTTGGTGCCAACCGGAGCGTTCAGGACAACTGTGCCCTCGCTGTACTCCTGTGTGAGTTCTCTTGGATAGAGGCGTTGCACTGACTCCAGTGGTGGAGTTGGCCACCAGATTCTGCATTTCGGCACTGCTAGGTGCAGACCCCGAGCTGTGGCCTCTGGCGATGACAAGATGTCCAGTGCCTTGCGGATGGTCGTGTTTTGCGATGATGTACCCATCATCATGGTACCAGAGTTGAAACAGCAGGTTGCCGAGTTGCTGCTCTTCGTCATCCCCTGATTTCAATAACCGTTGGATTTTGAGGATAACGGGGTGCAGCGCAAGATCGAAAAGGAGCCCACCGAGATTGTCCCCTTGTTGCGTTCCTTGCACGCTCCGGATTATGTGGCTGCCAAACCACAAGAAAGCGGGCTCATGTGCATAGCAGTATGCCACCCACGGGAACAGGTCGGGGAACTGGTGTTTGACTGCTGCCAGGAAAGCTGTCCGACTGCACAAATTGAATGCATTTTTGAGGTCAACAGTCAGCAATGCGTATTCGGAGGTGTGCCCGAACTTCTGCACGACCCTTCGGACTCCATGGACGACGGTATCAGTGCCGGATCGGGTAGCGATGCCAACCTGCAGCGGTTGTAGGTATTTAGCTGCTCTCGCGGAGGCTCTTGTCATCAGGCAACTACCAGTCAATCTGCGCAGCGTTTCTCCTACGGCTATTGGCCTGGGTGTCAGGTCTTTCTTGGCCAAAGGGGTTAGGGGCGCTCCAGCTATCCAAGGTGCAAGAGCGGCTGGGGCCTTGCCGGCTGCTAGGGTGTTCACCATTTTAGACAAGGCTGCCAAAAATCCGGACGGGCCAGATGAAGACGGGGCTCGCAGAAGTTCGACGAGGTGGCAAGGTTTGAGACCAGAACCCCCCGCAGAGGAACCTGGTTTAAACCCACGAACAGCATCGAGCACCTCCTTCTCCGTGAAGTCGCGGAAGGGCGATATATTGTCTAGTGGGGTGTGGTGCGCTGCCTCGTCGTTGGGAGCTTGTTGCGGGTGCTTCGCGAGGAGTGCCTGGACGACCTCGGGGGTGGGTGGTAAGACGCCCAACGAGCCGAGCGCCTGTGCTGCCTTTCCGTATGCCCCTCCTTGGCCAGTTTAGTAGCTCTGCTGATATTTACCCGTTGCTGGTCGGAGATAGCGGCGTAGCCGCAGCGCGTGGGGGAGACGTACTGACGGCCTGTTCCCACAAAGTCATGTATTGGCCGGAGGTCCATAGTTCTACCCGCTCTTTCATTGCTTCTGCGATCGATTGCGGGCGGCGTTCGAGGAACAGGAGCGGGGAGGGACATGTCCGAAAACATCACTGCCGGAAACAGGAATACTTTGGCAAATGTCTGCACTCGCTGGGGTTGTCCAGATGTGCAGGCGGCAACTGCCTCCTCCATTGTCTTGGCATACAACTCGGCGAGTAGTCCCCGGAATTTTGTTGGGATATGTGCCATGACGGGAGTGTGCGTTGTGAATATGTCTTGGATGGGTGGCAGTGGTTGTATCTCCGGTGTCGATGGTTGAGCGTCTGCCTCTGGTGGCAATGGTTGAGCGCCTACCGCGGGTGCTGGTGATGAAAGAGCCGCGGGGACAGGGGCCTTTGGTGGGGGAATACAAGGTGTGGTACACCCAGTATTTGCCGGTGGGGCTGGGTCGTCTGGGACGGGGACTGGGGAGGCTGTCGTCGGCGGTAATGGGCTGCGCAGTTGTGACTTGTGTAGTGGTAGGTACCGCCTCGGCGCCGTATGGACTGTGCATCTTGGGCACTTTGAGTAGGAGAACTCGAAGAGGCCGTTTGCCGTCGGGCCGGAAACCTTAGAGCCTATGTACTGTGTGACAACCACAGTACCAGTAGCCCACCTGTGCGAGATAGCTCATCAACTTGCCGTGCTGATGCGCCTTTGGTTGTCCCATCTTGGACCCGACGCTGTGTGTAGTACGAAGGTGGGCCAGTAGACTGGCGACTGTTCGTATTCCCGGCCTAAGCGATGGGCACAGCGGGCAATACCCGGGCCTTGGTGGTAGCCTTGTCGAGTTGGTGCCTGACATCGGGCTTTCTGACAGCCATTTTCCGTCATCCCCTTCGTGGGCTTGTGTTCTAGGTGGCGCAAGTGCTCCATCTGCATTGAAGATTACAGTATGTCCGAAAGTGGCCACGTGGAGGCTTAGTAACAAATTTCCGCCTCCCTGAGGTCTTAAACCAGTGCACCCTACTAAACGATTGGACTTATTACAGTGCTGTATGCCAAACCTCGGGACTCCGATCCTGTACGCCGGTATGCACCTCAGACCTCCTTTTTCAACAGTGTAATTGTCACCAAACCTGGGTTCCAGGTGGCCACGTGTGGTTGATCAAAAAATTGACCGTTTCAATATTCGAACTTGCCGGTGGAGTTCGGCTCTTGGGAAGTGAGGAGCGGCGGCGGGGGAGGAGAAGTGTTGGACGCCTACAGCGTAATCGCCCTTGAGTAGCCAAAAAGAGGTGGAGATGCGAAAGCTGAAAGGTGAGGCGTTGGCGAAAAGCGGGTGTTGAGTTTTGAGCCTGCACAAAATGAAAGAAAGGAACAAAATACAGTGCTATGTCCTTTTCTGCACAGCGGATGCCTCAAGTTTTTATCGTAGGGAATACTTCGGCATGCAGTGGGCCTTACTCCTCTTAAAGGACCGTTACGTGAAATTCAACTGGTATAAGGAGAGAGATTTTGGTAATTCACGGCGAGTTGAGCAAAGGTTGGGAGTCGTTCTTATCGGTACTGTGAAGCCCGTATGCAGCGGGTATGTAAATATCCATTCGTACAGCTTAACCCAAAAAAATTTAAAAAATCCACGTTGTCAAATGACGGAGACACTTAATTAAAAATATGTTGACAGAAAACGGTTGTATCTCTCCACTTCATAATCCACCTCATTTAACCCTCCTTTCCGCCTTCCGAATGTAGTGGGGTTGATCGCATTACGGAGTTATACTTTGGACTTGTAGTAGATCAAGTTGAAGTGAGGACCTCACTGTGAGCAGTAATGTTGACGGGCTCTCACGGAGATACCTTGTATCTATGCTTGTTAAACAGAACGATAAAGGTAGTTACCTCGCTGGTGCGGCGGTAGAGAATGATGACTCTTCATGATGACTCTCTTGATTCAGACGTTCGAACAATTTATAAATACTTATATCAGCTATTTAGCGCAATGCATGTGAACGTAGCTTCTTCTGGAATTATATAGGTGAAATCAGTAATTAGATCCGCCTTTTTTGTGCAGCTACTAAATTTATCTTACTGAAATTACAACATGACGCATGAGATAGTCAGTAGCGAAGGATCTTAACAGTTATTTGGCTGTTCAGATCCAGCTTATCACGAATTCCTGTTCGGTAAGGTTGTTTCGGCCATAGAGCGAAATTTTATTTAAGCAATGCCGATTAATATCTTCGGTAGTAATCGAAATGCGTGATATTTTTTCATGCCCGTTGAGTTAAAATCACCACCTAGTAGAGAAAAGAAGGTTTCTTTTATTATCGGGGATTCCAGTAATAATAAGCACTCCCTCTAAATATTTTACAACGCGACCGGCTTTCACTTGAGCCTTATCTGCTTGACATGAAGTGGGTGACTGAAGATTTTCATAAAACGATAAGTAAGACAGGATATGAGTTAAGTTACTCGGGGTTTTCTAGATCTTTTTCTTTCTGGAGAATTTATTTCTCCCACCTCAGTGCACCGTGCAGTAATTTCGTACGGAGATCCGTGGGATACTAGCGTTTTCCGAAAATTCAAGTCAAAAGATATGATGAAAACATGGTTGTAAATTGGACAAAAAAGACAGAGGTGCACCGGCAGCTCTGAATATGTTCTTTGGATAGGTTAATTTCACAAATGTCAGCGTTGAAGTTCATACCTTCATGGAAGCACCGGATGTCGGGTCGCCAAAGGTGATAAATATCACAAATGAACATTCAAAAGGGTAATTCATTAAGAAAAATAGAAGGATTGAAAGTAGGAACCCTTGCCGATAAGCGTGGCTAAAGACAGCAAATGTTCTGTCCTCATGAGCTGTGGAAGCATACTTTGAAAGTGAATTTTAAGGCAAAAGCCGAGTATGCTGTTTATTATGTCGCCCAATTGGACAGAAAGGTATGCATGCAGAACAGATAGGCTAGAAATTCCTACGACGGTCCAGTAAGTAAAGTAAATACCAGCCGCTTAATACATTTAAAAGTTAGAGATTAGTTAGGACTACTTTGGCCCTATGAGCGTCTTTCATCTGCAAAACATCAGGTAAAATTGGTGGCCGAGTGCACCAAATAGAATTCCCTAGTTACCAACATTATTAGTTCAAATAACCAATATCAACAGCGTTTGAAAATGGATAGAATTTCCCTTGATGTGCAGTACAGTATCTGCTGTTAGAAGTGAGCTAAAATGTCCAAAAAGTAGATCAAGAAAAGCTCACTAAATTCTGCTCTACTAATTATGGTACAATACAATTGCCAACTGTGCGACAATAATTTCTGGTAGGACATGTTGAATGTAACGATGTGATCAGATCAATACTAACAAATGGCAATTGTAAGATTTTGTAAGATTTTGTTTAGTGGATGTTTTATGTATGATCTGAGCGCTAAATCCTGCGCTATAGGGGAATGGCGATCAAAGGTAAAGTTCTTTAACAGTGGCAATATAGTGCTTACGAGGACAAATTTTTATATGCTGTACCAAAGGGAAACTTTACAGCACTTTTAAATTGGACGAATTGAAAGTGTTATATAAAATGAATGGAGTATGGCTCAGCCCTTTCATAATACCAAATATTTCACTGATAAAAATTTTCATATATATTATAGTGCTTCTTTGTAGAGCAAATATCGCTACGAAAAGGTGATACCGTACATAGATAGTGTTATACAGAAGAGTGGTTTGACATGGGCCATGAAGAAGTAGTGAGGACAGGTTTGTGCCAGTGCTTATTTCTTTAGAAGACCTTTTCAGGATAGAATTAGTGCATTGTAAATGATAAGAATAATACTAAATGATTTAAAAAGAAAGAATGTTTCATCTATTACTCAATAGAGCGGTTTTCACTGATTCAATATTTTAATCGAAATTTTTTGCAAGAGTTCGATTATTCTGGATCCAATGTCTAAATTAGGATTAACTGAAGCCATTTTGAAAATAGCGCACGATATCATGACATCTCATCAACGATTAATTTGAAAATTTTTCTGATGTTGCATTTTATTGGCACGTATCCATTTTACAGCGGAGTGAGTAAATAAAATATCTGGTCATACTAAAACAATTTGATATTTTTTATTTAGATTCGATATGGTTTTTCATTTAAATACTCCAATTACCTTTACAAAAAGGTATTATAATCTCTATGTAAAGTGTAGATGTATACAACTTAGTAATGAGAAAGTTGAAGAATTTTATAAAATAAGATATGGAGGTACGTGTTTTCCTTTTTTCAACGTAAAGAAAAAAATAATATCCATGATAAAAATATAGGAAAAGAACTATTTATGGTGTACGTGCAAAATGTTTACTGAGTATTCTTCTCAATAAATAAATTTATAGTAAAACTGAAAACTAATTTTAAAAGAACGAAATAAACAAGCCCTGTGATAGAGCACGGAGATAGGGAATATATATTAGAATTCTATTTAGAATTATGAACATTACAGGAACAGCTATTGAAACATCTATAGCACTTAATAGCAAATATCTGTGCCACATATCGACCAATTCAATGTAATAATAACGGCTATTTTTCATTATGTGAGGATCTAAATAATTATTATGTGTTCCTTTGCAGATATTGAGATGCTTTTTCAATTTTCAAAAATCCCAGGGAGTGAAAAATGTGGTAAACTTTTGATGGGCCTAAAAAATTCATAAAACTTTTTATTCAACTCCATCCCAGGCTGTAATAGATTTGAAATTTTTGTCTCGGCACTCTAAGGATGCATAATAATTTTTTTCCAACATCCTGTAGTTGATATCGGTGTTTTGCCATGCAGGATACAAAAAGGGAGCTGAATAGTGGTGCGTTTTTGACATAAATAAAATTTTTCTATTGGGCTCAGGAACATTACACATGGAAAATACCTAATTAGAATAAAATACATTTTGAAGACGAGATGTAATTGAATTATATAAAAATGGTCGAAGCGGAGTGGAAAATATTTAAAACTTTCAAGAAATATCTTCAATATTAATGGTATACTAAACAAGAGGGAGTTGCGTTATTACCAGGGGTATAATATACGATTAATTTATTCCAGATGTTCTTTTTGTCAGGATAACGGTACTATAATATATGCTTCACTATACTAGATTTGGTACCGTAGTTCGCCGAATAACATGTCCCAGGAAACTTTTCTTCGGAACATAATAAACTGCAAGAACATAGGAGTATTTATCCGAGAGAGCTCTCGAAAGGAATTTATGTTTAAAAAGTGCCGTGACCTTCAGTAGGGTATTATTTAAACCTCAATGAAAGCATAAAATTTTTTGTCGCGGCTGTTAAAACAAATTCTGCGGCAATTTGTGCATTAGTTCATCTCAAAGAGTGCCTCAGTGATAGTATCGTATGGTTGCAGTTTAAATTACCTCTCTGTTTCGTGGAGACGACAGTGAGCAAATATTATATTTTACTGGATTCTATAATATATCCCATTTTAACGAGAAAAGAAATGCAATTCCTGTTCTTAACTTTTTTTGTACAGTCATTGTGAATATTTCTGTTTCTTTTGACCATAATATATACAATTTTTTCTGTTCACACCACACCGTAAAAAGTGGTCTGCAGCCTACGACCAGTCCTAGGAGGACTGTGTTACAATGACAGATACGATCGCAGTGGCGGCCTTGCGAAAGGCTGTGAGCGAAGCCCCATTACGACCTCCTGGTAGAAGCTGCTTGATAAAATGGTCCTTGAGACAGAGTAACGACTATGTTGGTATAATGATGATTAGGTGTGTAGAAGATGATGATTGCTCATCGCACCTAAGCTTATGTACTACTTGAGTAAATGATATCGTTCTCCTAAGAGCTCCTATCCAGTTGCTTGTACAACTATTGTAGCATACACGCAATATCAATCACTTATTATTAAGTGTAATACGTAAATAGTTTGGTACTGTAGAACCTGTATTGCGTTAAATTCTCAAATATTGTCACGAAATCCCATATAATGCATAAACAGAAATCACACTCTTTGTTCAAATGTGAGTCTAGTAACAATCAGATCGACAGTTTCCTGGTTTTCAGAGACTGAAATTTTACGAACAGGGATAATTTGGGTCCTTACATATTCTAGAATGAAATAATGCTTCAGTAGGGGTTATTTGCGAGTGAAATATGCACATCCAAACAAAAAACTGAGAAGTAATCTAAATATTTTTTTGGAGAACATAATTTCTTTTCGTTGCGCGACGCAATACTATTATTCATAGGCCAAGATCGATGAGGGTGTTGCAGTTGATCCTTTTCCACTTTTGGTGAAAAATAATTTCGACAAACAATTCGGTCTGTGTGCCAATTCAATCTAACCGAGGGGAAAATCTTGAAGCGTCTTAGCGGCGGCATCTAATCATCTGTTTCCATTGTCTCGACTTATTTTAAACACTACAAAAAAGGATAGCACAAGCAATTTTGGGACCAAAGTCACTAATTGAGACTAGGGATGGACAGATGAAGAGCGGAACGGAAGTTTGTGCAGCCATTAGAAATAGAATAGCCTTAAAAGTTCAACCTCTCAGCGGTAAAGGTCATGAGGCTATAGTGTTTTCTCTGTCAAATTTTGAGTTTGCACGGTGTCAAAAGAGTGAACCTGTAGGGTTTTCTTAATATCAGGAATAAAATTTCGGCAACTGGAATTGATTTTATGTGTATTTTATTTATAATCATAAATTATCTTTGATAGCTCAGATGCCGCCAGAAAGAATCTAATTTCGGCCATTTTCAGTAAAACCCCCGAAACAAAGATTTTAGAGTGCATAGTCAAATCGAAAACAACGGTTTAAAGTATTACTGAAGTCTATGGACTCTCAGATAGTTACCCTAGCTTGCTGTTAAGGGTTACATCGATCGGGAAATACATTGTCATGGATATTAAGAGCACTTTGAATTTTACCTTGCACGTCAGTCATATACAGCAATTTATCTCTGACAATTCAATATGGTGTAAAAAATGAAGAATAAAGTACGGCCAATGGATATAGAGAGCAAAAGAGATGGTCTGAATTGTACCAAGAAAGCCTCCCTATGAATTTTTTTTGGATTGGAAGGACTATAATTTTAATGATGGTAATAATTAAAATTTAGGTAGCCCAAAAGTTCTATCTCCTTACTGAAAGGATTGACTGAAAGACTTTTAGTGCTTTTTCACACCCCTGCAGGGTGACAAATCAGCATAGATATGGGAAGTTATATATCAAAATTATGTATAAGCTAATATTTTATTTAAAAAATCACTATGCGACTTACTTTACCGCCTCAGAAGTAAAAAATTCCCCGATATATATGTGGACAGCAAGTTTTTATTGCATAGATAAAATTCTGAAGTCCATTGAAGCAACCAAATAAAACATTGCTCAGGTAAATGACGTCTTTACTCTTTTTCTGGCTTCCAAAATACCCTGATGCAAGTTTCATAAAACATCTTGGCAGCTTAAGCACGCAAAGAATATGATAGCCACAGAAATATTGCGTTCATTGAACGGCTCATAAAGTGAATAAATGATATTTTGCGTGAAAAAAGAAGATATGCTGAAAAGAATATTTTTAGGTAGATCCAAAACTGCTGTACGCAGATGATAAAGGGGACTACTAAATTTTCTCGTTATTAGTCTTCGGATGGAAAAAATAATCAGTAAAACGTCTTTGCCCCAATTATTTCCGCCGAAACTGTTACGCTATCGTACTGTTTTAATAATTTACTGATGATAAAGTCTTTTTAGTCTTCTAATGCCTGTCGGACCATTTTTCTCATACAAGGAAAAGGTTTAGGGATAATTTTTTTAAAATGAAAATATTTTCCTGCTTTAATTTGTACTAACCTATACTTTACAGATCATTGGAACTCGATCAAAAAAAATCGGTAATTGTAACGCTGTTCAGAGTACGATCTAATTTTTTCCACTCAATAACCTTCAATTGTAGTGCTGATTTGCCACAATTTACCCTTTGAGTGCCTGTAGGTGAATGATTTAGCCCAAAGCAGTGAAGAGTTTTAAGGTACTGAGTAAATGTTTATTGTAATTCTATTTTTCTAGAGCATCTTCCCTATTGAATATTGTAGGGCCCAGAAAATTTTTCTCTTACTGTAAAAAAATGTATGATAAAGAGATTTGTCCTCTTTTGAGGACAAGAACAAACTGTGCCTCAAGTGAGAACAGTGCTATGGTAGGTAGACACCAGGGAAAGATATTCATTCATCAATTTTCTAGATGGTGCACAGAATGACAAACTAATAAGTTAACTAATTGGATGATCCACATCGGTCACTTGCAATGGGGCGCGAGATATGATGACCGTAGTAACGGAAGACCACTAGACGCAACTGAAACACTGGAAGATGTGCAAGCGGATAGTAGCGTCCGAGTCGCAGCAGCACATACCACATTCCCGTCCCTTTAACCATCCAAGTACTATAAACAACCTCCTAACTTCTTTAATCTTCTCCTCCCGGGGGTACTCTTGTCCCTAAAGCGAACCACACTTCTAGTTCCCCAGTGCAGTCGAGTCCTATTTTCCTACTTGGTATTCGTGCACTTGTGCGAAGCTTATTACTTACCTACTGGCATTGCGTTTGGTTGTCTTTTTATTTTTAATCTACTGCACTTGGTGGTTTTTAGCAAAAGAAGCTATATTTCATGCACATAGTAACTTTCAAGTACCTACGGGCCTCATAGTACCGATATCGCCCTCGACGTTACTGTTGCCCACCCCTCCGCTCGCCGCCACATTTCGCCAAATACGGTTATCGGAAGTGCTGCCGTGACTCTCGCAGAGCGCAAGAAACATCTTCATTACGGCAATTACTGCAACCAAAACGATATCTTCCTCTCCCCTGTCGGGATTGATATCCATGGCGCATTGGGCGACGACTGTCAGGGTTTCTTCCACTATCTTGCTTCCTTCGCTGATTACCGTCGCAGTTCCTCCCCTCAACGGGAGCTCCGCGACTTCGTTACCCGTTTTGGGTTTAGTCTCTGAGTGATGCAGGCGCGACAGGTTTCCTCCCGTCGCCTGCATTCATAGTTAATTTCTAAATACCCTCCGGAATTTTCTGTGCCGTACTGTGCAACTCGTAAAGATCTACCACCACCATCTATCTAAGCACTTAAGGGAGCTCAGCTTGAGGTCCATAATGTATGCTAACAACTGCATACTTCAATGGTTAGAAACGTGCCTCCTCCTTTGCGCAATCCCACCGCGACAATAGCGGTTGAATGAAACAGCGGGAGTCGGTCGGCCAGTGGCAGACGTGCTACTGAGTAAAATATAAAAACAGATAAAATTTTGCAGAAAAGTAAATATAGCAATATGCATGCATTTTGACCATAGGGTACAGTATCTGCGCACACAGTACAAACCTTTAATACTGTGAATAACAAAATTGCACATATTTCCTAAATTTTTTTGTTTATTTACTAAATTGACTGTACTCTTACTGTAGACGGAACAGTAGCAACGTTTTAGAAAGGCTCGCATCCATTACATCACTCGCAGTAAACCAAAACTATGGATTTGCTCTTACCAGGAAAAATAAGTACCCCATTGCTAATGCTATTGCCAGTAAAAGTAAATCATCCCACGCACCCCATTGATTCGTTCCTATCAGAAAAATAATTAAACCAGCTCGTTTATCCCTTTGGATTTGTCTGTATATGGTCTGTACTTCACCTTGCTTGTGATATGGTAGTATTGGATAAATTCTTTTTCCTTAGGCCAACACATACCAATCCATTCACCCAATTAACCCCACTTATCGCTTTTCAAATAATAATACCCACTCAACTCAATCCCTAAGGATCTTTACTCATTACTTATTACTTATCTTGAGTGTGCACCAACTGACTGACTATTCAGTGAAGAACTAACTGGATGGACCAAATCGGTCACGTGCACTGGGGCGCGCGATACGATGGCCGTAGCCACCGACCATCACAATGTACAACTGATACGCTGGTAGATGGGTGTGCGAATCGTAGCGTCCGAGGTGTGGCATTTCCTGGCTACCCGTGGTACAAACTCTTCGATGAATAATGCGGTCTCCGGAGAACGGGCACCGAGGGAGTCGAAAACCAGAGGCTGGAATCGGAAACCTGGGTCGCGGGAGGGCAGGGAAGGGGGCACCAGGCGCCTTGGCAGCGTGTGCTGTAATGGAACATGTGGCCTACTTCAAGAAATAACATATCTTTCCAAATAATAAAGACCTTCTTTACACTCAAGATTATCAATGAGTAAGATCCTCTTCGATAATAAAGTATCCAACATTTCCGCCCTTTCCAAATAAGAGAATCGATTTGGTTCTTGGAAAATGGGGCGTTAATTTACTGTGGTTGATATGTGGGTTAGTACCCAGTAAATTTGTCCCGGAGCGTAGATACCGTATCATGGCCAAGCCAATTGTGAAACTGTACGTCCATGAATTACTTTACCACAGACATATGCAGGTGCAACATACATAGTCTTGAATGCCCCACTGTAACAAACCTAAAAACAATTAAGTTTGAATAGGGTGGCTAAACTCTGCATGTTGTGGGGCGCGACATAATACAGACGCCGCACACGTGGAGCAAATCGCATAACTAAGCTGCTGATAAAGCCGAGTCTTCACTCCACCCGCTGAGCATGCGCTGCGGGTTGCGACAGTGGCCGCGTATTCGTCGATTACCTTCGAAGTCGTCGCAGACGGCGATCCAAGTGAGTCGAAGGCTAGCGGCACAAACTTCCATCCCAGTTTTAATCGTCCTGGGAGGGCTTCACCGGGGATGGCTGCTACTTTGCTGGTAAGCTCCCTACTTTTCCGTCTTTCCCCTGCATTGGCAACGGCGCGCGCCTCACACGCTCCAATGGACATGAACCCCTCTTGGAATGGCGATGTTTGTTGATACGAGTATTTTCTGACTGATTTTCAGATTAGAAATTACATAAGTACTTGTAGGATGGCTCCATGTTGAGTCCAGAACGCACTCAGGTTGCGCACAGGACGTGTCCAGGATGCGAAATTCGCGTCCTGAGGAAGACTGAGATGTTCCCAGTTGAAACGTGGTTTTGTCTCTGTCTTATACGTGTTGGAGAATATGTGATTAAGTAATTACATTAGCTCATGTGAGACGTCTCCTAAGTATGAATTGAGACTGTTAGTCTATTTGATGTTAACGTGGAATTTCAACGGATAGTTTTGTGGGTGGCTTCGGAAGTTTCTGGATTCTTGAGCTGACTTCCTACCTTTTGGAAGCTCAGGATGTTCTAGTTCGAGTTTGGTAGGTTTATCGAACTGCTGTTTATATAAATCGTTTAGTTGGAGTAAAACCTGATGAATAGGGCATCGGACTCGTCAACCGTTCAACTATTCAAGTTTTTCCCTTTCCAACTTCATCCTACTTTCAACTTTCCCCTTTATCGTGACAATAACCTATTCCCATTTCTACAATGTTACTGTGACGTCGTACGCCACCGGGAGGGGCGGCAAGGTGTTGATCTCTTCAGATCTCGGGTACACTAGAATGTCGGCAGCCCGTGCATTCAGTCCGGGAAGTAAGTATTTCACCTCATATTGGACGCCGACTTCTGCTGCTTTGAGCAGTTGTCGGCCGAATACCTTCACCACGGCATTGTGCCGGTTAGTCCATCCCAGGCCTTTTTTGCAAAATTCCGCGGCATGGTCACCTCGGTTGTCCATGGGCCTGTTGCACTCCGCGCATTGCAGCGGCACAGTGTCGTCAAACACGTGAACTCCCAGGTGGCGGCGTAGCATCACTGACCATATCTTGAAACCGTACAATGCGTCGAAAACGGTAGATGGCACTCCAATCTACCAGAAGGTGGAAGGGAGGCCAGCCAGCAAACAAGCGGCATTGGAGGTTACTGTCAATGCGGAGTGCCGCTGTAAAAGAATGCCTCTAACCTTCGAAAAACGTTCCATTGCGCGAGTGGCAACAGTTCTCGCGAGTTCCTTGACGACGGTGAACGCCGCCGGATGCCATCCTCCAAGCGTTGAGATGGGAACAGGAACCAGCCCGTTTCTCCCAGGCAGCTCAGCAAGGAACCCTTGGTATTTCCGCTGCTTCTCTGCGTGAGCTGCGTTGAGGCTTGTGAGTGGGTTGAGAGCCCTGGCTCTTACGTGGGAGGGAGTGAGCGGGTTGACGAAGGTTACGTCAAAATAATCTGTGCCACCGACGGCTCCCATCGCCCTGATATCCGGCCATGTCCTGTTTTGGTAGTGTAAACGAGGCTCAATGACTGGACGTCGGGCGGCTCTTGCGAGATCGTTCCCCAGTAAAGTCACCTGGTTGTTGTGGCGAGTATTCCGCTCGCAGCCAAAGCGACAATGTAGCAGGTGGCCCCGTAGATATCCAGCATTTCAAGACACCCTGCTTTTGGGCAAAGGTTACCTGGGGCGAATCAAGGGGTTTGGCAAAAGTGCTGGAACCACACGGAGAAGTCTTTGCTCTTGATGTGTGCCCTCAATCCAGGGCAAGGTGCACAGTAGACCCAGCCTTTGGCACCGGGGAGGGACATGCTAGAGCGGCAGGGGCGGGTGCGGATGTTTCCGAGCGGTAAGGCCTCTTGCGCAGTCAGTTTTTTAATGTTTGAAAAGTGGGGTTCGGCTATCTCCCAGTATATGCTAGACGTGTTCAGGATAATGGGTAATGTGACTCGTGTGCCTAAACGGCTGGCTCAAAGCCTGTTCCAAATATTAAATTACGTAAGGTTTTCCCCTTGCCAAATGCTCACTACCACCATAATTCACAAGTTGACTGGGTTTCAGCTAGCTTAAGTAAAACATTAAAGGTGGTGGTGGTAAATCTTTATGGGTTGTACAATGTCGCACAGAGTCGTGCGGAAGATATTCATAAATTAACTACGGATGCGGGCGGCGGGTAGAAACCTGTCGCGCCTACATTATTTGGAGACTAAAACCAAAACGGGTAACGAAGTCGCGGAGCTCCTGTTGAGGGGAGGAACCGTGACGGGAATCAGCGAAGGAAGCGAGGCGGCGAAAAAAACCCTTGCCGTCGTCGCCCAAGCCGCCATAGATATCAATCCCGACGGGGGAGAGGAGGATATCGTTTTGGTTACAGTTAGTGCCGTAATGACGATGTTTCTCGCGCTCTGCGAGTGTTGTGGCAGCGCCTGCTGTAACCGTGCGTGGCAAAATGTGGCGGCGTGCAGAGGGGTGGGCAACAGTAACGTCGACGGCGATATCGGTACTGCGAAGCCCGTATGCAGCCCCTTTCCAAACTTTAAACTATCCAAACCTCTCCACTTTTGCAGGAGTTTATTACTGTACAAACCTTCAGTAACCGCTCCTGAGTATTCAACGTCCATCTCTTCTTGACTGGCTACACCTAACCTTCACTTCATCCCGCATTACCCCATTACTGTGTCGGTACACCCTTATTGAGTCGATTGTGGTTGTCTAGAAAACCATGGGATAGATTGGATATATCTTCCAAGAGTAAAACACCCACACCTTTTCCCCTTCATCTCGCTCGGTGCCCGCACACGGCGTGGACGCCGGACCTTCATCCGGCTCTTCCCTCAGAAGATTGCCCATCACGGCTGCAGAGCTCTCGCTGCAACGTTCTTGTCGATGGCCACATCGAGTGGATTGCCTATCCGCGACCCCAGGACACGTGCGACGAGCTGGGAAAGGTGTATAAGTATGGATCTACTACTCGAACAAGGTTTGCCAAATCCACCGTACCCTGCCGCGCTTAAATCCACCGTCATTTTGACGGAATGCGTGGGGCTGTGGTCTTCACAGCCTTGCGGGCTGGTCGTCACGCTCGCTCGCCCGGAGTTCTCCCCGTTGTCGTCGCCGTCTCTATCTGTAAGCCTACGTGCTCACAGCGGGAGTTTTTAAGCCTCCTGAATCCTCGGTTCAGGTGGTGGATTTTTCTTCCGGTCCCTTTCTCGCTTGAATGGGCATTTGGTTCAACCATAGCCTGGAGTCGTGCGTCTAGCAGAACCCGAGGTCTTGTGTAGTGCGGACTTGTCTACAAACAGTAAGGCGTCATTCTTCTTCTTTATTACTGTACTACCTAGTGTCACTCTGGTCTTTTGAGGACCAAAGTGGGCGTCCCTCATGGGCATCCAACAGTTAGCCCCGCTTACAAACAGGGACGCTGTACAACGACCAGGATATCTTTCACAATCAAACCACCCCTCACTCTTGCCCCTTTATTCTGAAGACTGCAGAATTCTTTCTGTGCGTAAGAACACAACTGAGGAGAATCAACAGCCCCACCTTTCAGCCGGGATACCTGGTAGGAACAGGCCCGCAAACCAACGCCAGGAGGGCATCCCGATGCGTTTTCTCACGTCAAGGGCGTCGCTCTCTCGGTCGCTGGTCGATGCTTGGACCACTACTCCAGGGTAAGGGCGATTTTCGTTCAACAACCGCGTTGATGGTCGCCTCCAACACGGCCTGCTTATTGACTGGGCTAGAAGCAACATTCTTACAGGTAGATACGCTCCAGTGCGTGTATAACAGATCCTGTTGCATCGTTCTTTTATTTGCATTGTAGATCCTGTCACATTGTTTGAATGGAAATTCACAGGACTGCGAATTCTTGCGCCTTTCGCAGACCAGCAGCCTTGTTGCATATTTTATGTACCAAATCGAGCATCATATATAATTTGCAGCAGCTCTCAAGTTCCGTAAAGGAGCCCCTTCCACTATGTGTGTACATACACACACAAGACAAAAGGCGGAGGGAATCTTTTAATGTGTTCAAAAACCTGAACCATATAGGTAGTGGATTACAGTAAGGCGTAATACAGAAACTGGATCGAATATGTCTTCCAACAGTAAAAACATCCAAAGCTTTCCCCCATAGAAACTAATTCCCGTAAACCCACATATGGGGGAAAGAGGGGGTTCGTATACTGTGACAGTGGAAATTGTGGGGTGATTTACATAATATTTGAAAGATATGGTCGGTTGTGGCCCGGAATATCCTACAGGGTGCCCAGTAATATCTCTGAAATTACCCTAAAACGCCGTCTCAAGGCCCCCCAGCAGACAGGCTGCGTTGGACATTACGGCCGCGGCAGCGTGCCTCTAAGAAAGTACCGTACGGACCTTACCATATGCCACCATCGCTCTAACCGCCACGTTCCGCGCGACGTCGGTTAGCACCCTATAGGCGTCCGGGTGCTACCCTCCGAGAGTAGATATAGGGATACTGTAGGCACGAGCCTACTCACGGAGGTTGCAATAAAAGATTCATATCTTCTATGCTTCGCAGAGACGGCCGCATTGAGCGAGGTGAGCAGATTAAACTTTTGGACCCTCCTGCGGGAGGGAGCCAGCGGGTTGACGAAGGTCACCTCAAGGAAGTCGGTACCTCCACTGCTTCCCATCGCCTGGATGTCTGGGCTTGTGCGATGGACCCCGTAGCGCGGTTCGACGGCGGGTTGACGGGCCGCTCTCTGCAGATCTTGCGCAAAGAGGGCCACTTGATGGTCATGCAGTCGAGTTCTGTGCCCACCATGTCTGCAGTGGAGGTGATCCCCGAAACAGTCGAGGGTTTCGGGGCAGTTTCATCTCGGGCACGGCACGTCCCATGCCCGTGACCATGTGACAGGTGTTTTGGCGGTAACCCAATTACAATTCATATCAGTGTCTTAGATTGGATGCGGATAATGAATTTGCAAATATCATCATCACCAAACCATATTAGGCCGCCGTTGAAAATAAGTGTCCTGCGGTTTTCCACTCCTCAAAGTAAGGTACAGGTTGGCCCAACGAATAGTACTACCCCGATATATTTCCCCAAGTTTGGCACTATATCTAAGGTGTCCTTAATGATGTCCTTTTTCGAAGTGTACATGCTAATTTTAGTCTTATAATACCTCATGTACTGCCCAGCACATACTGTATTAGAAGCTGCCGTACAAAAATTGTGCCCCCCCTCATAGGTTGGCACTAAATCGAGAGCAGTAGTACTCATGTGGCACTATTCGGAGACCCACCTGTACTTTTTATATGGTGGGGTTATGTGTGGTACAATTTTTGGGTTATTTTAATGTATGGAAGATGTGGTCAGTTGTAATGTAGGGAGAAATGTGTCTGCTGGCTGGCATCCCATCGACTTTCTGGTAGACTGTTGCTGGTGCTAGAATTCGACAGCAATGATTTCTACATTGCTTCGACCATCAGTACATGTATTTAATATGACATACAGATTTGCAACTCCAAATTGGTTCCAACCATTCCATACATCTCAATAAAGACACCCCTCGTTTTTCCCCCCGGGGGAAATGTTTGGGTGGTTTACATTTGAAAGATACGTACGGATAAGTTCCGGAGATATCTAGGTAGTGGTGTAGGGTGCTTTAATGTTTGAAAGATATGATCGAATGTGACCCGGAATATCGTACACTACAGCGTGACCAACAGAACCTCTTAATTTTCCCTTAAAGGCTCTGGCTTCAGGCCGGACAGCAAACATGCTGCGTTGAACGATACGGAAGCGGCAGCGTGCCTTTGGGTAAGCAACACTCGGACCTTGCCATAAGACTCCATTGTAAATACTGAATGCATTAAACTTCTTTCTTCCTTGTCCGAACAGTCATGTTCCGTGCGACATCGGTTAGCCCCCTACAGGCGTCTGGGTGTCAATATCCGAGAGTGGATATTGGGACATGCCCGATATAAATAACGATGCATAGGCAATGCTTCACTCAGCATCATTTGAGAAACCGTCATGAAGGTATCTGCCCGCAACAATTCCGTAGTGTCCTGAGTATATCCTTTAATCACCATACCACCACTTATCACCGATCGTCTGGAAATCTATGGGGCAGATCGGCTACATCTCCCAAAAGTAAATCATCACTTCATCAGCAGGCCATCCCTCCGACTCTTACGATAACCTCCCCAATGCGTTTCGCACCTTCGATTCCCGTCCTATCAGTTGTCGCTTCCCTCATTCTCGTTCTTCCTGCCTACTACACAGCTACTCCCATTTCGTATGACACCATCACCCTCCCTCCTTCGATCTACCTTCCCATCCTAAAATTCATCCGCTCCTATTCCACTGGAACATCCCTCTCTTCCCGGCTCAAGAAAGTACATCCTCAATATCCTCGGAGAAGTTCTTACCGAATGTCCGCAGGGTGCCGAGGTGCAAGGTGTGGAGTGAAACCGAGAGTCCAAGGAAGGCACCGAATCCAGCATAAAACAGTCTCTGCTTTGGGGGAAGGGCGTCTTCCCGTGAATAATCCGTCAGTAGGCGCGCCAACTTGCTCTCGCCCGCACTGCCTTTGTTTACCCGAAGCTGATGATAACGAGGTGCCATGCCGTCTTCTCGCGGCACACCCTACTCAACTACTTGCAAGGACAAAGCTCATCAAAGTTCGCAGGGTACTCCCATAGCCGGTTACTGGTACCTTATACCGTCGTAGCAGGGCCCAAAATCTTGGCCCATACTGTCCCCCAGGCTGTCCCCCGGGCCGCTATGACGGGATAGTCGTGCAAAGTGTTGTGCGAGGGCCGAACAGCCTATAGTGTTCGAATGTGAACAGCTAGAACAGACCTATATGTCCTTGGTTGGGAGTTGGTGAGTGGTTTACGGCCAGAGGTTGGTTTAATGTCACAAACGTACACGCCGTAACAATACAGACTTTCAAGATTGCTCAGGGTGGGGATGTCGTTAGCGTAGAGGACTGGCAGAGTGGTCAGTTTGGGTCTTGCTTCCGCTGGAGCATCGACTTTCCATTACTACGATTCACCTTGAAGATGGGCATAGTGAAAGACACAAAAAGACTGATTTGCCCATTAGCAAAGCAATCTATCTGACATGAAAACTTTAGGATACAAAAGCATGAAGTGAATCACATTGCTCCCACCTCCAGCGCGGTGAAATAATGCTTAGTCCCGCGATTGGGACGCGGTCTGGCCTGGATGTGAGTGAGGAGCCTTTGACACTTGGCTTTGCTTCTGTTCAACTGTTCAACTGGCTTGCAAGCGCTGCACCGTGTCATTGGCCTTGCGTTCCTTTTCCTGAAGGTCGAGTTTTGCCCTGCGAATGGTTAAACTTTTCCCCTTCAGTGTAATTTGCTCACAAAAAACACCATCGCAAAAGATGTTGACGAACGCAATCCATGAGGCAGTACAAGAACGATTTCCTCCTGAGGATTCCAGGAGGCAGGCGTTTCACGCATCTATGCCTCTCCCGGGAGCTAAGGAATGGGTGTACTGTCCGCCATGCCCCGGACTCCAGACAAGAACTGAACCTCGAGAATTCTCAGTGTGGCCTCAATACTACTTGCAAGTCCCACTTTTTCAACCTGGCTCCTTATGCCCGAGAAGGTATTGTCCGGAAACACTCGATGTTCATGGAGATCGTCTCATGCACTGCTTGTATGGAGCCCACAGGATCAACCGACATGATCGTCAAGTCAACCTTCTCCCAAAGGACCTCGCAAGAACTGCTCGTCATCCTGTCGTCGAGCCACACCATGGTCTCCACTGCACGAGACTGGACACCGAAGCAATGGGAAACAGCGGAGCGGCCGACGTTTTTGATGTTATCCTCGTAACTCCCCTCGCTCCTGATAGGGGTAAATCGGCGGGGAAGAGATCTTCAGAACCAATTACCCTGAGAAGGAGGTGTTGCGAGCGACAAAAGTGCTACCGTGGTATTGTTGAACGAACAAAAGGGAGTGTATATAGAAGAGAGTTGAGAAAGCTAAAAGCAAGTATAAAAGAGGCAGGGTCTACCACCGACGCTCTGCGACTAGCGTAAGAAAAAGTTTTCTTGGGTCTGAAGTTGACTCTCAACTTCCTACTACTCGGGACTTGGCTTGAAGTTGTCTGCCAACTTGCTTGACCTCTCCATGAGGAAGCAGTTTACTCAGCTTATATAGACTTTTGGCTACCCCTAAAGTCCGAACAAAACTACAGAAGATACCAAGAAATGCATAAAAATACTTTGTGTGGACAATATACTCTAAGCAAAAGATACTTAAGAAACTAACAATTAATTTGGTCCTCTTATTTCCCATTCTCTAAATCAGATCCAAACAACTCCTCTAAAATATCCATGCTGTCCAAGCAGTCCCCACAAATATCTGCGAATGGCTCACAACTCTCTATTTCCCCCTGGGAGATATCTAGACTACTAAAGATATCTCCATCCGGTTCCATCGTGGGCACAACTTGATCCATACTCTCTATTCCAGGCCCCACCAGTCCAACACTTTCCATGCCCCCTGTTCCCTCATCTCCCTCCTCCTCCTCCTCTTCCTCCTCCCCATCCTCCTCCTCCTCATCCTCTTCCTCCTCTCCTCATCCTCCTCTCCTCATCTCTCTCTCCTCATCCTCTCCTCCTCCTCATCCTCTTCCTTCTCCTCATCCTCTCCTCCTCCTCATCCTCCTCCTCCTCCTCCTCCTCCTGAGCCTCGTACACTAGCTCAGGGGCTAACCATTCCTCGAAGGACTCCCCGCTCTCCTCCTCGACCTTCTCAGCCTCTCCCGGACTTACCTCCCTCTCTTCTTCTTCTATGAAGAGGCGGCGAACGAACTCGATGATTTGCTTCTTTGTTTGCCGCCGGATGTAGTCGTCGGCATCGGTTGGCCCGTAGGCGGCGAGACGAAGGCCATTGATGGAACGGGAAGGGCGGTTTTTGGAAATAGGGACAGAGGGGCGAAGGTTGTCATTGTGATAGACGTTGGGGAACGGAGGCAATGTAGGGTGTTTTGGGTGTGTGGGGGGAGGGGTGATGAGTAAAATGATCGGGGCATTTGGAACTTAGAATAAAGGGGTTTAAATAGGCTCCCGGGGCAGGTTCTATAGATTAGGAATAGGTAAAATAAATCTGCAAGGGATTTTGCATTTGCGCCCTTCTTCTCAAAAAAAGGCGAATTTGGAGGAGGAGGTAAGCTAAAAAGGGAAAAGGGACTTGATTCGGGGTCGATTCAGAGGGTTAAATACAGTATAAAAATATCTAGATAAAATGGAAGTAAATTTGGAAATGACGGTGGGGGAAGTTAGGGGCGGGATCGTTGTAGGTTGCTGGATTACACTAGGGGAGGACCATTTCCTGTATTACGTGAAGGGAGGACCATTTCCTGTATTAAACGAGGGGAGGGCCATTTTTTTGTATTACACGCCCCCTTTCTCAAGGCGAACGTCCCGGGTCGTCACTGCTCTTCTTCTGCTTTCGTTAGTGTTCGCTGTCTTATTGATAAAATGTATGGTCTCTCAAACGGGTATGGATGCAACTGATTACCAATATGATGCTCTAAAAAGTAGGTTCGCATTACTGGTACCTCACTTTGTAGCATAGCCTCATATATTGGTTTGATCACATCGAGGTGGGGTTGAATACATTCTTCTTCCGTGACTCTTCCGAATCTTCCAAGAGTGAAAAAATATATGTGATATGCAAACTCTTCTGGAAGATGCCGGAGGAATGGATGTCGATAAGAAAAGAAGACGCGCATCATCAAGAACGAATCTTCGTAAGATAAGTGCGGTCCATGTAGCGCCCTAAAACATAAACAGATGCTTATCATGAAATAAGAAATGACCTGCGCATCGTTCGCATCCTCGGAGATATTGCGCAGCCAAAAAGATAATCTTCTTCTTCCGACTGTATGCTGTGCATGGTTGTGAAGAGCTAGAGATGAAGTTGTGGTGGACGGTCCCGATGAATGGCCGCGACCAGCTCCTGACGTACTGGGACCTGCACGAGGTCCTCTCGGGGGACGACCGGAACCTCTTCTGGGCGGGTTGTTGTCTCCTGAAGGTCCTCCTCTGGTCATCATCACTGCTTCAGGAGGATCCTCGCCGCCTCCAACGTTCCCAATTTGTGGCGGAGAAACGTAAGGTTCCCATAGAGGATACGGGACCAGCCTGTATTCCATATCCGGGGTAAGGCGTAACCTCTCAGTCGCACGTCTTGGTTGTTCTTGAGAAATACGTAAATTGGACGGATAATATTCAGATACGTTTGCGACAAGTCTCCAGCAGCTACCATTCCATATCTTCCTATAGAGTAATGATATATTACCTCCACAAACTCTGGACCTGCTTCCGTGAACCTTCCGTTTTGGAATGAAAATAGAACTCTTATTAATAGTCGGAAATCTTCTTCAGGTAGCAATGGTCCGTTCAACGTACGAAAACATAGGCATATATTAATGTAGAAATGGATGATTACGTGGAGTTCGTAGTAGTCCCGCGTAACCGAGATGATCCATTCCCAGGCCCTTTTTCCTCCCATAGGAATCATTCTATAGTTAAAGATGAGTATGCCCCGTGGTTGCGCATAGTCCTGTGTGAGAAGGAATTCTTCAGGCCTCTGATGGTAAGGGACCAGACGACGTGCATGGATGGCCCTCCTTGATCTCTTCCCTGAGCTTGAACAGAGCTGATAGTGCGGGTGTCTTTCCTCCGTGACGATGCAAGGGTTCGAGTACTTGGTTTGGAAGGCCGGCCACTTCACAGCCTGCTGCATTGCTTTTCCATGTACTACAAGTACTTTAGAGCCAACTGAAAAGGTTCTGACTGCAGGTTCTGCATCCTTATTTCTTGTCTGTGTTAGCGCGCGGTGTGATCTCCAGCCTTCGGTGGCCAGTAGTTCAACTTCCCTACTCTCTTCATCGATAATATTTGTTTCCATGTCTCTCTGTAACATTCTAGGAGCCCTTCCGTACATTAGCTCGAATGGTGAGCGTCCATTTCTTCCTCTTCTTCGACGGTAGCCGTATAACACTTTTGGTAAGGCATCTTCCCACTGGATTTCATTCTCCAACATAGTTTTCGATATTGCTCGTTTGATGGTTCCAACCATCCTCTCCGCTTTCCCGTTGGACATAGGAGCGTATGCGAGAACGGTCTTCAGCTGAATCCCTTTCTCTTCCAAAAAACGAAGCAGTGAAGTTGCAGTAAAACAAAGGGCGTTATCCGAGATGATCCTTTTTGGAAGACCAAACGGTTCAATTATTTCTTTTTCGATGAATCTCAGTACCA
Organism: Kappaphycus alvarezii; assembly: GCA_002205965.3. Classification (NCBI taxonomy): domain Eukaryota; phylum Rhodophyta; class Florideophyceae; order Gigartinales; family Solieriaceae; genus Kappaphycus; species Kappaphycus alvarezii. The sequence goes on along the minus strand of NADL03000077.1, from coordinate 349,523 downwards.
CCTCAGCATTTGCCTCCTCACTGCAACTGCTATTGGCCATCCAGTAAGATGTTCCACCCCTATAAGGAGATATTTGTTTCCGGAAGAAGTTTCCTTGAACGGGCCCGCGAAGTCAATTGAGAAGGTTTCAAAGAGACCGGAAACTGGAAAACTTAGAGTTGTCTTATACTTCCGTATTGGAGTGAATTTTTGGCAGTTGTCGCAGCTTTTCACGAAATTATAGACGTCCTTATGGATACCGGGCCACCAGAATCTCTCAGTTACGAATTTTTGGTTGTTTCGAGATCCCAATGCCCTAGCTCATCATGGAAAGTCCTCAAGATCTTCATTCTTTCTTTCAAAGGGGCCACTAGTCGGGGACCGGCTTTAGTGTGCCGGAAGAGTTTCCCATTCCACAATGTAAAAGCCTTTTGATTCCTGCGTACCCAATTTCTGTTCAAGATCAACCTTTCTCATTTCTAGTCCATCGAGGAATTTGATCAGTCCGTGAATATTAGCTTCGTACTCGTTATCGTTCGGCAACTGCAACTCGGCGACTCCGACGATGTCCTCCGAAGCTTTTTCATTTGGAATCAGTGCGTCCCTCAAGCGGGATAGGTAATCGGCAGGCTGATTATTGCGTCCGGGTCTATACACAATTTCAAACCGATATTCTGCGAAAATGTCGAGCCATCGGGCCAAGCGGTGATGTACATCCTTCTTTTGGAATGCTGTTTTAAGTGCCTGGTGATCAGTTATCAAGACAAATTTCTCGAGTGATAAAAGGTATACGCGAAACTTTTTCAGCGCGAAGACGACAGCTAGCGCTTCTTTCTCGCAGACTGAGTATCTCTTTTCCGCATCATTCAGAGTTCGGCTTGCGAATTGAACAGGGTGTAGTCTTCCGTTTTCATCTTTTTGGGACAAAACGGCACCCAAAGACCGTTCTGAGGCATCTGTCTCCACAACGAATGGTCTCTTGAAATCTGGGTACATGAGAACTGGGGGGACACATAGCTTATCTTTAAGCTCCTGAAATGCAGTTTCCATTTCCTTGTTCCAGTAAAATTTTCCGTTCTTCGTAGTGCTGGCATGTAACGGTGCTGCAGTCTTGGCGAAATCTTTGATAAATCTTCTGTAATATGAGGCCAGTCCTAAGAAGCTTCGGACCTCCGTCTTTGAAGCGGGCCTTGGTGCCAACTTTATTTTTTTCGTTTTCTCTGGATCCACTCTAATTCCCTCTTGGTCGACGATATGACCGAGTAATTGGATAGAAGTTTTCGCAAAGAAGCATTTGCTCAACTTAATTTTCAAGCTTATAAGCTCTCCGATATCCTCTCCACAACTGTCTTGACGTGCGAGATGTGCTGATCCAATGTTTCTGAGAATATGACGACATCATCGATATAGACTCTTGCGAATGGAAGTCCTTTCAAAACCTCGTTCATCATTCTTTGGAATGTAGCTGGTGCATTCATGAGACCAAAAGGCATCACTTCGAACCTGAACGTACCGGCTTTGCTGGTAAAGGTTGTTTTTCCTTACATTTTTCATCCAATGGAATCTGCCAATAGCCAGTGTAAAGGTCAATTGAGGTGAAATATCTCCCGTCCTTCAGGTCCTCGAGGATCTCCTCCATGTTCGGAATCGGAAATCGATCGGGTATCATTCTCTGGTTCAGTTGTCGGTAATCGACGCAAAAACGCAGCTTTCCATCCTTCTTTGGTGCGACCACAACTGGAAACGACCATGGGGATGAAACTGGTCGAATAATATCATTTTTCAGCATACTTGTAACATTTTCTGAGATAAATTGGTCATATTTTGGCGGTTGACGTCTAGGCTTGTGGTAAATCGGTTGAGTGTCGGTAAGTTCGAACGAGTGAGTAACCGGTACACTTGCTTGTCTTAAATCTGAAACGCTCCATGCAATTACTTCGGAAGATGTTAACATGTCGGATATTTTCAGTGAGGCGGGGGCGGGAAGGTGCTGCACTTTTCATTGGATTTCCGCCATTTGGCGCCCTTTTTCTTCTTGATCCTCAACCTCAATATTTTGAAGGATCTCTTCCGTCGTGCTCACATCTTCATACATGGAATTCGACGTATTCTTATTTTCTCTGCAAAGGTAATCTTCTTTCATGCTCCGAATTCTGTCCTTTGATTCGATATCATCGCAAAAAGAAACAAATTCAGGTTTCAAACCTATCCTAGAATTCCAGTCTTCATCTGTTTCAAACCCAGAATCATAATCGTCCCATGCCATGTTCATTACCCCCTGAGGGTACTCTTTTCCACTTCCGAAAGTGTTAGTTGGTTCCAAATCTTCGCTGTCATAGCCATCAGCGACGACTTATCCCGCATATCGTATTAGCCTCGTGGACATAACCGACCATCTCTTCCATGCTTTAAAATAACCCCAAAGTTCCCCCTCATGAACTAATGTGGAGGGACAAGAAATGCGCCGAGGTAAAAAATTGTATTGAGAAAAAGTGCTAAAAGTTGCCCTCATATGAGAACAAAGGTCCAATAGACACTAGTCGTCTCCCGAGTATTGATCATTAAAGGTGAGGCTTTTGTACTTATCACCTATCTTGAGTGTACTGTACAGTACTGTGGTAAATAACGCACCGTATTTCGTCTGTACAGTACAGTAGAGTCCAGAAAGGGGATCTTGTTTGGGTTAAATGGGGTTTCCTTGAAGGGGATCGTACCGTATACTCAATTGTCCTGATAGGAGATATCGCAGAGGAGGAATACTGTAAGTAGGGTAACCTGTTGTAGAGTGCATACTGTAAAAACGCTCGTGTCCAGTCGCGGGCCACGATTACAGTGACTTGGCAACTTCTGATGACTTGTGCCGTAATTAACAGGTGGCAGTACTGGTGTATGGTGCTACCGGTAATACAGTACTGTACTTATCGAGCTTTTACCACTCCTATATTGTCATCCCAACGGCTATATAACGCAGAGCTCCCCGCCCGATCGGGGCGATAAAAGGGAGAAGGGAGGATAGGGAAAAGCGGTCAATCGGACTACCTACCTACCTGTGTGTAAATTCTTTATGGCGACCGGCCTAATTAAACACACCAAATACGGGACTGCAACGGCATCCCGGGAGCTTTTGTGCCCGTTCACTGTGCCTTCCTTCCTCGCCCCCCCTCGCTAACACTACGAATACTACATAATCACTTACTGTACATTCCCTGCGAACACAAAATTCAAGTTTTGGCCTTAAGTGTCGCTCAGAACCACTTCCAACAAACGACTGCCGTTATTATGGGCGAGTCTCGCCGCGTTACGAGAGAAAAATGTTGAGCGAACAATGTTCGCTGCATGTGGCCTGTGCGAGCATGCCTCGAGAGATACTGCACTGGATCTTCCCAGTTGATTACGGTGAGGTACTGTATTCCCACCACCCGGTACAATACAGTAAAGTATATGGTGCACGGAAAATGGAGAAGTAGTTGGTACGTTTGGCTTAAGGTAGGCCAGGCAAGAAAAAGGGACACATACAAGCATTTCATGGTACCATCCAAGGTTCGACGACGCATGACAGACTTCGACGCCCCCACCTCTCCTTTGACGGATCAGCTTGTTCCGATATTACCCGTTTCCTTTTCGAGTTCGAGAACGTCGCTATGCGCGGAAAGACGGACGGCGAGAAGGCCCTATAGATTCTTTGCCGTCTCAAGAGGGAAACTTTCGACTTCTACTATGAGTACTTTGCGCAGGATTGTTCCCTCACTGGAGACGCCCGGAAGAACGATATGGTCAAGAAAAAACTCCTCGCCGAGTTTGCGAAGAAAGAGAAGCCGGAGGAGGAGTTTAACGAAGCCACTGCCGCAGGATTGGACGTTATAGACATAAGAGGGTCTTTGGCGCGAATAAATGCCCTCTACAAAAGGTTAGGCTTCAATGAGACAGCTTTTTTCTTTTTTTTTCGGAAGGTGGCGGCGATACATCCGGAATTGGCTCAGTTTGTCATATATTGAAAGCCTTCGGACTACAGAGATCTTGAGAAGGCAATTGAACACTTTTAGTTCGGAAAGAAGGAATTGTTCGCCGACAAGGAGGCCACTGGAGCGCGTTTGGCAGCTCCAAGAAGGATTATGCAGACGCTTGACGTTCTGTCAAGCCACTCTAACCGGATGATTAGTTTGAACAGCTAGCGGGCAGTTTTGTGAGTTCTCACTCTTTGTTAAGAAGCATTTTGAGAATAAATAACCAGCTGCTATGGTAGATGTCGACTTTAGTTGTAGTTTCTGTGGGAAAATAGGCCAAAGTTCCACGCAGTGCCTGCAAAATCCACACAGACAGACTTGGTGCTCTTTTGGTGGGAAGAAAGGTCACTCTGAGGCGACATGCTAGTCCAAGAGACAGAAAAGTGGAAGCCATCGGATAGAAATTTCCAAAGCAAGTTTGGAGTCAAAAGAAGAACTTAAACTGAGGGAAATGGAAGACGACGAGCCCGTTGCCGTCTTCCAGGAGGCTGGCAAAGGCGACGTGGTTGCCGCGGCAAAGAGGAACGCAGACCACCAGGCCCTTCTGAAGCAACGCAGGGACAATGTTATGAACATCGACGCGCCGATGAATAGTGAACCTCTCCTTAGCTCGCTGATGGTCGTGTCGGAGCCAATTATGAAGAAAAGTAAGGCGAGAAAGACCACGAAGGCATCATGAGATCTCCAGAATCACGTAGGGAAGTATAATGTGGTCGCGAAACTGGCTTCGGCCTTTTCGGGAATGAACTTTGGGCAGCACTTCCGTGGAGACGCGGATGAAGCAAGGAAGCAGTTGAATCGTGTTGTTTCCAAGACTTTCAAAATGAATCAAGCGTCCATGACAAGTCACTCCGAAGTATTTCGTCGGTTGAAGGTCGTGGCCGTGAAGGCTTATGGAACGGAGACGTACGCCCTCTTGGATACAGGCGCAGTTCCAAGCTCGATGGCTACGGATCATCGGGTCACCGTCGCCGACGGAACGGTGGCTTAAGTTATTGGGTGTGTACAGAAGGTTCCAGTCTCCTTTCGAACCCTGATGGTTCCTCCAGGCTTCTTACTGGTACGTAACGCGCCATTGGGCACTATCATTTGGCAACCTGGCATTGGAATACATACAGGCAAATATGGATTACGGGCGGCAGCAGGTCATTCCGGCGGTTTGGAGGAAGAAGTCTCTTATACCGGTACTAGTTGAGCCCCCAGTAATTGTGGGATTCGGACTGACAGTGAAGGTTTTACATCCCCTGGGGGTTCTGATGGGGAGCAGTTTCCTATCTCGTCCTCATTGGAGTTGGGCGACAGCGATGGTGGATCGGACACCGAGCATGAATTGTTGATGGCGATCTTAAAAAAGGAACCGTATGAGCCCGATCTAGAGGGCCTGGTGTTGGAACGGGGCCCACTGAGGAAGACGATGAAGCAGATACCGCCGCGTTTCTCGTCTCAAAGGTGAAGAAACTCAAGGAGGAGAACCAAAAAACGTTGTTGAATGCGCTCAAGTAGATAGATGTGATAGAGGCTGATATACATGATCTGGAGCCGGCTCGAGTGGCGGTGGTACACACTTTCAAATTGACGGATGAGACTTCGATACATTCGAAAGCCCGCCAAATGCCGCTGAAGCATAACCAAGTAGTGAGGAAAGAAGTGAATGAATTATTGGAATCTGGGATTATCACGCTGTCGAGGTCCGCCTGGTTCTTACCAGTAGGGATCATCACGAGGGAAGACGTAAGGCCCCGGTTCAGCGTCGATTACCGACAGTTGAATAGAGTAATGGAGCCAGACTGCTGGCCACTACCGAAGATCGAGGAGCTGTTCGACGATCTTTCTGGCTCGAAGTTCTTTACAACCCTGGATCTGTATACCGGATATTGGCGATTAAGGAAGGCCGAAAGTTGCAAGGAGAAGACCACGTTCGTGTCTAGGTATGGAACGTACAAGTTTGAGGTCATGCCGTTCGGGTTAATGAACGCACCTGGGACATTCCAACGAATGATGGATGAAGTTCTCAGAGATCTATCCTTCGCCAAGGTTAATGTGGATGACGTGGTCATCTTCTCCCGGACAATGGAAGGACACGTAGGTCATTCCCAGGAAGTGTACACAAGAATTCAAGAGGCGATACTGAAGCTCAAGGTGACAAGGTGCAGTTTTGCGCAATCGGAGGTCAAGTTACTTGAACAAGTGGTCAACGAGACGGGCATAAAGGTCGACATCGCCAAGATAACGGATATAGTGGAAGCCCCCGAACAAAGTAATGTGACCGAAATTAGGAGTTTTCTCTGGCTGGTAGGGTACTATCGACGCTTTAACCGGAACTTTACAGATAGCTCAGCAGTGCTGCAAGCTGCACCCTCCTTTAAAAAGTTATTTGAATGGACTACGGGAGTGCAGGAAGATTTCGAGTACCTGAAAGAGAATTTGACGAGGCCTCTATTTCTCGAGTGTCCGGAGTTCGACTTCTCATTCGTGGTGGAGACGGATGCTTCTTTGACTGCCTTAGAAGTGTTTATCTCACAGCAGAAAGAAGATGAAAAAGTTCATCCGTTACACTAGAGAGTTCTACATGGTTGGTTCGCAGATATACAGAAGAATAGCCTTAGCGGCGAACTTGAGATTCAAAAAGGTCACATCGGCCATATCGGAAAAATTCAACGCAAAAATCAGATGATGATTCCCGCGCCTAGTTCATCGTGCGCTACTAGCCTAAAAGACCTATCTGCCTCTCTCATTGCACCCGGAAGATGCAACATTGGCTATGATAACCATCTGATCATATCAAAAACAGCTGAAAAGGCTGAACTCAAAGTGGTTGGCAATAACGAACACATGAAGTCGATTTACATCCAAGTTGCACTGATTGACGAAGAACAAGCGCAGAACTTCAGCATGTGCCACACGCGGACTTTTCCACATATTTTGCTTCACCTGGCACAAAGAAGCCGGCAAAGTGGCTCTGACTAGTGCACTTATCTGATTTCCTCCGGCTATTTGGCTGATGGCGATCTCGTCATCGGGTTACCCAAAATACGCCCAGCTCAATTTCTACTACAGGATCATTTTGAAGACAACCGCAAGTCGCTTAACGAAACGGACTGTGCGAATGTAAAAAATCTCGAGGATTCGTCTAAAAGCAACACGATCGACCTATTCTTCAAGGTGCAGAAAGAATATGAACCGGTTTTCGTCACATGCAATCCGAGATCGATGCCAAACTACTTCAAAAAATGATTACCCAGGGACGTTTTCCCAGATTTTCACATATTCTATCCGAAAACTAGCAAAGAAAATGATATCAAGACTGCGGCCGTGATATCAGTGAAGACAGCCGGAGCAAACGGCCTACTATGCGAGTACAAGCCTGTGCTCACCAAATTATCGCAAAATCACGGAGAATTATTCTGCACCAGTTTCCACGACCGGCCGCCGGCACAAGTCAAACCTCGCAAGACCGATCTTGTACTCGGCTCTCAGCCCGTCTGTTTCAAGCTTTGCAAATATTCTGAAGCCCAACACCACTTCCTAAAGAAAATTTTCGAGAGGCTTAATTATATATCGTGAGCCAGTGAAATAGCATCAAAGTACTACCTTGATATCAATGATTGGCACTGATGCTAGGAATGATACGCAACAAAACAATATCAAAGACTCAGAGGGGGTGCAAGATGCACCATGGGATAGGTGAAAAGAGATCGGGCCCAATCTGACTGCTGTGTAGTTTTGGATTTAGCTCGCAAACTAAACGAGGAAGTTATCACGTACTATCCACCAGAGGACGAAGAGATTGATGCTGGGAGTGAGGAGTCCAGAATAGTATATCCGGCTCGGTTGAGGACTAATCTGGACAGTTTTATACCAGATAATGCGGCCATCGCACGCACAATGTCCATGACAGATTCAGAGCCTCCAGCCCCATGGACATTAGATGAAGTTTTATCATCTGAAGAGGGCAAGAAATGGAGGACTGCTATCAAATAGTAATTGAGCAGCATTAAAATGCATCAAACATGGCATGTTGTAAAACATCCACCTGGCATCAAGCCTATCAGTACGCACATGTTATTTACTCGGAAGCATGACGATGATGGAACCCTGATTATACACAAAGCTCGACTTGTAGCAAGATGATTTCTACTAGCTGACCTCAATCAGACGTTTGCGTCCCCTGTGAATTTTACAACCATACGCATATTACTTACTATAGCAGTTAATAGTGGGTACTCGGTCCACCAAAGGGACGTTAAAGGGGCCTTTCTACATGGCAGTATTAACGTTGATGTGTAGTTTACTCCCCCGAAGGGATGTGGCGCTATGTGGCGACGATGAAGGTTTGAAGTTCTTCCGCCTTCTATACGACTTGGAGCAATCCCCTGAACTTTGGTTTGACAAGTAGTCTACGGTAATGAAGGATTTGGGGTTTCATGGATAGGCATTAGATGATTGTGTGTTCCGACAGAAGGATATCTGCTTGACGATCTATGTTGATGAAATCATTTGAATGGGCCCTTATGAGAATGTACTGGGAGATGTGAAGCCAGATATCGGGAAGCTTAGTGATGTGAAAGACATGGTTGAATGAAGATCCTTTCTTGGTGTAGTATTTGCCCTTGGGAAGAGCGGGGCTTAGCTATGCCATTGACACTATATTTTTCGAGTTTTGGAGAAGTATGGGATGTCCCGGTGTTAGTCCTCGAGCATGTTAATGTCTGTAGGGGGATTTGGAACCATGAAGACGCAAGGAAATCAGAAATATCTAGTGGTATATCAATAGTTATTTGGTTCGGTACTATTTTTTGCTACCGGAAATAGGACTTCCATATTTGAAGCTGAATCTATTTTGTGCTGATACTCTTCCAACCATAAAATTTGAATTTGATTGCACTCAAACGAGTACTCTGCTACCTCTATGGAACAGCGAATTGCTGTCTTCGGGTTGGTTGGGGGTTGTCAGAAATGTTTAGTGTGTACTGTGAGGCACACTGGGGTGGAGACCGTGCTGATCGTAAGTCCATTTCATGTTTTCTATTGCTCATCTGCAAAACTTCATTCTCATGGAAGACAGTGAAGAAGAGCAAGCTGGCTCTTTCGTTGACAGAGGTTGAGTATCACGCATTGAGAGAGGCAGTTAAGTTGATAATCTGGATTATGAATATATTAGAGGAACTTAATTCACCTGAAGAACATCCCAAAGTAGTCAAGGAGGGCAGCAAAAGGTGGTCATATGGGGTTCGTCGGGGGTTCGACAAGTAATGTGTGTCGCAATTCGCAAGAACCTTGTGCGAGGCAACGTTGAGAAAGGTACAGTCTTCCCGTAATAATGCACTAGTGACAAAATGACGCCTGGTATAATTACAAAGCCGCTGAAAAGTCAGTTGTTTGAAAGAAATATCCAGAATGGGATTCGTGTGCACTCAGGCGATTTTGAAAATGAAGCGATCGGAGGATGGGGATTCGAGAGAGGACAATTAAATGCGATTTCTCTGCGGCCGTTAGTGCTAAAAGTTCGGAATGTGCTTCATAGGTTTATCTTTTGATATCATTCGGAAGGGTTATTAAGATATGAAGAAAGACTTGGTTTATTGCCCTCCAAGTTGCAGTGTCATGCACACAGTATGATGCATGAATAATCTTACATAAGAGGCTGAGGAAGGAGAAGGGAACAATCACGCTGTACAGCACCAATTGGACATTCGCACATTCAGATACTCTGAAAGTTGCACTTATATTTTGTCTTTGATACTGAAGCTGTAGTTTGGTTGTTCTACCCTTAGAGGCGGAAGGCCCGCTCCGCCAGGTCTTTGTGAGCTTAGAGTATCGCCATGGAATTTTTTGATTTTTTGCTACCTCAGTTTGTGCCATGCCATTAGGTCTATGGGATTGCATGAGTGTCTAGTTCTACTCCGTGTTCTTCCCAAGAAGTTGGTAGAGCAGCAATCAGTAAATAAACATATTCTTTCTATAATTATTTAGATTATGTCGAGCCTGTCCCCAGGCGCAATTGTGTCAAATATGTACTTATGCTACACGACGACCACATTGGATACTGCTGTTTTTTCGTTTTTGCCGACACGTCGGCAGCCAATGCGGCCACTGTCATCAGCAACTGGTGCTCTGCGCTTGGCGTGGTGGTAGATATTTATTTGTCGTACAATGTCGCACAGAGGCGTGCGGAGGGTATTTATAAATTAACTACGGATGCGGGCGGCGGGTAGAAACTTGTCGCGCCTGCATTATTTGGAGACTAAATGCAAAACGGGTAACGAAGTCGCGGAGCTCCTGTTGAGGGGAGGAACCGCGACGGGAAGCAGCGAAGGAAGCAAGGCGGCGGAAAAAAGCCTTACCGTCGTCGCCCAAGGCGCCATAGATATCAATCCCGACGGGGGAGAGGAGGATATCGTTTCGGTTGCAGTAAGTGCCGTAATGACGATGTTTCTCGCGCTCTGCGAGTGTCGCGGCGGCGCCGGCAGTAACCGTACGTGGCGAAATGTGGCGGCGTGCGGAGGGGTGGGCAACAGTAACGTCGACGGCTATATCGGTACTGTGAAGCCCGTATGCAGCGGGTATGTAAATATCAATTCGTAGCACGGGGGACTCCGAATGCCCAGATGAGTCGGGAACCTGGTGGAGGAGCGGATGTTCGACGAGGGCGACGATCCCAACACGCGCTTGGCGTACCGTAGGCCCTCATGTCTTACTGCCCGACTCACTTCAGCAATGATACGATTCGTCTGGTCTGCAAGGGCTCGAAGGTACCGCATCATTTCATGTTGCTCTATTTCCCTTGGACCTTTTGACCCGTCGACCGAATTGATAAGGAGCTCCTTAATACAATGCGCGCGGTCATCTAATTTTACCAAGTTGCCGAACGTCTTGCCGACCGCCCAAATTGCGATCATCTCGGCTCTGTCGCCGCCACCCGACAACTATGCGCCAATAAATGCCTCCTAGGGCACATAGACGTCGGCTTCCACAAAAAATCCTACGTATGGAGACTGGTCCACTGATTACTCTAGCGAGCGCCCAGGCCGAATGCGCAATAAATATATGCGATCTTGTCGAGTACTGTACATAGAGGATATCCATAAAGTTCTACATCAGACCGTGTCAAAGAAGCACGAGAGAAGCCGTACATTTCAAGGTCAATGTTCGCTTCCGAACTTCGACTTTGGCGATTTTTCCTTGTTGTGAGTTCAGAGCTTCATTATTGCGAGAAGATGGCACTTCGTTGGCATAACTCACTCCGTGTTATTAAGGCAGTTTGTAATACAAAAAAATGGTCCTCCCCTCATTTAATACAGGAAATGGTCCTCCCTTCACGTAATACAGGAAATGGTCCTCCCCTCGTGTAATCCAGCAACCTACAACGATCCCGTCCCTAACTTCTCCCACCGTCATTTCCAAATTTACTTCCATTTTATCTAGATATTTTTATACTGTATTTAACCCTCTGAATCGACCCCGAATCAAGTCCCTTTTCCCTTTTAGCTTACCTCCTCCTCCAAATTCGCCTTTTTTTTTGAAGAAAGGCGCAAATGCACTATTGCAAAATCCCTTGCAGATTTATTTTACCTATTCCTAATCTATAGAACCTGCCCCGGGAGCCTATTTAAACCCCTTTATTCTAAGTTCCAAATGCCCCGATCATTTTACTCATCACCCCTCTCCCCCCACACACCCAAACACCCTACATTGCCTCCGTTCCCCAACGTCTATCACAATGAGCAACCTTCGCCCCTCTGTCCCTATTTCCAAAAACCGCCCTTCCCGTTCCATCAATGGCCTTCGTCTCGCCGCCTACGGGCCAACCGATGCCGACGACTACATCCGGCGGCAAACAAAGAAGCAAATCATCGAGTTCGTGCGCCGCCTCTTCATAGAAGAAGAAGCGAGGGAGGTAAGTCCGGGAGAGGCTGAGAAGGTCGAGGAGGAGAGCGGGGAGTCCTTCGAGGAATGGTTAGCCCCTGAGCTAGTGTACGAGGCTCAGGAAGATGAGGAGGAGGATGAGGAGGATGAGGAGGAGGAGAGGATGAGGAGGAGGAGGAGAGGAAGGAGAGGAGAGAGGAAGAGAGAGAGAGGAGGAGAGGAGGAGGAGGAGGAGGAGGAGGAGGAGGATGAGGAACAGGGGGCATGGAAAGTGTTGGACGGTGGGGCCTGGAATAGAGAGTATGGATCAAGTTGTGCCCACGATGGAACCGGATGGAGATATCTTTAGTAGTCTAGATATCTCCCAGGGGGAAATAGAGAGTTGTGAGCCATTCGCAGATATTTGTGGGGACTGCTTGGACAGCATGGATATTTTAGAGGAGTTGTTTGGATCTGATTTAGAGAATGGGAAATAAGAGGACCAAATTAATTGTTAGTTTCTTAAGTATCTTTTGCTTAGAGTATATTGTCCACACAAAGTATTTTTATGCATTTCTTAGTATCTTCTGTAGTTTTGTTCGGACTTTAGGGGTAGCCAAAAGTCTATATAAGCTGAGTAAACTGCTTCCTCATGGAGAGGTCAAGCAAGTTGGCAGACAACTTCAAGCCAAGTCCCGAGTAGTAGGAAGTTGAGAGTCAACTTCAGACCCAAGAAAACTTTTTCTTACGCTAGTCGCAGAGCGTCGGTGGTAGACCCTGCCCCTTTTATACTTGCTTGTAGCTTCTCAACTCTCTTCTATATACACTCCCTTTTGTTCGTTCAACAATACCACGGCAGCACTTTTGTCGCTCGCAACACCTCCTTCTCAGGGTAATTGGTTCTGAGGATCTCTCCCCCGCCGATTTACCCCTATCATTTGGTACTCTTGTGGAGGGGGTTGCACCCGAGGTATTCGAGTTGAGCAGTAGTAAGGAACACTTCGGGGGATTTTTTTCGGTAATCATGGATCTCAATGCTCGTATAACGTTCACAGGGGGCAAGACTGAAGACGTTGAGGAGTTTCTTTACACATATGTCAACGTTGTGATGCGAGAGAAGGGCGATGAAGAGAAGGCCGCAAGTATCTTCGCCTATCTTCATGGTGACGCAAAGCACAAATATAAGTCCAAGTTTATCGACGGGTGGTCTCTTAACGGGAATGGGCGTAACTTCGGTGAGGTATGTGAGTGGCTTGTGAAAGAGTATGCTAAGGAGGTAGAACCAGATGAGATGATTCGTACCGCCATAGAGGCCCGGCTCAACTTCGACGATTTGTTAAGCTCATTGGTGTACTTGTGTGATCTTTATGAAAAGGCTGGGTTCAACGCCCAAGCCAAGTACGGAATGCTGCGTAAGGCGGCTATGGGGGATAAGCGGCTCTCCGATTTCCTCCTCATCAAGGGCCCTCACACTTTTGATGAACTGAAGGGTACCATAGTAGAATTTGTCAAAAATTCGGAGACGTTTCAGTCACTGAGTGAGGTACCGAGGGAAACCCGCACATCGATGTCTATCGTACATCCTGAAAAGAATTATCAAAGGCCGGCTACTAGTGCAGCGGCATTAGAATCTGTCAGGAGCGATGTCAAAAACTTGGAAGAAAGGTTGGAAACCCGATTCGATAATCGACTTGACATGATAACCTCGCAGTTGGAAAGCCTTACTCTTACCATTAAGAAGAACCAGTCTGGGGCCCCTAAGGCCGCAGAAGTCTGTTCTTACTGTCACAAGCCTGGACACTTTGCAAACAGGTGTCCTGATAATCCACATAGAAACACTCGTTGTGCAAAGTGCGGTCGATATGGGCATCATGAAAGTAACTGCTGGTCTAAAGACAACAGAAGAGCAAATTTATCGGAAGCAAGGAGTGAGTCAGGACCAGAGGTGAAAATCTTACAAAATAGAAGGGATCAAAGGTTGACGGATGCCGGTAACGTATCCATCGCTGAAGAGATTAGTCAAGTCAATGTGACAAAAAGGGATGGGGAAGGGAACATTTTATCGAAGAAACCTAGGCTAGAGTATGGAATGCTGGAGCATATCCCAGCACCTGTACCTCCTCGAACCAAGAGGTCTGATCAAGTTGTTCCAGGAGTGGGAGTCACTCCGGCCAAGAAACGAAAAAGAGTAAGAAAGTTAAGAGTATCTCTAAGGACGTACTAGAGTATGTGAAGAGGTACAATTTGGTGGCTGAGCTTGCATCGGCCCCAACTGGGATAACGTTTGGTCAACTTTTGAGGGGCGACGCAGAGGATGCGAGAAAAGAACTCAAAAAAATTATCAGGTCTAATAAGTCCGCTAAGGGTAAGAAACTGTTTCTTCAATCGGCCTCGACAGCACCAAGACGTCTTAAGCTGGTACCAGTCAAAGTATTGGGTATGAAAACCCAAGCTCTCTTCGATTCGGGTGCTGTTCCAAACCTCATTTCAGAAACTTTGGTGACAGATCTAGGTCTCGAAATTACTCCAACGACTCGAAAAATAACTGTAGCGGATGGAACCGTCTCAAAATGCATGGGCACTGTTGACAAGGTTTCCGTGTTCTTTGGGGACTCTAAAGTTGATGTAGACTTTCTTGTCATGCCGGATCTCCCTTTCGATGCAATCATTGGCTGCCCACAATGGAAAGACTAGGACATGCATTGACTTGGGCAACCAAATGGTTTCAGTTAATATTGACGGCAGAACCGTGAAGATGCCCCTGGATTTCGACAAAAGCACGCATCCTGAAGATTTAAAAGAAACGGACAGTGAAGATTTCACTTCTAGCTATGACAGCGAAGATTCGGAACCAACTAACACTTTCGGAAGTGGAAAAGGGTACCCTCGGGGGTTAATGAACATGGCATGGGACGATTATGATTCCGGGTTTGAAACAGATGACGACTGGGATTCTAGGATAAGTTTGAAACCCGAATGTGTTTCTTTTTGCGATGATATCGAATCAAAGGACAGAATTCGGAGCATGAAAGAAGATTACCTTTGCAAAGAAAATAAGAATACGCGAATTCCATATATGAAGATGTGAGCACGACGGAAGAGGTCCTTCAAAATATTGAGGTTGAGGATCAAGAAGAAAAAGGGCGCCAAATGGCAGAAATCCAAGGAAAAGTGCAGCACCTTCCCGCCCCCGCCTCACTGAAAATATCCGACATGTTAACATCTTCCGAAGTAATTGCATGGAGCGTTTCAGATTTAAGACAAGCAAGTGTACCGGTTACTCACTCGTTCGAACTTACCGACACTCAACCGATTTACCACAAGCCTAGACGTCAACCGCCAAAATATGACCAATTTATCTCAGAAAATGTTACAAGTATGCTGAAAAATGATATTATTCGACCAGTTTCATCCCCATGGTCGTTTCCAGTTGTGGTCGCACCAAAGAAGGATGGAAAGCTGCGTTTTTGCGTCGATTACCGACAACTGAACCAGAGAATGATACCCGATCGATTTCCGATTCCGAACATGGAGGAGATCCTCGAGGACCTGAAGGACGGGAGATATTTCACCTCAATTGACCTTTACACTGGCTATTGGCAGATTCCATTGGATGAAAAATGTAAGGAAAAAACAACCTTTACCAGCAAAGCCGGTACGTTCAGGTTCGAAGTGATGCCTTTTGGTCTCATGAATGCACCAGCTACATTCCAAAGAATGATGAACGAGGTTTTGAAAGGACTTCCATTCGCAAGAGTCTATATCGATGATGTCGTCATATTCTCAGAAACATTGGATCAGCACATCTCGCACGTCAAGACAGTTGTGGAGAGGATATCGGAGTATAGCTTGAAAATTAAGTTGAGCAAATGCTTCTTTGCGAAAACTTCTATCCAATTACTCGGTCATATCGTCGACCAAGAGGGAATTAGAGTGGATCCAGAGAAAACGAAAAAAATCAAGTTGGCACCAAGGCCCGCTTCAAAGACGGAGGTCCGAAGCTTCTTAGGACTGGCCTCATATTACAGAAGATTTATCAAAGATTTCGCCAAGACTGCAGCACCGTTACATGCCAGCACTACGAAGAACGGAAAATTTTACTGGAACAAGGAAATGGAAACTGCATTTCAGGAGCTTAAAGATAAGCTATGTGTCCCCCCAGTTCTCATGTACCCAGATTTCAAGAGACCATTCGTTGTGGAGACAGATGCCTCAGAACGGTCTTTGGGTGCCGTTTTGTCCCAAAAAGATGAAAACGGAAGACTACACCCTGTTCAATTCGCAAGCCGAACTCTGAATGATGCGGAAAAGAGATACTCAGTCTGCGAGAAAGAAGCGCTAGCTGTCGTCTTCGCGCTGAAAAAGTTTCGTATACCTTTTATCACTCGAGAAATTTGTCTTGATAACTGATCACCAGGCACTTAAAACAGCATTCCAAAAGAAGGATGTACATCACCGCTTGGCCCGATGGCTCGACATTTTCGCAGAATATCGGTTTGAAATTGTGTATAGACCCGGACGCAATAATCAGCCTGCCGATTACCTATCCCGCTTGAGGGACGCACTGATTCCAAATGAAAAAGCTTCGGAGGACATCGTCGGAGTCGCCGAGTTGCAGTTGCCGAACGATAACGAGTACGAAGCTAATATTCACGGACTGATCAAATTCCTCGATGGACTAGAAATGAGAAAGGTTGATCTTGAACACCGAAATTGGGTACGCAGGAATCAAAAGGCTTTTACATTGTGGAATGGGAAACTTTTCCGGCACACTAAAGCCGGTCCCCGACTAGTGGCCCCTTTGAAAGAAAGAATGAAGATTGAGGACTTTCCATGATGAGCTAGGGCATTGGGATCTCGAAACAACCAAAAATTCGTAACTGAGAGATTCTGGTGGCCCGGTATCCATAAGGACGTCTATAACTTCGTGAAAAGCTGCGACAACTGCCAAAAATTCACTCCAATACGGAAGTATAAGACAACTCTAAGTTTTCCAGTTTCCGGTCTCTTTGAAACCTTCTCAATTGACTTCGGGCCCGTTCAAGGAAACTTCTTCCGGAAACAAATATCTCCTTATAGGGGTGGAACATCTTACTGGATGGCCAATAGCAGTTGCAGCTCGAGGAGGCAAATGCTGAGGTGGTACTGAGATTCATCGAAAAAGAAATAATTGAACCGTTTGGTCTTCCAAAAAGGATCATCTCGGATAACGCCCTTTGTTTTACTGCAACTTCACTGCTTCGTTTTTGGAAGAGAAAGGGATTCAGCTGAAGACCGTTCTCGCATACGCTCCTATGTCCAACGGGAAAGCGGAGAGGATGGTTGGAACCATCAAACGAGCAATATCGAAAACTATGTTGGAGAATGAAATCCAGTGGGAAGATGCCTTACCAAAAGTGTTATACGGCTACCGTCGAAGAAGAGGAAGAAATGGACGCTCACCATTCGAGCTAATGTACGGAAGGGCTCCTAGAATGTTACAGAGAGACATGGAAACAAATATTATCGATGAAGAGAGTAGGGAAGTTGAACTACTGGCCACCGAAGGCTGGAGATCACACCGCGCGCTAACACAGACAAGAAATAAGGATGCAGAACCTGCAGTCAGAACCTTTTCAGTTGGCTCTAAAGTACTTGTAGTACATGGAAAAGCAATGCAGCAGGCTGTGAAGTGGCCGGCCTTCCAAACCAAGTACTCGAACCCTTGCATCGTCACGGAGGAAAGACACCCGCACTATCAGCTCTGTTCAAGCTCAGGGAAGAGATCAAGGAGGGCCATCCATGCACGTCGTCTGGTCCCTTACCATCAGAGGCCTGAAGAATTCCTTCTCACACAGGACTATGCGCAACCACGGGGCATACTCATCTTTAACTATAGAATGATTCCTATGGGAGGAAAAAGGGCCTGGGAATGGATCATCTCGGTTACGCGGGACTACTACGAACTCCACGTAATCATCCATTTCTACATTAATATATGCCTATGTTTTCGTACGTTGAACGGACCATTGCTACCTGAAGAAGATTTCCGACTATTAATAAGAGTTCTTTTTCATTCCAAAACGGAAGGTTCACGGAAGCAGGTCCAGAGTTTGTGGAGGTAATATATCATTACTCTATAGGAAGATATGGAATGGTAGCTGCTGGAGACTTGTCGCAAACGTATCTGAATATTATCCGTCCAATTTACGTATTTCTCAAGAACAACCAAGACGTGCGACTGAGAGGTTACGCCTTACCCCCGGATATGGAATACAGGCTGGTCCCGTATCCTCTATGGGAACCTTACGTTTCTCCGCCACAAATTGGGAACGTTGGAGGCGGCGAGGATCCTCCTGAAGCAGTGATGATGACCAGAGGAGGACCTTCAGGAGACAACAACCCGCCCAGAAGAGGTTCCGGTCGTCCCCCGAGAGGACCTCGTGCAGGTCCCAGTACGTCAGGAGCTGGTCGCGGCCATTCATCGGGACCGTCCACCACAACTTCATCTCTAGCTCTGCTTCACAACCATGCACAGCATACAGTCGGAAGAAGAAGATTATCTTTTTGGCTGCGCAATATCTCCGAGGATGCGAACGATGCGCAGGTCATTTCTTATTTCATGATAAGCATCTGTTTATGTTTTAGGGCGCTACATGGACCGCACTTATCTTACGAAGATTCGTTCTTGATGATGCGCGTCTTCTTTTCTTATCGACATCCATTCCTCCGGCATCTTCCAGAAGAGTTTGCATATCACATATATTTTTTCACTCTTGGAAGATTCGGAAGAGTCACGGAAGAAGAATGTATTCAACCCCACCTCGATGTGATCAAACCAATATATGAGGCTATGCTACAAAGTGAGGTACCAGTAATGCGAACCTACTTTTTAGAGCATCATATTGGTAATCAGTTGCATCCGTACCCGTTTGAGAGACCATACATCTTATCAATAAGACAGCGAACACTAACGGAAGCAGAAGAAGAGCAGTGACGACCCGGGACGTTCGCCTTGAGAAAGGGGGCGTGTAATACAAAAAATGGTCCTCCCTCATTTAATACAGGAAATGGTCCTCCCTTCACGTAATACAGGAAATGGTCCTCCCTTCACGTAAGACAGGAAATGGTCCTCCCCTCGTGTAATCCAGCAACCTACAACGATCCCGCCCCTAACTTCTCCAACCGTCATTTCCAAATTTACTTCCATTTTATCTAGATATTTTTATACTGTATTTAACCCTCTGAATCGACCCCGAATCAAGTCCCTTTTCCCTTTTAGCTTACCTCCTCCTCCAAATTCGCCTTTTTTTGAGAAGAAGGGCGCAAATGCACTATTGCAAAATCCCTTGCAGATTTATTTTACCTATTCCTAATCTATAGAACCTGCCCCGGGAGCCTATTTAAACCCCTTTATTCTAAGTTCCAAATGCCCCGATCATTTTACTCATCACCCCTCTCCCCCACACACCCAAACACCCACATTGCCTCCTGTTCCCCAACTTCTATCACAATGAGCAACCTTCGCCCCTCTGTCCCTATTTCCAAAAACCGCCCTTCCCGTTCCATCAATGGCCTTCGTCTCGCCGCCTACGGGCCAACCGATGCCGACGACTACATCCGGCGGCAAACAAAGAAGCAAATCATCGAGTTCGTGCGCCGCCTCTTCATAGAAGAAGAAGCGAGGGAGGTAAGTCCGGGAGAGGCTGAGAAGGTCGAGGAGGAGAGCGGGGAGTCCTTCGAGGAATGGTTAGCCCCTGAGCTAGTGTACGAGGTCAGGAAGATGAGGAGGAGAGGAGGAGGATGAGGAGGAGGAGGAGGATGAGAGGAGAGGAGAGAGGATGAGGAGGAAGAGAGAGAGAGAGGAGGAGAGAGAGGAGGAGGAGGAGGAGGATGAGGAACAGGGGGCATGGAAAGTGTTGGACCGGTGGGGCCTGGAATAGAGAGTATGGATCAAGTTGTGCCCACGATGGAACCGGATGGAGATATCTTTAGTAGTCTAGATATCTCCCAGGGGGAAATAGAGAGTTGTGAGCCATTCGCAGATATTTGTGGGGACTGCTTGGACAGCATGGATATTTTAGAGGAGTTGTTTGGATCTGATTTAGAGAATGGGAAATAAGAGGACCAAATTAATTGTTAGTTTCTTAAGTATCTTTTGCTTAGAGTATATTGTCCACACAAAGTATTTTTATGCATTTCTTGGTATCTTCTGTAGTTTTGTTCGGACTTTAGGGGTAGCCAAAAGTCTATATAAGCTGAGTAAACTGCTTCCTCATGGAGAGGTCAAGCAAGTTGGCAGACAACTTCAAGCCAAGTCCCGAGTAGTAGGAAGTTGAGAGTCAACTTCAGACCCAAGAAAACTTTTTCTTACGCTAGTCGCAGAGCGTCGGTGGTAGACCCTGCCCCTGTTATACTTGCTTGTAGCTTTTCTCAACTCTCTTCTATATACACTCCCTTTTGTTCGTTCAAAAATACCACGGTAGAACTTTTGTCGCTCGCAACACCTCCTTCTCAGGGTAATTGGTTCTGAGAATCTCCTCCCCCGCCGATTTACCCCTATCACAGTTAGCGACTATGTATACCCTGAAGAATATTTGCAAAATATCAGCTCGAAGAGATCAACATCACGCGCCTCAAGTTCTATCAAGATGCTAACGTCAACATTGAGGTCATCTTGTCGCACCTCTTGACATCCTATACCGGCATGGTGGTGCCAGGTTTGTCCTTTAACTATTTGTATCTTAGCACAACTTTGGTGAGATACTTCTAGGTCAATCTCACAAGAGGGACCAAGCATTAGATGGACAGTGGGCAAAAACATTTCAAGCAAGCAAAGCTATGTTGCTCCGCACAGTAAGTCTTTAGAATTACGATCCCATAAAAGCTATCCAACAGTTTCCATTGCGACTCTTTACTTACCGGATAACTAGCGCCATAAACAAGAAAATAACGCGAAAACCCTCTTACCCCTTTCTTTTCCGACAGCCCCACAATTCCGCAGGGCCCGGACTTAGCAACCGGCGGTCAGGCGATTAAATTCGGAACAACCGTTAAGCACGGTATTTAAAACCATGGATAGGGGAGTGTTGTATCGATAATTTAGCAAAATTCTCGGCTCCTCTGGCGGACAACCGTTATACCAATACCATAAAGTTCTTCCGCACCCCAACCCAGATCGGTGCATAAAACAGTATATAGGACTTTAAGAACCATAGTTACTTACAGCAGCTGGAAGATAGCATGCAACCTATACAAATAAACTTGTCTATCGTCCCTTTCCTCTTTCTAACGCGGGCATTAAAAAGTCAAAAGGGGAAGAAACAAACAAAAAAAAATAGTTTAACAGGAACAACAACAATAAAACAACAAGAACAATCACATCACTATCGAGACTAGACGTTCCGTCATGTATAGCACTCATTATTTTAAGTGTACGACTTGACTGGGATAAACAGTTGCCAAGCAAGAGCAATACAAACTCAAAAGGTCCTATTCAAAGATAATTAAACGGCCATATTCCAACATACATGGTCATCATCATTAGAGGCAAAATAACCAAAAAGAATCCAAGGCTAGGGCGGTCACAATGGCCAATGAGAGCCCCCAGAACTAATGAGGATCGGTTGATGCGGCACGGCAAGAACTAGATAGATCCAAGATATATTCCAAGATTAAAACAAAGGAACATTTAATCTTCTAAATTTCCCCGAATCTTGGTCGTGTTGGAGTCATTGTAGAATAAAGTTGGATTTACTGTAAGCTGATATAATGAAAATTTTGGATATTATTTGGCACGCTGCGCTGGCTGAGCTGACATGCTCCGCTGGCTGAGCTTGCATGCTGAGCTGGCTGCGCTGTCACTGCACGTACAATTTTATTTTCAATTATTTTTAGAGGGGGGCTTTGCGCCGTACTGTAGCGGTGCCAATAGGGCGCATAGGTACTGTATTGGTGCTACGAATTGTGAGGGTTGAAAACTCTATATAAGGGGCCGGAAAATATGGATCAGGTGATCCCGACTCTGCAACCAGATGGGGCCGTCCTCAGTGGTCTAGATATTTCCCAGGAGGCAATGGAGAATTCCAAGCCATTCGCGGATATTTGTGTGGACTGCCTGGGTGGAATGGATATTTTTTTGGGGAAGTGTTTGGCTATGATCTAGACGACTAAGATATTTAGGAAGGAATCTAGATATTTATCCTCATGTTATGTGCTGTTAACCTTTCTCGTTCACACGATTTCAATTGATGCATTTATTGTTCTTAGTATGTTTCTTTGAGACTTTAGGGGTAGCCGAAAGTCTATATAAGCTGAGTAAACTGCTTCCTCCTTGAGAGGTCAAGCAAGTTGGCAGACAACTTCAAGCCCAGTCCCAAATAGTTAGGAAGTTGAGAGTCAACTTCAGACCCAAGAAGAATTTATTTTACGCTAGTCACTAAGCATAGGTGGTGGACCCTGCCCCTTCCGTACTTGCTTGTAGCCCATTCAACTGTCTTCCCTTTCCACTCCTTTCGGTTCGTTCAACTATACCACGGTAGCACTTTTGTCGCTAGCAACATATCCTTCTTGGGGGTAATTGGTTCTGAGGATCTCTTCCCCTGCTGATTTATCCCTATCATAAGCTATAGAGCATTCTGCTAAGCGAGGGAAAATCGGAAGGGATTCTTTTGTCTTCGTCATCTACCGACTTTTTATATTCTGTAATACCTCCCTTTGTCCATAATTGCTTCCAGGCCTGGTTCTTCCTGGCACTCCATCAGTCTAAGCACCTTTACGGATGAAATATCTCTCCTTTCTTATCTTTGTTTATCCTTTCCACGGTCCTCTCCAAATTCACTGCCATTTTATCAAGATATTTTAATACTGTATACATCTCTCTAAATAGATCTTAAATCCAGTTTTCACCTTTTTGCTTACCTCCTTCTCCCAATTCAGTTTTTGAGAAAAACGGAGCAAATGAACTACCGCAATTTCCCTTTCAGAGTTACTTTATCCATTTCAAATCCATAGAATGCGCCCTTGCGAGCCTACTTGAACCCCTTTATTCCAAGTTTCAAACCTTCCTGATCATTTTACTCACTAATCTTCTCCCTATGCCCATTCAAAGCATCCTCAATTGCGTGCCATTCCCTCAAATCAACCAAAATGGACAACGTATGCCCCTCCAGATTCATTTCCAAAACCGCCTCCCTCGCCCCATAAACGCCATTCCTCTACTCACTTTCGGCCCTACTGGCCGCGATGAGTATCTCCGTTGGCAAACGAAGAAAAAGTTGATCTAGTTCGTTTGTCGCTTGTTAATCGAGGATGAGGTGGAGAAGGCAGGTGAGGAGCAGGAGGAAGAGGTCGAGGAGGGAGCCAGTGAGACCTTTGAGGAGTGGGCAGCCCTAGAATTGGTTTACGAAAATGAGGATGAAGACGAGGATGAAAAGGAAGACGCAGAGGATGAGGGAGAGGGAGACATGGAAAGTGTTGGAATGGTGGGGCGGGGGCTGGACAGTATGAAACAAGTTGTACCGACGCCGGAACGGGATGGGGACATCTTTAATGGTTGAGATATCTCACAGGAGGAAATAGAGAATTGTAAGCTGTTCGCAGATATTTGTGGGGACTGTTTCGGTAGTATGGATATTGTGTATGATTTTTTTTTATCTAGTCTAGGTAATTGAAATTGTAATGAACAGAATCATTTAAGCGTCTATTTGGAATCTTTCGAGTATCATTTAATATCTTCAAAGTAAATTTTGTTGAGACTCTCACACCCACAGAAATTATTTCTATGAACTTCATGATATTTAGTATGGTTTCGACAAGACTTCAAGGGTAGCATTTCTCAGAGCGAGGTCAAGCAAGTTAACAGACGACTATAGGATGACAAGAAGTTTTGACAGCCATAAATGAGGCACTTCTGCGGGGTAAAGTACACTGGGAAACAGTTGGAAACCTCAATCGCAAGAAATATACTTCATCTTTGTTAATACATTTTCTTTGTAGTCATAAGCAGCATAAAATGGGTAGAGGGAGAGTATATTATTGGTTTTAGCGATTGCTCCCTACATTTTCAAATATATCCTTGACCCCTTATATTGGAACCAAGCGTGCTAACTTTTCTATTTTAAATAATTTATCCAAACTTCACCTTCCTGCATGAATCCAGATTCACTGTACGACCTTATTTTCATTCCATGTTTAAAATTATGATCTTCCATTTTGGAAAAGATACACTTCGACTCGTGGTTTTCTTCGTCTTTCAAAACAGTTTGCTATGTTTTATCAAAAACATGATCTACTATTTCCCTGAATGCATGATAAATAAAAGCGACATAATCGCTTTGCATTTTTTTACGACAAATTCTATAGAAAATGTCAAAACATCACCCTATCAAAAGCGATAGATAGCAATGTCATTAAACAAATCACCTACCGCAAACGAATCTTTCGGCTCCCACAAACGACAATTTCTTTCGAAATCAACATGATCAACATTCTTCTGTTCCTGACTATCGAAAAAAGCACCCCGAGCTTCACCAGTCGTTCTGACGTCTGGGCTTCTAGCCAGTTTCACACCTAAATACGAAACTGCTGGAGGAACTTGACAATTTCGTACGTTTGGTAGTCAAAATTCCATCCATGCTTTGGAAAAGAAGAGAAAAGAGAGATAAAAAGGAGATAGAGAACCCAGAGGAACTATGGGAGTCTGATGTGATGGTGGAGGGATCCAAAGATGAGGAGAACTGGGTGGACCCGTGGAATCCACTGATGTGGTACTGCCACTAGATTTCCGTACAAGAAAGGTAGAGGTTTAAGGATGTTTTTTTTCTCTTGAGCCACTCTGTTGGGAATAGAGAGGATTTTGAGGCTCTTAAGGAGGTAGTTCATGACCTTGATATTTCCGAGGAGGTTATTTATCGTCCTTGGTCATTCAGCCGAATGTTTTGAAGCTTCAGTCCGAGTGAAGATATTTTCGAAGATTTTTTTGGGTCTCATTTCGACAGCAAAAGATTTGAGGATAATATATGTATTTTTCTTGATAAAATCTATCGTTTGTATTTTTTGACCACGGTTCTACACGTCTAAATGCTTTCTACTTTGGATCTTAGGTTTTTTTGAATTTTTAGATTGGCTAAAAAGTCTATAGAGGCTGAGTAACTGCTTCCTTTAAACGAAGGAAACAAATTTGGAAGACAAATTTAAGTGCGGAATCGAATAGTTGAGAAGTAGAAAGTCAGCTTCTGACCTACAAATGGTTTCTTTTATTTAACTCACTGAGAGTACATGGAAGAAACTTCCTCCTCTACACTTAGTTGCAGTCCGCTGAAAACATGCTTTCATCCACTTATACGCCATCCCAAAAAAATATTTCGGAACCTTTTTGCCACTTTCAGCATCTCCGTTCTGAAAACCACTTCAACGCTGATTTGGCCCTTTCAAACTTGTATCCCTCGTGGGACTTTAGGCCTCTACCGGTCAGCGCTTGAATGGAAGGTCTTGCGGGGAATCGCGATGCGGCAGACTACACGTAGCCATGAGAGGGCTTCCCTTGGTGCTTTGCGGATCACAGGAGCGGTGTAGTTGTAAATGAAGCTAGCAGGGAAATCAGAGTTTTGCGGGCCTCTATTAGTAGTAGTCATATTGGATTTTGCCGCAATAGATTCCGATAAGCGATTATTCCATTTATGTAGTGTAACAGATTTGTAAAGAGAGAAGCGAGAGGAGTGACAGGGAAGAAGGAATACAGAACAAATAGTGGCAGATAGTAGCGAGACGAAAGGAGGAAGAGAGAAGAAGAGGGAGGAGGTGAATATTCCGCTGGCAGTGATTGAATGCGGTGGTAGATCTTTATTTGTCGTACAATGTCGCACAGAGGCGTGCGGAGGGTATTTATAAATTAACTACGGATGCGGGCGGCGGGTAGAAACTTGTCGCGCCTGCATTATTTGGAGACTAAATGCAAAACGGGTAACGAAGTCGCGGAGCTCCTGTTGAGGGGAGGAACCGCGACGGGAAGCAGCGAAGGAAGCAAGGCGGCGGAAAAAAGCCTTACCGTCGTCGCCCAAGGCGCCATAGATATCAATCCCGACGGGGGAGAAGAGGATATCGTTTCGGTTGCAGTAAGTGCCGTAATGACGATGTTTCTCGCGCTCTGCGAGTGTCGCGGCGGCGCCGGCAGTAACCGTACTTGGCGAAATGTGGCGGCGTGCGGAGGGGTGGGCAACAGTAACGTCGACGGCTATATCGGTACTGTGAAGCCCGTATGCAGCGGGTATGTAAATATCCATTCGTAGCACGGGGGACTCCGAATGCCCAGATGAGTCGGGAACCTGGTGGAGGAGCGGATGTTCGACGAGGGCGACGATCCCAACTTCCTTGCAGTAGCGGGCAAGAACGTTGCGGAGGATGTGGTGACGACGAGTCATTCCGTCTTCGTATTTGCAGGTCAACGCGTGTTGACCACTTGGATCTAAGACGGGTGCGATGTCGGCCGAGCGGCGGGAGCAGACCGGACAGCGAGTAGATCCAGGGAATAGCGCGATGCCGAGACGTAGAGCCAGAGCGACTTTCCAGGCGGAAGAGGACATGTACGTACCGCGGTGGGGGTGAGGAAGCGAAGAGAAAACAGTCGATGCGGAGGATGTGCGCACGGAGAGGAGCCGTGCTCGGTCGTGGGCTGCCGCGGACGAGAACAAGCTATCGGACTTCGATAGCATGAGTTCAGTTGTGATCGCAGACTGGAGCCTTTCGCCGGGGACCGGCGATGAACAACGCTCGAAAAGAGCCGTAGCTGTAAGCGACGAAGACAGCTGCGGGTGGCGGGAGGATAAGAGCGAGATGGCAGACCGAGGGATCTCTTCCAAGTGGCGGTCCTGGGAAAGGGTAAGCAGGTCGGAGATAAGTCGAAAAGAATCAATTACAGATGCTGCGTATGCAGCCTCGGTAATGTCTGAAGTTTGCAGGAGACCTAGACCGCCCATTGAGAAGGGGAGAGAGGCTTGGAGCCAGGCTCGCTCTGGACAGGGCAGCTGCAATTGGTGGAACGCTTCCCTCTGCTTCTGATCGAAGCTAGCGGCGAGAACCGCAGATTGAGTGGAGGGAAGCGTACGCAGCAAGTGCATGACCTTGGAGGCGTTCGCGCAGAAGCGGTGTAAGTGGAAAGCCAATTGAGCATCATCCAAGTCTCGAAGGGATTGGAAGATGCGGTCAACTTCGTTTTGGCGGCCTGCGAAAAATTGGGAAACAAAAGCGTCCGAGCCAATCGGGGATCCCAGCACGATAAACCAGGGGGGGTTGAAAAGGGGCAAGGAAGTGCCAAAGGGGAGTGGGAAGGGGAGAAGCCGTAAACTTGGGTCTTGGCAAGGTTGAGCTGGAACCCTAGTGGACCTCCTTCAAGCTGGATGAAACGGATGGCAGCAGCGGCTTGGGATCGAGGAAGAACAATGTTACCGTCATCTGCGTACCAAGCGTTCAGGGCAGGTGAGAACTTCTCCTGTAACGATAGCAAGAGCGGATGGAGAGCCAGGGCAAAGAGCAAGGGACCGAGGGGATCACCTTGCTGAGTGCCCTCTGAACTACGGACATAGTAGGGTCCGAAAGCAAGCTCTGTAGGAGCATCGTAACAAGAGTGTACCCACCGTGCGAGGCCTGGGGCATGTGTCTGTACGGCTTCCAGAATGCGCTGGCGGGAGATGCAATTGAAAGCGTTGCGAGCATCTATCTGGACCAAGACGTGATCGTGGAACTCGGATCTCTGGGAAAGACGACGCACAGAATGAATTATTGCATCGATGCCGTTCTTGACGCCTACCCCGACCTGATGGGGCAGAAGGTAAGAGCGGGTGGCGGGGTGGCTTTGTGTGCCGCGAGCCTAGAAATTAGGCGTCGGTAGAGAAGCCCAACCGCAATCGGACGGATTCCCCCGTTTGGCTTCGGCAGCGCAGTAAGACGGCCTCCGCAGAAATACGGGCGGCACGCGGCCGGCAGATCGCTGTTCAAACAGAGGTTGAGGAACTTTGTCAGGGCATGTAGGCAATCCCTCCGGGCGTGACCCCACCTGCCGGGCGAAGCAGCATTCGCAGGAACACTGGGGATAGACCATCGGCCCCAGGAGCGGTTGAAGGATCCAGGCTGTGAATGGCACGGCGGACATCCGAGACCGAGAACTTTAGCGCCGGAGGCAAACCGTGAGGGGGCATGGGAGGGATTGGGATGGGGGGCGGGGATGAAGTGAAGCCAAGGATTGAAAGGTAGCTTCGCTGGGGGGAGTGGGGGATCGACTTGGAGAAGGGCTGCTGTGGCCCGGGAAGGGCTACCCCGGGAGAGGAAGCGACGGCATCTGCGAAGGGCCGTGTCAGGGCGGGCGAGGGTGGGAGGGGATGGAATCGGAGAGGGAGGGGCGGAGATGAACAACGAGGAGGCCTCATCGAAGAGGTCATCATAGAGGCGGCTAGAGGCCATGCGGATGCGGTCACAAGGCTGGAGCAATTTTCCCTGCGGCGGCGGCCAAGAGCGCGGGGGGTTGTGTCGGAAAACCAACTTCGGGATGGCAAGAAGTTCCAGAAGGGCTCGAGTCCTGTGCTCTGGCGATGGAGCAGATATAACGCGGTACAAGGCAGCAAAGTATAAGTCGTAAGCCGCGGCTTGGACCGGGCGAGGAATGAAGGTGAGAACAGGGAAGGGGGCGGAGAGGAGGGAGCGGAAGGTGAGGGGTGACTGGGATGGTCCTGAAACTAGATTCACAGCTGGGAGATTCATGCGTTAGGATCCATGTCGGCATCGGGGGCGGAATGTGTTCGAGGAGACCATAGGGGTTGGTGTCTGCTGGTGTAGTAGGGAGCCGAGGGATGGGCGATTGGGCATTCGGGGCACCGACCGTAATCCAGCCATCCGTTTGAGGCGGAACAGGGGCAGTCTGGGTACGGCGGCGTTTGAATCCACCTGCCGCTGCTGGTGGGGGAGGCAGAGGGACTGCTCCAGGGAAACCAGGGAGGTCCGACAGTTTGGCAAGTATTTTCGTATCGATATCCCGGAGAGCGGTGGCGAAGGATCGAGCCGGAGACCATTTGCATTTGTCGTCTTCCAAGCGAGAGATTTCAGAACGCAGACCTTGTCATACTGCAACGAGGTCATCAGCCGAGAGATCATTCTCTAGATCCATTATGCCGGAGAAGGTAACCGTTGGTGCGTCAAAGTTGTCAGAATGCTGCGCTAAGGTGCGATAAGAGTCGTATGCAGCGTTGACCGTAGATAAGTCGCGCTCAGTGATTGAATAAGAACCTTTTTTACGATTTATGGGTGGAGCTGCGCTTGCTTCACCTGCCCTGAACGCTTGGTACGCAGATGACGGTAACATTATTCTTCCTCGGTCCCAAGCCGCGGCTGCCATCCGTTTCATCCAGCTTGAAGGAGGTCCACTAGGGTTCCAGCTCAACCTTGCCAAGACCCAAGTTTACGGCTTCTCCCCTTCCCACTCCCTTTTGGCACTCCCTTGTCCCTTTTCAACCCCCCCTGGTTTTATCGTGCTGGGATCCCCGATTGGCTCGGACGCTTTTGTTTCCCAATTTTTCGCAGGCCGCCAAAACGAAGTTGACCGCATCTTCCAATCCCTTCGAGACTTTGATGATGCTCAACTGGCTTTCCACTTACACCGCTTCTGCGCGAACACCTCCAAGGTCATGCACTTGCTGCGTACGCTTCCCTCCACTCAATCTGCGGTTCTCGCCGCTAGCTTCGATCAGAAGCAGAGGGAAGCGTTCCACCCAATTGCAGCTGCCCTGTCCAGAGCGAGCCTGGCTCCAAGCCTCTCTCCCCTTCTCAATGGGCGGTCTAGGTCTCCTGCAAACTTCAGACATTACCGAGGCTGCATACGCAGCATCTGTAATTGATTCTTTTCGACTTATCTCCGACCTGCTTACCCTTTCCCAGGACCGCCACTTGGAAGAGATCCCTCGGTCTGCCATCTCGCTCTTATCCTCCCGCACCCAGCTGTCTTCGTCGCTTACAGCTACGGCTCTTTTCGAGCGTTGTTCATCGCCGGTCCCCGGCGAAAGGCTCCAGTCTGCGATCACAACTGAACTCATGCTATCGAAGTCCGATAGCTTGTTCTCGTCCGCGGCAGCCCACGACCGAGCACGGCTCCTCTCCGTGCGCACATCCTCCGCATCGACTGTTTTCTCTTCGCTTTTGTAATACAAAACATGGTCCTCCCCTCATTTAATACAGGAAATGGTCCTCCCTTCACGTAATACAGGAAATGGTCCTCCCCTCGTGTAATCCAGCAACCTACAACGATCCCGCCCCTAACTTCTCCAACCGTCATTTCCAAATTTACTTCCATTTTATCTAGATATTTTTATACTGTATTTAACCCTCTGAATCGACCCCGAATCAAGTCCCTTTTCCCTTTTAGCTTACCTCCTCCTCCAAATTCGCCTTTTTTTGAGAAGAAGGGCGCAAATGCACTATTGCAAAATCCCTTGCAGATTTATTTTACCTATTCCTAATCTATAGAACCTGCCCCGGGAGCCTATTTAAACCCCTTTATTCTAAGTTCCAAATGCCCCCGATCATTTTACTCATCACCCCTCTCCCCCACACACCCAAAACACCCTACATTGCCTCCCGTTCCCCAACGTCTATCACAATGAGCAACCTTCGCCCCTCTGTCCCTATTTCCAAAAACCGCCCTTCCCGTTCCATCAATGGCCTTCGTCTCGCCGCCTACGGGCCAACCGATGCCGACGACTACATCCGGCGGCAAACAAAGAAGCAAATCATCGAGTTCGTGCGCCGCCTCTTCATAGAAGAAGAAGCGAGGGAGGTAAGTCCGGGAGAGGCTGAGAAGGTCGAGGAGGAGAGCGGGGAGTCCTTCGAGGAATGGTTAGCCCCTGAGCTAGTGTACGAGGCTCAGGAAGATGAGGAGGAGGAGGATGAGGAGGATGAGGAGGAGGAAGAGAGGATGAGGAGAGAGGAGGAAGAGGATGAGGAGGAAGAGAGGAAGAAGAGGAGAGGAGGAGGAAGAGGAGAGGAGGAGGAGGAGGAGGAGGAGGAGGAACAGGGGGCATGGAAAGTGTTGGACTGGTGGGGCCTGGAATAGAGAGTATGGATCAAGTTGTGCCCACGATGGAACCGGATGGAGATATCTTTAGTAGTCTAGATATCTCCCAGGGGGAAATAGAGAGTTGTGAGCCATTCGCAGATATTTGTGGGGACTGCTTGGACAGCATGGATATTTTAGAGGAGTTGTTTGGATCTGATTTAGAGAATGGGAAATAAGAGGACCAAATTAATTGTTAGTTTCTTAAGTATCTTTTGCTTAGAGTATATTGTCCACACAAAGTATTTTTATGCATTTCTTGGTATCTTCTGTAGTTTTGTTCGGACTTTAGGGGTAGCCAAAAGTCTATATAAGCTGAGTAAACTGCTTCCTCATGGAGAGGTCAAGCAAGTTGGCAGACAACTTCAAGCCAAGTCCCGAGTAGTAGGAAGTTGAGAGTCAACTTCAGACCCAAGAAAACTTTTTCTTACGCTAGTCGCAGAGCGTCGGTGGTAGACCCTGCCCCTTTTATACTTGCTTGTAGCTTCCTCAACTCTCTTCTATATACACTCCCTTTTGTTCCTTCAACAATACCACGGCAGCACTTTTGTCGCTCGCAACACCTCCTTCTCAGGGAAATTAGTTCTGAAGATCTCTTCTCCCGCCGATCTACCTCTATCAGCTTCCTCACCCCCACCGCGGTACGTACATGTCCTTTTCCGCCTTGAACGTCGCTCTGGCTCTACGTCTCGGCATCGCGCTATTCCCTGGATCTACTCGCTGTCCGGTCTGCTCCCGCCGCTCGGCCGACATCGCACCCGTCTTAGATCCAAGTGGTCAACACGCGATGACCTGCAAATACGAAGACGGAATGACTCGTCGTCAGCACACCCTCTGCAACGTTCTTGCCCGCTACTGCAAGGAAGTTGGGATCGTCGCCCTCGTCGAACATCCGCTCCTCCACCAGGTTCCCGACTCATCTGGGCATTCGGAGTCCC
Organism: Kappaphycus alvarezii; assembly: GCA_002205965.3. Classification (NCBI taxonomy): domain Eukaryota; phylum Rhodophyta; class Florideophyceae; order Gigartinales; family Solieriaceae; genus Kappaphycus; species Kappaphycus alvarezii. Next base: position 317,685 of record NADL03000077.1, on the reverse strand, counting down.
CCGTGCTACGAATGGATATTTACATACCCGCTGCATACGGGCTTCACAGTACCGATATAGCCGTCGACGTTACTGTTGCCCACCTCTCCGCACGCCGCCACATTTCGCCAAGTACGGTTACTGCCGGCGCCGCCGCGACACTCGCAGAGCGCGAGAAACATCGTCATTACGGCACTTACTGCAACCGAAACGATATTTTCCTCTCCCCCGTCGGGATTGATATCTATGGCGCCTTGGGCGACGACGGTAAGGCTTTTTTCCGCCGCCTTGCTTCCTTCGCTGCTTCCCGTCGCGGTTCCTCCCCTCAACAGGAGCTCCGCGACTTCGTTACCCGTTTTGCATTTAGTCTCCACATAATGCAGGCGCGACAAGTTTCTACCCGCCGCCCGCATCCTTAGTTAATTTATAAATACCCTCCGCACGCCTCTGTGCGACATTGTACGACAAATAAAGATCTGCCACCACCACTCTTGGTTTATTTTCGTGTGTATGTTATTCTATCTTTACTAAAAACTAGTGTGTGGGGAAATTTGGGGTGTTTTTAATGCATGAAAAATATGGTCAGCTGTTCCCTGAGGGATCTATAATTACTGCTCTGATTATTAGGACGGAAAAAAACTCTCCAATCAAAGTCTTGTCTGGCACTCGTTCGAACCGCAAAATACACCAAATAGTTATACCTGTTCAGCCAGGTGTACCCTTTATTGTAGCCAGTTAGCGCTAATGCAAATAGAACGGCGGTAGGAATTTAGTTCACGAGAAATCAATAAGTTTTTAAATAATATTCTCTTGTTCAACTCATCAAAGTGAGAGCTCCAGTACACAACATTAATTCACACTCCCCCTCTAGAACTACTGCTGAATTTGGTCTTCTGGCAGAACACTCAACCAAATTTGGTGGATCTCGAACACTGCACTTATGAATACCTTTCTCAATGAGTCAGCCCTGTTTTGTTCTGAAGGTATGCACCGCACGAAAACTTTTTTCTGCTCTACGTACTCAAGAATATAGAAGTGCTTCAAGTGCTTCCGCAGTCCCTGTGCATGTAGTTTCCATGTAAGCCATCCAAGGTTGTGCTGATAAACGGTAGTCAAAGACGGCTGTAACTGCTTGAATTCTTCCCGAACTTTAATTATCCATATGAAATCTCGTGCGGAAGCGAAGAGGACAGAAAATTCAGCTTCAACTGTACACTGATCAGTAGCTAGCTGCGGTGTGAATGAGCAGTTAGCTGGTCAACGATTTGCACTGATTAGATATGACAAGTGCGAGCGTCTATGTGAATTATATTGCACGCAGTGAGCATCGCACTAGAATTCAAGATGGAAAATGCCGTCTTGATGGACAGAAAGAGGCCAAGATACGTTTTTCTCGATGCTCAACGAACTATATGTTTAAGAACGCGCCAATGAAGTAGTCCAGACTCAGAATGAGATTTGCCAGGCAAAGAGACTGCAACAGCAGTGTTGAGTCTAGTTTTCGTATTAAGTACTTAAGTCCATCAAAAAGGGAGTGATATGGTTTGCCGAATTAAGAATTTTTCTCATTCGATGGTGGCGTCTGTTTTGAGTAGAGATTATACGAGAACGGGACCAGATAACCTACAGGTTTGTACTTTGGCATTCTATACACCTCAATAAATTACTTAGCGTAATACTTCTGTGACAAAAACATGCGTTGGTGGTAGTGTTAAATATTGATTCCTAGTGTCTATCCGCAAAAGTACTGTCCTCATGTGAGGCACGCTTTATACTTATATGAGGCTCACTTTGTCCTCATATGAGGAAAGCCTCCGTTCCATTTTGGAAAGGTAATTCTTTTGGAAGCCCGAACTTTTTGCCTCAAAAACGTTTTTTATATAAATTTACAGTGCAGGGATTCATACAGTGAATCTGACTTCGTTTCTGAAGCCCCCCACGATAATCCGAACTATATTTACTTTCAGAATGAAGTCGTTTCACAGCTTCTTGCGAAGGGCGGAATTTGGTGAGAGCACTGATAGGGGTAAATCGGCGGGGGAAGAGATCCTCAGAACTAATTTCCCTGAGAAGGAGGTGTTGCGAGCGACAAAAGTGCTGCCGTGGTATTGTTGAAGGAACAAAAGGGAGTGTATCTTGAAGAGAGTTGAGGAAGCTACAAGCAAGTATAAAAGGGGCAGGGTCTACCACCGAAGCTCTGCGACTAGCGTAAGAAAAAGTTTTCTTGGGTCTGAAGTTGACTCTCAACTTCCTACTACTCGGGACTTGGCTTGAAGTTGTCTGCCAACTTGCTTGACCTCTCCATGAGGAAGCAGTTTACTCAGCTTATATAGACTTTTGGCTACCCCAAAAGTCTCAAACAAACATACTAATAACCATAAAATGTATTCACGGTAATCGTGTGAACCAGAGAGACTATTAGAAGATATTTCCTCAAGGTAAATATCTAGGTGCCATACCCATGCCAGCCACCCATCGGCCAGGGGTGGGAATTGATGTGGCCATTATATAGACCTTTCAGAGCTACTTGTAGTATCACCCACAACCTGGAACTGTACTGACATCTACTATGACACCGTGTCCTAAAATGAAAAAATCAACCGATGAATTTGCCACACTCACCCAAATTAAAAATATCTTGCAAATTCAAAAACTGTAAAAATATCTTCCCAATTCCGATACTGTATACAATCATGGTCCTCATCTAGATTTGTTTCGTGTGCGAATTTGCGCATATCAAGCACATTGCTCTAGCCTTAACCGCGGTCAACAATCTTGTAAAGTTTGTTTTGATCGGCCATCTACACTCATGAACTAAAGTGTAGGGACAAGAAATGCGTCGGGGTAAAAATTTGTATTAAAAAAGAAGTGCTAAAAATAGTCCTCATATGAGAACAACGATCCTATAGGCACTAGGAAGTACGAGCACAGTCTAGAGTCTGTAACAGTAAATAGGTATTTTAGCATTTCATCGCTTAACTGAGCTCCCAATGCGAACAGATAGTCCACATTCATGACGATTTACACGGGCTTTGGTTCAGAAAAATTAAAAAAACAGTCTGTATACTTGGAGCATCGAAAGCTCATCCGCCAATACTCCCCGAAAATGCCTTTAGCATAGTTTTAGAGACTCGTGAAACCAATAAAAGAGATGTTTGCAGCTTGAAAGTCTTCCCATTTGCAGAGGGGACATCGTCAGTTAGAGGAAGTTTGGTTCATGTTTCATCTGCCTTAGGTAAGGATCCATGCAAAAATGCACCTTTAAAATCAAAAATGCACCTTTAAAATCAGTCTGATAGATAGACCAGTCCTGGTATGTTGCTACACGGAAAGCAAGGCACGTAATAGTTTGATAGATGCCACATGAGTATAGATCTCTGCATAGTCGATGAAATCTGACTGCAAGCTGTCCCGTGCTATAAAGCGACCCTTGAAACTCGGAGATCGGCCTTGCGAGTCCTTTTTTTCGCTTCAGAATGATTCCTGAGGGCAACGGACGAATCTGATCCTGAGGCTTGCCATTTGTCTACTTACCATTGTTAGATAGAGTTTTGAAATCATGCACAATGGCATTCAGCCACATAGAACGATCCGAACCTTCACGTGCTGTCGCTAATGAGGGCTCATCTAAAATTGTGATAGCGTCAGGCAGTGTAACTGCTGCGTATTTCACATCTTTCCGTAGCCAGCTTTTGTATTTGGGAGCATTAGGTGTGGTTTTCCCTTCCCACCCTCTACCTCAAACAAGTTTGCAACGCATATGCCTTTATACTGATTAACAGATGGGACACTGGCTATATCCGGTGTTCTCGTGTATTGAAGCTAAAAGAGATACAAATATTTACCAGAACGTTATTGTCTATTACGCTGGGACCATTTACTGTTGGCATTTCATCTTCTTATTTTTCACGCTGTTACCATCCAACGTATCTGCGAATTCCTCCAGGTTGCTCTGCAATTTGACTGTATCAGGTAGAGACAAATTATCGGATTCATGGGGTGAACCCATGTGGTGTACCGGGCGAGAATGATTCTCGATAAGAGGGAACTTATTCTCAATTAATTTCACAGGCTTAATACGGCTTAATTAAGCAGGGCCTTGCCACATCAAAGAGAGACCCCTTTGTCACGTTGAAGTAAAACAAAATCTAGTACGCGAGCATCAAATGCCGAAAATTTCTTATCTGTAGCATGATAAACTGCAAGACATCAAAAGGGCGAAGATGAGTGAGATAAGGAGAGTTCTCACCATAACCTGCGATATGAGTGATTTGGAAGAACCAGTGTGCTCAACAGAGTTCATTTTATCCACAATTTGCTTGATTGCGTAGTTCCAAAATGTTTGGGAAAAAAGTAAATCCCCAAGGCAAGTTCGAGATTTGCTCATGATGATTCCATTTGTTTTCTCTGTAATTCCGTTCTACTCAACCAAGTAGACATAAGAAATCAATTTTCCAGGCCTCCTTTTTCAAGCCGTGAAAAACCACGACGAAAGTAAGTACCACTATCATCATGTACAGCTGTATTAGGTTAAGCGGACTGATTCTAAAATATCTTGAAAATCGAAGTAAATATCGGAGGCCTCCCCGTTTAATTTCATAAGACAAACGAAAGTAAACCTGCTTTATTCTTCGACAATGGTGAGGAAGTAATTATGAACATCTTAAGATTTCACGTCAATCTTACCCTTTGCATAGCATTTCATGCGCCCAGTTTTTCGGACTGAGGTGAGTGACCCGTGGAAACTAAGCCGAAAATGTTCCTTTGAGCAGGACTCACAATCAACCTCGGAGCAAGTTGTGTGAGGAACAATTCTTTCAGAACTATACTAACAGATTGATTGGGGAGTTAAACATGTCTGAGACGTACATATTACAGTCGTTCTTCCTGTAAACACTGTATTTATCCGATTCTGAGTTAAATGTTTCGGAGTTAGGTGGCAGTGCCCCACCGAGCTGCAAAAAAGTCGTTATAATACATTTCATAGCTGAAATTGCTTTTCTTTCATGGCTTTCATATTTTCGTAATTCTTACCTGGTGGTGTCCCATTCAGTATAGGTAGTTTTCTCGTGTGCATGCAGCCTACTCTGGGTTATTTAAATCATTCTACGGGTCAAATGGAAATTATTTGCCTGGTATAAGCAAAATAGAAATGTTCTTTCTAGCAAAGGCAGATACCAAGAGGAGACTTAGCTATTTTAGGGGCAAACAATGTCTCAGACAAGCTGATATTATATTTGCCAGACTCAGTTATCCATTGTACAGTAAGTGCCCCTTTTGAGGCCTCATGAATAGAGAGTTCATCAGAAAGGCTTGATGAATTGCATGAAACTTTGTCCCTGACTCGGGCTGACAGTTTTCTCATGTGAGACTTAACCCCTGATTCCAATAACATCCTATCAAATAGATCAGGGACGGCCCGATTTGCCACTGCTGCACGCTCAGAATGAGCGGCATAATTCTTGTTTTGAGGCTTCCGGTGACCAGTGGCAAATCTATTTACAGGACCATTCCGTGATTTGAGCCGTTTCTTCAAGTCCAATATCTTTGCCATGGTGGAGGAAAAACATTCAAACGGTTGTTGGGTTTCGACGGGTTCAAAATCGCAGTTCTATAATTTATAGTCTGTTTAGAGCAAATTTGGCAGGGCAACACTGCACCTGTCTCAGCTCTATCTCCATTGACGCCACAATTCAAGGAGTTTTCACCTTCATTTGACCTACTGCTGATGTCTTACCACACCAAGTCCTCAGCCACTAGTCTATTGATAGCAGCGAAAATGGATCTAGAGTTAATAAATCAACGGACGCAACCAATATTCCGAGTATAAGTAAGTCCCCAGTGATGTTTTCATGCTTTTCAGCAGCTGTATCAGTCCAGCTCAATGGTCTATGTTACTATATATGACGTCCCAAATACTATTCTATTTCACTGGGACGAGTTCAGTCATCTCTTCAATGAGTCTGGCGGTAAATTTAGAGTCACATCTAGCGTTCAGCATCCTTATCGATTTCTGCGGCTTTCCGATCACTAAACGGGCTACGCGAAGAGCACAGTCTCCAAAGGGAGCTAAAATGATATTGCTTGCCTGATCCATTTGCTCATCAGTAGCTGTCACAGTCTTCACAATAGTAGAATCAGAGGCAGTACCTGTTATTACATCACTGCGGGTAAAAACTAATGCTCTCAATCCCTAAGTGCTGATGGGGGCTCTCAATCAAAGTTGTCATAGTGATCAATCACTCATTTCATCCAATAGAAGTAGTGATGGCGGGGAATTATTGGTCATAGATTTTTAAGTACATAAAAATTAAAAAATTTTCAATTCCCTGTAATAGAATTATTCCAAATAATTGTCAACTTACTTCCTACCTGTGCATATTACCTGACAAAGGAATTAATGACTTCCTGGGGTAATAAAAGAATTAATGACTTTCTGAAGTCATTAAAGAATTTATGATTTACAGAAGTCATTAAAGAATCAATGACTTGATTACCAAATTATTATCTGGGAGCAATAGAATAGACTATAGCAAAATTATTACTATTACCAATTAATTACCTGCCTAAAATAGAGTTCACCACTATGACATGGAGAAATAATAAATGTATTACCATTCTTATTATATCGAAATAAATATTCACCTTACCACATCTCCACAATTTCATGACCACAAAGCAAATAATTATTTATGACTTGACCACCACTGATGCCCCTCAAAAGTCATGACTTTACAGTATTCTATACTATTGCCTAGAATGACGCAGTTCTGAACATGGATCCAAATATCCACAATATACTTGGTCAGAGCCGTTTCAGACCATCATATACAAGGTTTACCGAAAACTACCGATTTTCACGACCTTTTCTGCTAAAAAATGCATTTCTAGAGCGCAAATGCGCAATCTTAGCCCATAATGCAAACCAAACCCCTTTCGGTCCGCGAAAAAGGTCCAATGGCCCCTCTCTCCGTGCGAAACTCACCAGGTCCGGCAACTTCCTATTTTGTACCGTATGATCGAAATCCAAACAACCCGATCTTTTTTCGTGCAGCCTGAACGGGTTTACTCTAAAGATGAACCACACAAGCGAAAGTTCAAATGTCGGCTTTGCGCGAAAGTAGGTGCTTTGGGACGTAGAACCACAAAGGTCCGAAGCCACATGAACAGCAAATGCAAGAAAACTGACATATCCGTGCCATTAGGTAAACGTTAGGGGGGTTCAGCTTAATAGCTGAATTACATCCAGCCTGACAAACCCTGGCTTCAAGTAAATGTTCACCCAGAAGGTCAACAAGTCGGGTTACATTCAGAAGAAATTTATTCGGTTATGAGCAGAATGGATTGCTTTCAATCAAAGACCGCTTCCTATTGTTGAAGATTCGGGGATTCGCGCAATTTTAGATGAATTTGCTCCAAAAATCAACCATGTCAGCCGTCAGGCCGTCAGTCGTATTTTACAGATGTCTGAGGCCATTGTTGATAAGTTGAATGCAGATACACTCGAAAAGGTTCCGATTTTAGCTGGAACTACAGATGTTTGGACAGTCGAGAATAATGATTCCTATCATCTTTCACAATATCGTTCAGTGACAGCAAATGGGGATACCATACAAACTTGGTATGCTGCACTAGGCTGATTGGTCGCCATACTGGAAAGGAACTTTCACGCTTTCTTCTTGAATCTACGAAGAAATTAGGAATCGAAAAAAAGTGGCTTCTATGACCACTGACATCGCTGCTAATGCGAGGAAACAGATCGAGCTTACGTCGGAAGAGGAAGGGATTTTGTCTGAAATTGAGGATTGTGTACTGCTGGAGTCGCGGCTCGAGAAAATCAGAGAGCTTGAAAGTGGAGAGGAAACTGACGAGGTCGCCTCGATTTATGCGCACGAAAGGGATGCAATTACGTTTAAGGTAACTGAATCCGAACCCGCTGCCAATGAATCAATATTCAAAGAAGCTGAAACTGGACTCGATGAGGGGGGGCATAAGGGCACGGATGTTAAGAGACCTAGGATGGGTTTGTGAGAGGCGGAATCGGATAAGAGGATTTAGAGGTGGGGTAAGGGTGGAGGTGGAGGTGGAGCACAGAAAGGAGAATGGAGAAGTATGTCTTAGAGGAGTGATAAGGGAGGAGGATGTCTTCGAGGAAGAATAAGGAAGGAGGGTTTCTTTGAGGAAGGATGCGGAAGGATGAAGACGAAAAGGGAGGATCAGTGTGTATGCGGTGCAGTTTGATAGTGGAGGTGAGAAGAGAAGTAAGTAGGAACAGTGGACGCTGGTTTAGGGGGAATGGGGCGGCCTATGGTACTTAAAGGCGCGGAGTGCGATTGAACAGAGCAAGAGAAAAATTTGGAGCAATCGGAATGCCAGTGCAGTGGGAGTGGAGGTTTTGAAAAATTGCACGAACATTTGGGTTTTGAGCAATGCGGTTGAGTGGCAGAGGGTAAATTTAGGGTGGTATTGGCGGGAAGCTGTCAAAACTTTAGGAAAATGACTGAGGGCAAGCCAAAAGGCACCTCGCATTGGACATATCTACCGCTGCTGCATGACGTTGTGCTAAGAAGTTTTTGTTCTTTGCGTAGGTCTCTGATAGAAGTAAATCGTCGGGAAGAGAGATATTAAGAACCAACTACCCAAGAAGGATGTGTTGCAAGCGAAAAAAGAGCTACCGTGGTATAGTTGAACGAAAAAAAGGAATTTATATGGAAGAGAGCTAAGAGGTCTACAAGCAATTATGGAAGAGGTAGGGTCTACCACTGATGCTCTGTGACTAGCGTAGGAAAAAGGTTTCCTGGGTCTGAAGTTGACTCTCAACTTTCTACTACTCGAGACTTGGCTTGAAGTTGTCTGCCAACTTGCTTGACCTCTCCATGAGGAAGCAGTTTACTCAGCTTTTATAGAATTTTGGCGTGGCTGCCCATAAAGTCCTAACAAAACTACACAAGGTAACAGGAAATGAATCAAAACAATTGGTGTGGACGATATAATCTAAACAAAAGATATTTAAGAAACTAACAATCAATGCGGTCCTCTTATTTCACATTCTTTAAATCAGATCCAAACAACTCCTCAAAAATATCCATGCTGTCCAAGCAGTCCCCATAAATATCTGCGAACGGTTCATAGCTCTCGATTCCCTCCTGGGAGATATCTAAACTACCAAAGATATCTCCATCCGGTTCCAGCGTCGGCACCACTTGTTCCCTACTATCCAGTCCAACTCCACCAGTCCAACACTTTCCATGTCCCCTGTTCCCTCATCAAACTCATCCTCTTCCTCATCATCCTCCTCTTCATCCTCTTCCTCCTCCCCGTTATTAACCTCGTAGTCCAATTCAGGGCTACCTACTTCTCGAAGGTCTCCCAAGCTTCCTCCTCGATGTCCCACTCCAGCCCATTACCTACCTCCTCCCCCTCATCCTCAATAAAATGGCGACGGACGAATTCGATCACCTTCTCTTTGCTTTGCCGTTGCAGGTATTCATCACAGTCAGTAGGTCCGAAAGGGAGTAGGGGAATAGAGTTTAGTGGGCGGGGATGGCGATTTTTGGAAATGACTTCCGAGGGGCATAGATTGTTCATTTTGGTAGGATTTGGAGAATGATAGGCAATGCAGGGTGTTTTGAGTGTGAAGAGGGAAATGGGTGATGAGTAAAATGATCGGTGACGTTTAAAACTTGGAATAAAGGGGTTTAAATAGGCTCCCGGGGCAGGTGCTATAGATTAGGAATAGGTGAAATAAGTCTGCAAGGGATTTTATAGTAGTGAATTTGAGCCCTGATAATCAAAATAGCGAATTTGGAGGAGGAAGTAAGCAAAAAGGGAAACAGAACTTGATTCGGGGTCAATTCAGATGGGTAGATACAGTATAAAAATATCTGGATAAAATTAAAGTAAATTTGGAGAGGACCTTGGTAATGATAAGCAAGGCTCAGGGAAGACGAGGAAGGACCGGAACTATAAGCAATTTTGGACAAGAGGAGGTAGCATATTAAACTAAAAGTCTGTAGATGACGGTGACAAAAAATCCGCTCCTATCAGCTCGCGCCTAACAGTCTCCCTTGCCATCGTAGCGACATTGCAAGCAACATCGGTTAGCAACTCGTGAGCGTCTGGGTGCTATCTTCCGAGGGTAAAGATGGGGACAAGGACCAATTTGCTTCTGGTAAAAGATACGATGGACTCGTATCCTCATTGTTTCGCCATTCCTGCTGCGTGAGCGAGGTGAGCGGGCTAAAAGCCCTTACTCTCCTGTTAGAAGGAGCTAGGGCGTTGACGAGGGTCGCATCGAAGAATTCAATTCCGCCAGTTCGTCCCATTGCGCTAATATCAGCTCTAGTGCGGTGGAGCCCTTCCCGCGGCTCAACGACTGGATGTCGTGCAGCTTTTCTCAGATCGCTCGCCAATAAATGACCTGACGGTTGTGTACTCGCTTTATTTCGCCCCCTTGCAAGCATTGCAAGAGACGGTCTCCGAAACAGTCGAGAGTCTCGGCGTTGTTACGTTTGGGGTATGGTATTTTCAGGGGTAACAGCTGGACTTGACAGTAGTAATAGAATCATATCGATAATTCCCTTGGTGCAATACTTGTCTTAAGGCCCGAAGATGAGGTACAGTAAACCCAATCTTTCGCCCCGGGGAGCCCCACAGAGGCACGGAAGGTCTTTCGTCTGTTGTTGCCAACATCGATCTCTTCCTACACCCGCTCGTGGATGGCATCCGATAGTGTCTTCTGCGATGGTGTTTTTTTGAGCAGAGGGTACTAAAGGGGAGAATTCTGGATTGGGAGCAAGAAAGGGACCAAATCTGGTGCCCCTTCACGGTGTCTCGGTACGTTGCGAGATCCGCAATTGTCGCTGGAAGATGGGCTCTGTACAGCCTGTTGGATGCTACGCTAGAGGCGAGGAAGGCTGCAGATGCGACTGACTTCGCCGAGGTGAGTTCAATTCCCTGTGATGGCCTTTTGGTGGTAATTATTTTTACAGTAAACATTAAAAACGATTTCGTTCTTTAATATTTGTAAAAAGCGGTTCGGCTATCCTCCGTGGGAAAGGTTTGGGTACTCTACTCTTGGATTCTTCTACAACGGCACTCGGCGTTGAAAGTAACTTCTAACGATGCTTGTCTGCTGGATGACGTAGACTTTCCAGTAGACTGTTTCTGGTACTAGCATTCCACATCAATGATTTCTACATTGCTTCCACCATCGGTACATGTATATAATAAGGTATGCAGATTTGCAACTCCAAATGGGTTCCAGCCATTCCATACATATCAATAAAGACACCACCCGTTTTCCCCCTCTTCGAAGATATATCCGATCTATCCCACAGTTTATGGTAGACGTGTTCAGGATAATGGGTAGTGTCACTCGTGTGCTTTAATTTTTGGCTCAAAGCCTGTCAGCAACAGGCACAGGAAACTGCAGTTCTCGGAATATTTCGGGGTCGAGAACGCCGCTGGTGTATGTCACACAGTTCTTCATCATTGCATCAACCATTGCAGCGCCTAGCTAGTGACACCACCCGTAACAGGTATCCGAGCTTGCGAATCCTGAAACAATTGCGCAGGAGTTGGAACGCGATTTGTGTGTTCTCCAAGGCTATGATCTTTTCAATAAGTGGCTTCAGAGACTTCACATGGCACGTGAAGTGCTGTTGAGTAAATCCATTGGTGCCAACTAGACCACTTTTCCCTTTTTTTTCTCTTGTACAAGTTCTCTTGGATAGAGACGATGCAATGACTCCTGTGCTGGAGTTAGCCACCTAATTTAGGCATTTTGGCACTGCTAGATGTAGTCGCAGAGCTTTGGCATCTAAAGATGACAAGATGTCCATTGACTTGCGAAGCTGATCGCGTTTTGCAATGATGTAACCATCATTATGGTATCAAAGTTTGAACAGCAGTTTCACGTGTTGCTGCTCTTCGTCATCCCCTGATTTCAGTAACTGAAACAGAGAGGGAAGCAGCTGTGGTGCTGCTAAAGGAAGAGTACACACGATTGTACTGTGTTTCAGAAATATGGGGAGAAAGGGTGTTTAGAGTGTACCTGGATTCCCACAAGAACCCAGATTAGTCCCCCTTTTCTATACAGTACGGCAGCTCTTCTAAACAACTCTCAGAGTTGTGCAAGCTCAGTAAAAAGCACCATACAATAGAACTGTAACTAAATAATAGCGCTATCTAAAACATTAACAAGTCGATGACGTGGGGCTCTGCGTCAAATAAAGAGGCCCTAATATCGACGAAAGATAGGTGCTTAACAGTTGCTTACTTGTCTTTGACTAACATAAACTTATTACTGATTACTGACAGAGATATTTAGAGAAAATAAATACTCAGCAATTAAACCGCTACTTGTTTACATACAGCTTCTAGAATTTTCCAAGAGTGATGCAAATTCTCTATTACACCACTGTGTAAAAAAGAATTGAAATAGCCATAGCGGACAAGTCTCTATTACGCAGTGGTGTAACAGAGAAATTGTTACACTATTAGATCCCCCGGACTATTGACGTCGTCGTCAATGGTACTGCGAGGATTATATTAAGTTTCCGAGTACACTCTTTGAAAGTGTCCGTTACCAGGGCAGATTCGTCTTCCGTAACATAGATATAGTCCTTTATTGGTTTTCACTGCGCCTCATGACGTGGCAGTGGCACTCCACACATTAAAAGTAAGAACTTGTAAACGCGTCCAACCTTTTTGTGGGCCAAGATAACCTCAACTTCCTATTCTGGTCCACTAGGCAGTTCAAGCGGTGCAAGTGAAGGAGAAATGGGTAAATCAATGTCATCGGGCTGCTCTCAATGTGGTGTGGTGTGAACGATATGAATGCCTGGATGGATTCTAAAATGAGCACGTAGATTCAGTCAAACAGCATCCTTACTAATTAGCTCCTTAACCACATATGGTCCATATTTGCGCGCACCAAGCTTTTTAGAATTCTGGGACCTAGAATAAACATCCATAAAAAACGAACGATTGATCTATAGCTTTGAACCGACTTTATAATCTGGAACCTTGTATCGCGTTGAAGCATATGCAGCTTGCCGAGCTTTTTCCACTTTGTAGGCAAATTGCGCATACTCAAGAGAAACCTTGAGCTTGGCACGAAAGTCTTCCAAACTCTGAAGAGGTATGCTGCCGCCAGCCAGGAAGTCCAATGCCGATTTAGGTGTCCATTCCAATTCCAGCTCAAATGGTGACATACCCAGATCGTCGCTCACGGCCGAGTTGTATTCAGATTCTGCGGAAGGAACCAGTTCATTCCAGTTATCCTAATGATACTAGAAATAGCAACGGAGATAGTTCTCGATCATCCTATTCATAATCTCGGAAGCGCCATCTGTTTGTGGGTGTCTACTTGTAGACATTCTTAATTTCACCCCACAAAGATTCATCAGTGTCTTCGAAAACTTTGAAAAGAACTTGCTGTCTCTCTCTGAGGTCACATCATCCGGCAACCGTGGTTCTTGAAGATTTTCGCGAAGAAGTCTCGAGCGTGTCCAGTATCTGATGTTTTAGATTTCAGAAAATGGACTCAATGAGTAAGTCGATCAACCCAAGTCGTGATTGCGTCATGACCGCTTCTCGTCACGGGTAGCCTCACAATTAAATCTGTAGCTAACTATCCGCATCTGCGGTCAGGTAATTCCAGTGACGTTGGATCAGTCAAAATTTTTTACTAGAGTCCTTATACTGCTCACAGGTGAGACATCCTTCACAAAACTTTCGAAAATTCCGGTTCTTATGTTTCCAATGGAATATATTCAATCTGGACAGTGTCTTCGCATATTTAAAATGTCTAACAACTTTCGAGTCCTTAGCAATTTGCAAAATATCCGAAACTGACCTTCTTGGTACGCACAACTTTCCATTGTAAAACAGCTCCGAACCATCTTTTCGGAACATCAGAATTCTTTCATGTTTTTGCTTCTGAACCGTATCCTTTGGCCACTCTCATTCCATGGCTTTTACCACTGAGCCAAAGAAATGGTCGTTATCATACAGAGTGATCAACATCAAGGTAGGGAACTTCAACGTCATTCATTGAGATGTCACATCCTCCTCTCTTCACGTGCGGAGCTCGGGATAATGCGTCTCCCAAGAATTGAATTCTTCCAGGCTTCAATGTGATGGAAAAAATTTCCGAGGTTATCGAGAGTTTCCTACCAACGTGCTTCTTTCCAACTCAGTTTTGGTTTTGTGAAGAAGCTCTTAAGCACCTGGTTGTCTGTGAAAATCTCAAATTCAGAACCTCCAAGATAGCCCCTGAATCCTCCCAGGAAATGAATCAAAGCTGGAATCTCTCTGTCATTTGCAGTGTAGTCCGAATTAGTTGGTTAAAGCTTCTTTGAAAAGAAATAAATTACACGATTTCTTCCATTCTCATCCAATTTTGTTAAAGTTCCATCAACAGCGAGCTGTGAAGCATCTACATGACCAAAATGGCTTTTTCCAATTAGGAGCGACTAAAATTGGAGCCAACGTCATCGCTTCCTTTAGCTTCTGAAAGCTTTATCACACTTTGATCCCATTTCCTTATGCCTCGACCTTTTTTTGTCAGATCTGTGAGAGTTACATCAATTGCAGAGAACTTCGGAATGAATATGCGGAAAAACTTTATTATACCTAAGAGACTTCTCTAGAGATTCAGGTTTCGGCCAAGTTTTTAGGACTTCGGACTTCTCAGGATTGACACGAATCCTTCCCGACTATTAAACCCAAAAACTCAGCTCAGTCTGAAAGAAAGAGCATTTCTTCGGAGAGATGTACAGCTTGTATCCTTAAGTCTCTTTAATACAATTTCCAGATGTTCGTAATGTTCTTCCTCATTCTTACTGAATATAAGAAGATCGTCCATATATACAACCAAGAAGACATCGATGCAATCATAGAAGATCTGGTTCATCAAAGTTTGGAACGTAGCAGGAGCGTTGCAAAGTCCCATTGGCATAACAAGATATTCAAATTGCTCATACTTTGTATTGAACGCAGTCTTTTCGATGTCCTCGGTTTCACCCTTATCTGATGGAATCGTTTTCAGATCAAGCTTGGAGAAAAATCTATCATCTCCAAGTCGATCGAACATTTCATCAGAACGAGGGAGTGGAGCATTATTCTTTTTGGTGATGCGATTCAAAGCGCGATAATCGACAACACCTCTAAGTTTTCCATCCTTTTCTTTCACAAAGAAAAGTGGTGCTCCATATGGTGATTTACTGGACCTGATCTTCCCTTTCCTCAAAGAGACTCGACGTACTCTTTTGCTGCCCTAAGTTCGGATGGGACAACTGGAATAAAGGTCGATGAGGTGCCTTTGCTCCTTCCTCCACTTTGATCTCATGATCAACTGATCGAATCGGGGAAAGCCCTCTTAGCAAATCATCCTGAAATAACTCTTTAAATTATTCAGTAATCTGCTCATTCTTCCATCAAACTTTGAATCTGTCACTCCTGTCATACTGTGAACTTCAAGTAACTGAAATACTTCGAAGTCACCCCCATGCCTCAGCATTCGTCTAAATTTCTTCATCCCAAATTGGACACATCAATACGGTTTTCTTCTGGATCAATCACTGGAATGGAAGCATCTTTCACATCACAATCGTTTCCGATAGTCGACACGTTGATTGTGGGCAACATGCCACGGCATTCCCAACAGAACATCATACCTGGTTTGGGACACAGCCCAACTAGAAGTATATGTATGTTCGCCTAACTTAATAGTTCCGTTGGAAATGATCTCAGATACTTCCTCAGTAACTCCCTTCTGTGAATGGCAAACAATGACTCGTTCACGCCGAATCTCAAACAAGTTCCTATTTCGCTTCAGGAACTCGGCTGAAACCACGTTTGTATTGCATCCATCGTCCTTTAGTACTTTGACTGCTATTCCATTCAGTCTACCTTCAAGTACTAACAAAGGCTCCACTGGTATAGGTCCATCAGTGGGGATGCTGTCATCATGACTAGACGTGATTCCATTAGACTCGGCTTCGGAGATTCTCGACTTTTCCCTGTCCTCTGAGAATTTAGCTCCGGTGATGTCCACAACAGTTTCACTCTGCTCATTGGGACATCTGTTCACACTCACTACTGGTCTCACCTGAGTGTTCACCAAGTCTGGTGGACCAACTAGTTTCCGAGTCAAAGCCATTCAAATCATTACTGTGTCCTGCCTGTGTATTGTTCGCCGCTATGCGAGTACCACCCCTGTTACCTTTATTCCCGTTTCCTTTTCTGTGTTTCCAAGGTCTACATCCCACCTTATGGCACGTAAAGCATCGGTTCTCCATCAAGTCTTTCTGACGCTGCCATCGTTTTTACGTTCCAGGTTTCCGATCTCCATCGGCATAGGACCTGAGGCATTTCGATTGGTGAAATGAACCTCTGCGAGTGAAGAACCCTGCTCCGTAAAATTATCCATCAACATTAAGAGCAACAGTAGTCGCAGCTTTAAACTTGGATGAGTTCCATTTACGAACCTCCAACAGAATGTGGTGTTTGAGACCTTCACAGAACCGCGCCAATTTTTCAGACTCACTAATACCGGGAATATCGATAACCAAATTCCTAAACTACGACAGGTACGCTGCCACACTCGTTTTCTGTTGGACCTTGGTAAGCTTGTCGCGAGCTAGAAATACACTGTCCTTGGGACAAACTCTGCCACAACCAGGAATTTGAAAGCTTCCCATATAAGCAGAATAGCATTCTCGGACACAACTGTGTGCCACCAGTTTACGTCAGTTCCGTTCATGAATGTTGAAGCAAAATGAATATCATTCTGCGCACTGATGACTTCATCATGGCCCACCTGAATAAGTCTCAGATACCTTTCGACTGAATGCAACCATGACCGAGCCGTCAACGCATCTCAAGTCTCATCGAACAATACAGGCTTATCTCGTTTTAAGATAGACATGTTCAACGAACCTCTTACCTAGAGCCTTACACCAATACCTAAACTTGAATACAAGAACTTCAAGTTGAAATCTGCAATGGATTCGTTCCTGGACAACGGGTTGGCTCCCTTCACGCAGAGAGAGTGACTCACCAGCATCTTGTATCACAACTGCACTCCAGTGTGACTCAGCAATCCGTTTGGGGTATCTCCACCAGTCCACTATGTAGACCGCGATCGATGTCCTTACCCTATGGGGAAACCTCTCAAGCCTACTTTAAGCCAGAGAATAGCCACAGAATACCCGTTCTGACCATGTACCCCTTAGTCCAAGTCCATTCCAAGTCAAACCTATGAAGCTTTACCTGAACCCGTGACCCGGTGCACCTAGCTAACAGCCAACGAGTGCAAAAGGATTGTATAGGGATACTTTGAGGGGATTCTCAAATGGGGACTCGGTCAGAGGGATGGCTTTACTAAGGTAACTTAGTTAAACCTAACTGTCCATTCTATGTATTCTGAACAGTATCACGCAGCTTCGTGAGGCCAGCACAATACCTGAAGAGAATAACCTAGATAACGTAGACTAAGCTGCACCCCAGGTTTCCGCCTCCCTAGTTCTCCAATTAGTAACCGCGACCTGCGTAGAAAAATGGGGTTTAGAGTACCTGGAACTCCAGCCCACAAGAACTCTCCTGTACTTGGTACTCCAGCCCACAAGTACAGCACATGATATTGCTTACAGTAACACCTGTCAGCAGAATGTTTACAAAATTCAACAACCCCAAAAATATACACGTGTAAGAAAACCTCAACCTAGAGCAAGACGAAAGCGAAAAAGCAGGGGAACCGGCGAAGGGGATACTACCACTGAAACAGGGAGGAAGGCAGCCGGGGCGCTGCTTTCGGAACAGTAGAGCCGATGGTAGTGGGTTTCAGAAAGATGGGGGCAAAGTATATGTGGAGTGTACTTAGATTCCAACATCTGAATTCCGACAAGAATCTAGATGAGCTCCCCCTTTTACAGACAGTACGGTGGCTCTACTATAGAAGTTCTATACTATGCCAGCTCAGTGGAACTTACTAGAAAGTAGAGGTTTAACTATAGAATTGCACTATCTAGAATATAGCTACGTAAGTAAAACGATGACGTCGGGCTCCACGTCAGATAAATACATTGAAGGAAAATCAAGTTTCTAAATTCATTCAAGACAACACAATTTCTCTGTTACACCACTGTGTAATAGAGAAATTGTTACATTCTACCCGAAAACGAATAGCAACAAATCCTTCTCTAAAAGCGTAAGAAACGATAACACGAACACACGAATTAAAGAAACTAGTGGTTTACACTTAATCATTGCCGATAACCTGGTCGCTTTGTTTGTTTGGATATCTTGTAGGTTTATTCCTTCCAAGGTGGGGCAGAATAAATACTAATAGTTTTAGCGTGCTACTATTACGTAGAAGATGTGTTAAGAATCACTCCCCACCAATATTCATTACTCTCCGCCAATTCACTTAAGTATTCCGTCATCAATAGGCGTCAAAAACAGAATTTGCCAACATCTATAAAAGAAAGGCAGGTAGGAGAATAGAATTACATGGATGTGCGGAAGACTCTAAGCTAATAACTTCTTCCTGTTGGTGGGTGAAGACTTGCTTTACTCTTGGCTTATTGAATTTTCGATTATTCTATCCTGCTTACGCTCTAGAATTCCATCTGTGATTACTAAGGCGAAATCCAGCCTGTATTGAAGTCTTGATTGTAACTCCGTCCCCGAACAGCAACGCGCACTCAACTGTAATACATGTTCGGGCTGGTGTACTTTTTATTGTAGCCAGTCAGCGCTAATGCAAAAAAAATATTAATGAGAAATTACTTTCTGAAAAAGCTAATTTATGAATACTCTCTGCACGCTTCTGTGCCATGCTGTACAAATCGTAAAGATATACAGTACTTCTGATGTGCGAAAAAAAAATGGACACTAGAAAAATCTAGAAGAGGACCTAATTTGGATACGGTATCGGAATTTGCAAGATATTTTTACAGTTTCTGAATTGGAAAGATATTTTCAATTTGGATGAGTATGGCAAATTCATGGGTTAATTTTTTTTCAAGACAAAGTCCCATTAATAGATTTCATTACACGTCCAAGGTCTTCATACTTTTCGAAGACTTTGCAGCATTTGAAGTTCGAAATCGAAGTCGCTGAAGCAACCCCCCGTCATCAACTACCCCATCGACTCGCCCTTTCTTTGCCCTTAACATGACCAACCTCCGCCCTTCCCTCACCATCATCAATTCATCCAGAGTCCGTCGTCCACTCAACGCTTTGGCCCTGATGGCAACTGGTCCAACCGAATACGATGACTACTGTAGGAGATTGGACCGGGAAAACGTTCGGGAGTAGGTCCGCCGTTACTGCTTCGAGTAGGCCGAAGAGGAAGAGGAGGAAGAGTAGGAAGTGGAGGAGGAGGACTAAGTGGACCCGTGAGAGCCACTAGTTTATAATGGTGGAGAGGCTCCTAGAGTGAACGAAGGGGAGACTGAGGGAGTAATTGTGATCTCTAACTCTTCTGAAGAAGATGTAGAGAGGACGAATAGGAGGGGGATGGGGACTGGGGGGGAGGGAGACATGGAAAGTGCTGGATTAGTGGGGAAGAGGTCGGAAAATATGTACCAGGTGGTCCCGACTCTGGAACCGTATGGGGGCATCCTCAGTGGTTTAGATATTTCGCAGGAGGCAATGGAGAATTATAAGCCGTTCGCGGGTATTTGGGGGGACTGCCTGGTTGAAATGGATATTTTGGGGTAACTGTTTGGCTCTGGTATAGAGGACTGATATTTTAAGGAAGGAATCTAGATATTTATCCTGATAGTATCTGCGGTTAGTATTTCTCTTTCACACAATTCTAATTGATTCATTTTGTGGTTCTTAGTATGTTTTTTTGAGACTTTAGGGTTGGCCAAAAAGTCTATGTAAGCTGAGTAAACTGCTTTCTCTTGTGGAGGTCAAGCAAGTTGGCAGACAACTTCAATTCAATTCCAGAGTAGTAGCAAGCTGAGACTCAACTTCAGACCCAAGAACCAAATTTCTTACCCTTTTCAAAGAGAATCAGTGGTAGATCCTGCCCTTTCTATACTTGCGTGTAGCCCTCTCAACTTTTTTCCTTATCCATTCCTTTTTTGACGTTCAACTATACCACAGTAGCACCTTTTCGCGTGCAACACCTCCGTCTTGGGTTAATTGCTTCTCAGTATCTCTTCTTTCGACTATTTTCTTCTAGCAACAGTATACCAGAGTGCTGATATTTCAATACCTGAACTTCTATCTCGACCATTACATCTCGGGTATTCGAGAATCCAATGCGGAAACGAGGCAAGTGCTTCGACCTTAGTGCCTCAACCCGCAAACGTTCCCTGTACAAAGCTCAACTATAGGTATAGAAGCTGCTCATATAGTTTAAAGCATTTTGTAGCTCTGGATGATCCATAACAGCTCTCCTCAGCCCAATGTCCTCTCCGAATGCGGCCCGAAATGCGAAGCAGAGAAGATATAGATCATTTATCGCGACCTCCGCCAGGGTAGGCTCGTGCCTATGGAAATCTTCACTCTTGAAGTTTGGCACCCGGATGCATGCACAGTTTTAATGATCTGTAAGGAACGTAGCTGTGAGGTTAATTGAGACGTATGGAAAGGTTCGCGGGGTTTGATGCAAAAGCATGCTGCTGCTTCCATCATTTTCAATGCGGACTGTTTATGGCGGGCCCGAAGGTATTCTTTTAAGGTGGTGTTAAATCTTTGTGAGTTGTAAAATGTTGCACAGAATCGTGCGGAGGGTAATTCAGAAATTAACTACGAATAGGGCGACTGATGCAAACCTGTTGCGTCTGCTTTACTTGGACACTAAACGCAAAACGGGTAACGAAGTCGCAAATCTCTTTTTGAAGGGGGGAACCGCGACGGGAAGCAGCGAAGGAAGCAAGGTAGCGGGAAAAAAACCTTGCCGTCGTCGCCAAAGGCTTCACAGATATCAATCCCGACAGGGAAGAGGAGGATATCGTTTTGTTCGCAATAATTGCCGTAATGGTGATGTTTCTCGCGCTCTACAATTGTCGCGGCATCCCTTGCCGTAACTTCACTTGGCGAAATGTGGTGGCGAGCGGAGGGTTTGGTTGCAGTAACGTCGACGGCGATATCGGTACTGTGAATCCCGTATGCAGCGGGAGTGTAAATATCCATTCGTAACGCAGGGGACTCCAAATGCTTAGACCACTTGGGAACCTGGTAGAGGAGCGGATTCTCGACGAGAGCGACGGTCTCAACTTCCTTACAGTAGCTTGCGAGAACGTTGCGGAGCACTTGATGCTGACGACTCATTCTTTCTTCGTATTAGAAGTTCAACGTGTGTTGGCTGCTTGGATCTATGACCGGTGCCACTACGGCCAAGCGCCGGGAGCAGACCTCACAGCGATTAGATCCAGGTAATAGTGGCATGCCGAGACAGGGAGCCAGAGCGACTTTCCACGCAGAAGAGGACATGTACGTACCGCGGTGGGGTGAGGAAGCGAAGAAAAAACAGAGGAGGAAGATGTACGCACGGAGAGGAGCCGTGCTCGGTTGATTTCTGCTCCAGACAGGAACAGTGTATCAGAATTCGATAGCATGAGTTCAGTTTCAATCGCAGACTGGAGCCTTTCGCTGGGGACCGGGGATGAATAACGCTCGAACAGTGATGTAGCTGTAAGCGACGAAGACAGATGCGAGTGGCGGGAGGATAAGAGCGGGATGGCGGACCGAGGGATCTCTTCGAGGTGGCGGTCCTGGAAAAGAGTCAGCAGATCGGAGATGGGTCCAAAAGAATCAATTACGGGTGTGCGTAAGCAGCCTCTTATGCTGAAGTTTGCATGAGACCTAGATCGCCCATTTGGAGGGGGAGAGGGGCCTGGAGCCATGCTTGATCTGGACAGGGCAATTGCAATTGGTGTAATGCTTCCCATTGCCTATGATGGAAGCTGGCGGCGAGTACCGCAGATTGAGTGGAGGGAAAAGTACGTAGCAAGGGGGAAAGGTTTGGGTGTTTTACTGTTGGAAGATATATTCGATCTAGTAGCAAGTACATTGCCTTTGACACGCTCGCACAGAAGCGGTGTAAGTGGAAACAAAAATGAGCATCATCCAAGTCTCGAAAGGATTGTGAGATATGGTCAACTGCGGTTTGGCGGCCTGCGAAAAATTGAAAAACAGAAAAGTCTGAGCCAATCGGGGATCCCAGCACGATGGAACCAGGGGGGTAGAAAAGGGGCAGAAAAGTGGCAAAGAGAGGTGGGAAGGAGAGAAGTTGTAAACTTCTGTCCCGCCAAGATTGGGCTGGAACCCGAGTGGACCTCCTTCAAGCTGGATGAAGGAAAATTAATATAGTAGTGTTGATACTTGAGAACAATCCGGTTAGATGATGTGCGGCAGTTTTACAACGGGATGCATAATTTCTAGGCTCGCGGCACACAAAGCCACCCCCGCCATCCGCTCTTACCTTCTGCCCCATCAGGTCGGGGTAGGCGTCAAGAACGGTATCGATGCAATAATTCATTCTGTGCGTCGTCTTTCCCAGAGACCCGAGTTCCACGATCACGTCTTGGTCCAGATAGATGCTCGCAACGCTTTCAATTGAACCTCCCGCCAGCGCATTCTGGAAGCCGTACAGACACATGCCTCAGGCCTCGCACGGTGGGTACACTCTTGTTACGATGCTCCTACAGAGCTTGCTTTCGGACCCTTCTATGTCCGCGGTTCAGAGGGGCACCCAGCAAGGTGATCCCCTCGGTCCCTTGCTCTTTGCCCTAGCTCTCCATCCGCTCTTGCTATCGTTACAGGAGAAGTTCTCACCTGCCCTGAACGCTTGGTACGCAGATGACGGTAACATTGTTCTTCCTCGGTCCCAAGCCGCGGCTGCCATCCGTTTCATCTAGCTTGAAGGAGGTCCACTAGGGTTCCAGCTCAACCTTGTCAAGACCCAAGATTACGGCTTCTCCCCTTCCCACTCCTCTTTGGCACTTCCTTGCCCCTTTTCAACCCCCCCTGGTTTCATCGTGCTGGGATCCCCGACTGGCTCGGACGCTTTTGTTTCCCAATTTTTCGCAGGCCGCCAAAACGCAGTTGACCGCATCTTCCAATCCCTTCGAGACTTTGATGATGCTCAACTGGCTTTCCACTTACACCGCTTCTGCGCGAACACCTCCAAGGTCATGCACTTGCTGCGTACGCTTCCTGATATGGGTAAATCGGCGGGGGAAGAGATCCTCAGAACCAATTACCCTGAGAAGGAGGTGTTGCGAGCGACAAAAGTGCTACCGTGGTATTGTTGAGCGAACAAAAGGGAGTGTATATAGAAGAGAGTTAAGAAAGCTAAAAGCAAGTATAAAAGGGGCAGGGTCTACCACCTATGCTTAGCGACTAGCGTAAAATAGATGCTTCTTGGGTCTGAAGTTGACTCTCAACTTCCTAACTATTTTTGGGACTTGACCTGAAGTTGTCTGCCAACTTGCTTCACCTCCTCTAAAGGAAGGAGTTTACTCGGCTTTTATAGACTTTTGGCTACCCCAAAAGTCTCCAACAAACATACTAATAACCATAAAATGTATTCACGGTAATCGTGTGAACCAGAGAGACTATTAGGAGATATTTCTTCAAGGTAAATATCTAGGTGCCATACCCATGCCAGTCACCCATCGGCCAGGGGTGGGAATTGATGTGGCCATTATATAGACCTTTCAGAGCTACTTGTAGTATCACCCACAACCTGGAACTGTACTGACATCTACTATGACAGCGTGTCCTAAAATGAAAAAAATCAACCGAAGAATTTGCCACACTCACCCAAATTAAAAATATCTTGCAAATTCCAAAACTGTAAAAATATCTTCCCAATTCCGATACTGTATACAATCATGGTCCTCATCTAGATTTTTGTCGTGTGCGAATTTGGGCACATCACTTCCCTCCACTCAATCTGCGGTTCTCGCCGCTAGCTTCGATCAGAAGCAGAGGGAAGCGTTCCACCAATTGCAGCTGCCCTGTCCAGAGCGAGCCTGGCTCCAAGCCTCTCTCCCCTTCTCAATGGGCGGTCTAGGTCTCCTGCAAACTTCAGACATTACCGAGGCTGCATACGCAGCATCTGTAATTGATTCTTCTCGACTTATCTCCGACCTGCTTACCCTTTCCCAGGACCGCCACTTGGAAGAGATCCCTCGGTCTGCCATCTCGCTCTTATCCTCCCGCCACCCCGCAGCTGTCTTCGTCGCTTACAGCTACGATCCTTTTCGAGCGTTGCTCATCGCCGGTCCCCGGCGAAAGGCTCCAGTCTGCGATCACAACTGAACTCATGCTATCGAAGTCCGATAGCTTGTTCTCGTCCGCGGCAGCCCACGACTGAGCACGGCTCCTCTCCGTGCGCACATCCTCCGCATCGACTGTTTTCTCTTCGCTTCCTCACCCCCACCGCGGTACGTACATGTCCTCTTCCGCCTGGAAAGTCGCTCTGGCTCTACGTCTCGGCATCGCGCTATTCCCTGGATCTACTCGCTGTCCGGTCTGCTCCCGCCGCTCGGCCGACATCGCACCCGTCTTAGATCCAAGTGGTCACACGCGTTGACCTGCAAATACGAAGACGGAATGACTCGTCGTCACCACATCCTCCGCATCGTTTTTTGCCCGCTACTGCAAGGAAGTTGGGACCGTCGCCCTCGTCGAACATCCGCTCCTCCACCTGGTTCCCGACTCATCTGGGCATTCGGAGTCCCCCGTGCTACGAATGGACATTTACATACCCGCTGCATACGGGGCTTCACAGTACTGATATCGCCGTCGACGTTACTGTTGCCCACCCCTCCGCACGCCGCCACATTTCGCCAAGTACGGTTACTGCCGGCGCCGCCGCGACACTCGCAGAGCGCGAGAAACATCGTCATTACGGCACTTACTGCGACCGAAACGATATCCTCCTCTTCCCCGTCGGGATTGATATCTATGGCGCCTTGGGCGACGACGGTAAGGCTTTTTTCCGCCGCCTTGCTTCCTTCGCTGCTTCCCGTCGCGGTTCCTCCCCTCAACAGGAGCTCCGCGACTTCGTTACCCGTTTTGCATTTAGTCTCCAAATAATGCAGGCGCGACAAGTTTCTACCCGCCGCCCGCATCCGTAGTTAATTTATAAATACCCTCCGCACGCCTCTGTGCGACATTGTACGACAAATAAATATCTACCACCATGCATAGTTGCACAAGAGGCCTTGTGAGTCGTCTATGGGAGAATTGGTGACCTTTTTTTACTAAAATTCATTACGAGGGGACCGTACGGCCCCGGCTGGACCTACTGGGGTTCAATCGCGCATTTTTACGCTGGTTGATCATGACAGCAGCATACCACTGCACGAATGTTGACAGCATTGTACAAAGCGAGCGAAATTCCGTGAAGGCAGGCTTTTCCCGCTATGGTTCGTCCTTACCAGCCGAAAAAGTAATTCTGAGGATGATGTTGTGCAAATATAATATCTATGTGACAAAATAGCAGCCAATCCTAGCTTAAACATCTGAAAATGCCCTATCACACTCCACGCGATTAGCAAAGCTGATAAATCAGAAACAATACGATTTATGTTGACAAGTAGACTATGACGAAGACACATTTGACACGGAGTGTGCCATGGGGAACCGTTACGTCAACAAGATCACGTTTTACTCAGGCGTGGTGTCTGAAAATACCTAGCATAAATGAAGTACCACAACCTTACCGCGCTACAATAACATTTATTCGCTACTTGGACAAACGCGTGTTACCCTTGATAGGGATAAATCGCCGGGAGAATAAATACTCATAACCATTTACCCCAAGAAGGAGGTGCTGCTAGTGACAAAAGGTATACCATAGTATAGTTGAACGAAAAAAATGGATTGGATAAGGATGACCCTTGAGAGGGATACAAGCATGTATAGAAGGGGACTGATCTACCACTGATGTTCTACAACCAGCGCAAGAAAAATGTTTCTTGGGTCTGATGTTGATTCTAATCATTTCACGACTTAGGACTTGACTTGAGTTTGTCTTCCAACTTGCTTGAACTCCATAAGAGTAGGCAGTTTACTCGGCTTATATAGACTACGTTCCGCGCGACGTCGGTTAGCACCCTATAGGCGTCCAGGAGCCACCCTCCGAGATTAGATTAGCCTAAATCCCTCAGGGAACAGCTGACCCTACTTTTCATGCATCAAAAACACCCCAAATTTCCCCCTCCGAGAGTAGATATAGGGATAAGCACGATCTCACTTCTCCCGGAGGTTGCAATAAAAGAATCATATCTTCTATGCTTCGCGGAGCGGCCGCATTGAGCGAGGTGAGCGGATTAAACGTTTGTGGCCTCCTGTGGGAAGACGCCAGCGGCTTGGCGAACGTCACGTCAAAGAAGTCCGTACCTCCACTGCTTCCCCACCGCCCGGATGTCTAGGCTTTGCGATGGACCCCGTTCCGCGGTCCGACGGCGGGGTGATGGATCGCTTTCTGCAGGTCTTGCGCCAAGAGGGCCACATGATGGTCATGCCGTCGAGTTTTGTGCCCACCATGTCTGCAGTGAAGGAGATGATCCCCGAAACAGTAGAGGGTTTCGGGGCAGTTTCGTCTTGGGCACGGCACGTCCGAAGGGAACAGAGGGACTTGACAGAGGTATTGGAACCACACTGCGAATTCGCGGGGGTCAATACTTGTCTTAAGGCCAGGGCACGCGGCGCAGTACACCCATTCCTTAGCGCCCGGGAGGGCCATGGAGGCGGGGAATGCCTACTTTCTTTGATCACCGGGGGAGATGCTTCCTTGCACTGCTGCATGGTTTGCATCTGTTTAGTTTCTTTTGCGATGGTGTATTTCGTGAGCAAAAGGCACTAAATGGAAGAATCCTTGACTACAGACAGGCAAGTGACCAATTCCGGTGGGCGTCCAAAGCGTCGTTGTAGGTGGTGAGGCTCCTGATAGGAGCGGGCAGGACGACTTTGCGCAACTTGTTGGTGGCCGCGCTGAAGGCGAGGAAGGCGGTCGCGGCGATGTTTTTGGCGGAAGTGAATACGATCCAAAGGGAGGGCCGCTTCGCATCCAGTGATTTCACTGAAAGTTGGAGTTCGCGGAATACCTCTGAATCCAGGACCCTCCCTGCCAGTTTGCGGACGCAGCGCTCTATCATATCGTCAAACATGGCAGCTCCCTCGGCAATGGACGACGTCGGGACTACGCGTAGTAAATAGCCGAGTTTGCAAACTCCGAAGCAATTTTGGAGCAGCTGGAACGCTATTTGCGTATCCTCGAGGTCAATGATGGCTTCAAGAAACGGTTCGAGGGACTTCACATGCTCGGAGAAAGTTCTCTTGGTGAAGGTCTCTGTGCCATTTGGAGCGTTCAGGACGAGTTTGCCCTCACTATACTCTTGTTTGAGGACATTCGGGTAGAGGCGCTGCACGGACTCAGGGGGGGGGCGTCGTCCACCAGACCTTGCATTTTGGCAAAGAGAGGTGCAGACCCCTGCTGGTGGCGTCAAGAGAAGAGAGGATTTCAACTGCGTGGCGGAGTTGATCGTGGCGTGCGATGATATACCCGTCATCATGGTACCAGAGTTGCAGCAGCATGTGGCCCATTAGTTCGTCTTCCTCGTCTTGGGAACTTAAAAGTTCTTGGATCTTGAGTAAAACAGGGTGCACAACCAAGTCGAAGAGCAGGCCGCTGAGGTTGTCCCCTTGCTGTGTTCCTTGCATGCTTCTCATGGTGTGGCGACCGGTCCACAGATAAGCAGGCTCGAGAGCATAGGAGTACGAGACCCACGGTAGTAATTCTGGGAGTAGGGTCCCGACAGCATCCAAGAAAGCAGCGCGACTGCACAGATTAAACGCGTTTTTCAGGTCCACTGTCAGCATGCCGTATGCGAGGTCCGTTCCGAACTTTTGGACGACCCGTCGAACGCCGTGCACAACTGTGTCCGTTCCAGCTCGGGTGGCTATTCCCATTTGGGGGGGCAATGGTGTCGGTTTACACTTTTTGAGTCGATTGTGGTTGTCTGGAAAACCATGGGATATATCGGATATATCTTCCAAGAGTAAAAAACCCAAACGTTTCCCCTTTGGGGGGGCTGAAGGTACTCGGCTGCCTTCGGGGTAGCCCGCTTCATGAGGCAGCTACCTACCAGTCTACGTAGCATCTCGTTTACAGCGATTGGTCGGGGTGTTTTGTCCTTTTTAGCCAACGGCGTAAGGGGCGCGCCGGCTATCTACGGAACCAGATCTGCCAAGAGAGGAAACGTTTGGGTGTTTTACTCTTGGAAGATATATCCGATCTACTGCCAAGAGTAGATGTCGGTACTGGGACTAGTGCAGACCTCACACTAGGGTTATTTGGGATTGGAGGAGGGAGTGGCCAAGCGGTTATTATAAAACCCCTAAAAACCATAATTAGACCCCCTTGAGTCAGAGAAAGCTGGTAGTACCACATTTTAAGGAAGAGCAAGTCAGATCAGCACAGTTTCTTGGTAGGCTATACAAAATATTGCGGTGTGCCACCGCTTTACACTAGTCCGTACCTGCGATCTCCATCGGCAGATCGAATCTAAATGTCCAATAGAATCCATGGGAGAACGTTATATTAGAGTTTCACAGCTGATGTAGACTGCCTCACTTCCACGCCCGGAAAGCCTTGTACACAAGCAGTCGTGACTAATTCAAATTTTTGCCCCTATCGATCAGAGATTCCTACTAACTTTCTATTTTCTTTGTATTCCGTTTACCCTTATATGTCTGGAATACCTCACTGCATTCCAAGTAGTAGCATGTTACGGTTCACTGCAGTACAGTGTCTACACTCTTGACTTCTCGGAGTGGCCTCGTCGACCTTCTCTGGTCAGCTGCCGCCAAATTCATTCTCTTTAGTCACAACTTCCTGGTGATGCGTCATGTACGCAAGCCTCGGACACATTCTCTGCCTTTTACACTCCTTGGAGAGGTCTCATGTATTCTAGATGGCACCCCATCCAATCCATCCATCCATACACATGGGACTTTCTAGTCCAGTACGATGCGTTGGTATGGTTGACTGTTGCTTAGCAGAAACATTTCACAGTACGCATTTATTCGCACAATTTCGTACTGGTGATAGGGGTAAATCGTCGGAAGAAGAGAAACTTAGAACCAATTACCCTGAGAAGGAGGTTTTGCAAGCGACAGAAGTGCTACCATGGTATTGTTGAACAAACAAAAGGGAGTGTATATAGAAGAAAGTTGAGAGGGCTACAAGCAAGTATAAAAGGGGCATAGTCTACCACCGACACTCTGCGACCAGCGTAAGAAAACGTTTTCTTGGGTCTAAAGTTGACTCTCAACTTCCTACTACTCGGAGCTTGATCTGAAGTTGTCTGCCAACTTGTTTTATGCTTTGTGTGCAACTTAATTTGTTGAGCGCCGCGCTCGGGTATGCTGGCTCCCAAATAGTCTTACCATTTCATGCAAACAGCCCCTTATATAGAGTTTTCAACCCTCACATTCTGTAGCACCTATACAGTACCTATGTGCCAAATCTGCACCGCCACAGTACAGTTCAAAGCATCCCTCTAAAAATAATTAAAAATATAATTATAAGTACAGTGACACCACAGCGAGCGCAGCATGCCAGCTCAGCCAGCGCAGCATGCCAAAGAATATCTACAATTTTCATTATATCACACCCAATCGCTCAAGACGAACGTCCCGACTCGTCATCATTCTTCTTCTGTTTCATTAATGTAAGTTGCCTTGTTTTTAAAACATGAGGCCTTTCAAACGAATAGGGATGCAGTTGATTACCTATAAAATATTCCAAAAAGTAGGTACGCGTTTGATGGTTCCAATCATTCTTTCGGCTTTCCCGTTTGACATAAGAGCGTAGTCGAGAACTGTCTTCAGCTGAATCCCTTTCTCTTCCAAGAAACGAAGCAGTGAAGTTGCAGTAAAACAAAGGGCGTTATCCGAGATTATCCTTTTTGGAAGACCAAACGGTTCAATTATTTCTTTTTCGATGAATCTCAGACCACTTCAGCATTGCCTCCTCACTGCAACTGCTATTGGCCATCCAGTAGATGTTCCACTATAAGAGATATTTGTTTCCGGAAGATGTTTCCTTGAATGGGCCTGCAAAGCCAATTGAGAAGGTTTCAAAAAGATCGGAAACTGGAAACTGTATAGTTTTCTTATACTTTCGTATCGGAGTGAATTTTGACAGTTGTCGCAGCTTTTCACGAAATTATAGACGTCCTTATGGATACCGGGCCACCAGAATCTCTCCGTAATGAATTTTTTGGTTGTTTCGAGATCCCAATGCCCTAGCTCATCATGGAAAGTCCTCAAGATCTTCATTCTTTCTTTCAAAGGGGCCACTAGTCGGGGACCGGCTTTAGTGTGCCGGAAGAGTTTCCCATTCCACAATGTAAAAGCCTTTTGATTCCTGCGTACCCAATTTCTGTGTTCAAGATCAACCTTTCTCATTTCTAGTCCATCGAGGAATTTGATCAGTCCGTGAATATTAGCTTCGTACTCGTTATCGTTCGGCAACTGCAACTCGGCGACTCCGACGATGTCCTCCGAAGCTTTTTCATTTGGAATCAGTGCGTCCCTCAAGCGGGATAGGTAATCGGCCGGCTGATTATTGTGTCCGGGTCTATACACAATTTCAAACCGATATTCTGCGAAAATGTCGAGCCATCGGGCCAAGCGGTGATGTACATCCTTCTTTTGGAATGCTGTTTAAGTGCCTGGTGATCAGTTATCAAGACAAATTTCTCGAGTGATAAAAGGTATACGCGAAACTTTTTCAGCGCGAAGACGACAGCTAGCGCTTCTTTCTCGCAGACTGAGTATCTCTTTTCCGCATCATTCAGAGTTCGGCTTGCGAATTGAACAGGGTGTAGTCTTCCGTTTTCATCTTTTTGGGACAAAACGGCACCCAAAGACCGTTCTGAGGCATCTGTCTCCACAACGAATGGTCTCTTGAAATCTGGGTACATGAGAACTGGGGGACACATAGCTTATCTTTAAGCTCCTGAAATGCAGTTTCCATTTCCTTGTTCCAGTAAAATTTTCCGTTCTTCGTAGTGCTGGCATGTAACGGTGCTGCAGTCTTGGCGAAATCTTTGATAAATCTTCTGTAATATGAGGCCAGTCCTAAGAAGCTTCGGACCTCCGTCTTTGAAGCGGGCCTTGGTGCCAACTTTATTTTTTTCGTTTTCTCTGGATCCACTCTAATTCCCTCTTGGTCGACGATATGACCGAGTAATTGGATAGAAGTTTTCGCAAAGAAGCATTTGCTCAACTTAATTTTCAAGCTATACTCCGATATCCTCTCCACAACTGTCTTGACGTGCGAGATGTGCTGATCCAATGTTTCTGAGAATATGACGACATCATCGATATAGACTCTTGCGAATGGAAGTCCTTTCAAAACCTCGTTCATCATTCTTTGGAATGTAGCTGGTGCATTCATGAGACCAAAAGGCATCACTTCGAACCTGAACGTACCGGCTTTGCTGGTAAAGGTTGTTTTTTCCTTACATTTTTCATCCAATGGAATCTGCCAATAGCCAGTGTAAAGGTCAATTGAGGTGAAATATCTCCCGTCCTTCAGGTCCTCGAGGATCTCCTCCATGTTCGGAATCGGAAATCGATCGGGTATCATTCTCTGGTTCAGTTGTCGGTAATCGACGCAAAAACGCAGCTTTCCATCCTTCTTTGGTGCGACCACAACTGGAAACGACCATGGGGATGAAACTGGTCGAATAATATCATTTTTCAGCATACTTGTAACATTTTCTGAGATAAATTGGTCATATTTTGGCGGTTGACGTCTAGGCTTGTGGTAAATCGGTTGAGTGTCGGTAAGTTCGAACGAGTGAGTAACCGGTACACTTGCTTGTCTTAAATCTGAAACGCTCCATGCAATTACTTCGGAAGATGTTAACATGTCGGATATTTTCAGTGAGGGGCGGGAAGGTGCTGCACTTTTCCTTGGATTTCTGCCATTTGGCGCCCTTTTTCTTCTTGATCCTCAACCTCAATATTTTGAAGGACCTCTTCCGTCGTGCTCACATCTTCATATATGGAATTCGACGTATTCTTATTTTCTTTGCAAAGGTAATCTTCTTTCATGCTCCGAATTCTGTCCTTTGATTCGATATCATCGCAAAAAGAAACACATTCGGGTTTCAAACTTATCCTAGAATTCCAGTCGTCATCTGTTTCAAACCCAGAATCATAATCGTCCCATGCCATGTTCATTACCCCCTGAGGGTACCCTTTTCCACTTCCGAAAGTGTTAGTTGGTTCCGAATCTTCGCTGTCATAGCTAGAAGTGAAATCTTCACTGTCCGTTTCTTTTAAATCTTCAGGATGCGTGCTTTTGTCGAAATCCAGGGGCATCTTCACGGTTCTGCCGTCAATATTAACTGAAACCATTTGGTTGCCCAAGTCAATGCATGTCCCTAGTCTTTCCATGTAGGGCAGCCAATGATTGCATCGAAAGGGAGATCCGGCATGACAAGAAAGTCTACATCAACTTTAGAGTCCCCAAAGAACACGGAAACCTTGTCAACAGTGCCCATGCATTTTGAGACGGTTCCATCCGCTACAGTTATTTTTCGAGTCGTTGGAGTAATTTCGAGACCTAGATCTGTCACCAAAGTTTCTGAAATGAGGTTTGGAACAGCACCCGAATCGAAGAGAGCTTGGGTTTTCATACCCAATACTTTGACTGGTACCAGCTTAAGACGTCTTGGTGCTGTCGAGGCCGATTGAAGAAACAGTTTCTTACCCTTAGCGGACTTATTAGACCTGATAATTTTTTTGAGTTCTTTTCTCGCATCCTCTGCGTCGCCCCTCAAAAGTTGACCAAACGTTATCCCAGTTGGGGCCGATGCAAGCTCAGCCACCAAATTGTACCTCTTCACATACTCTAGTACGTCCTTAGAGATACTCTTAACTTTCTTACTCTTTTTCGTCTTCTTGGCCGGAGTGACTCCCACTCCTGGAACAACTTGATCAGACCTCTTGGTTCGAGGAGGTACAGGTGCTGGGATATGCTCCAGCATTCCATACTCTAGCCTAGGTTTCTTCGATAAAATGTTCCCTTCCCCATCCCTTTTTGTCACATTGACTTGACTAATCTCTTCAGCGATGGATACGTTACCGGCATCCGTCAACCTTTGATCCCTTCTATTTTGTAAGATTTTCACCTCTGGTCCTGACTCACTCCTTGCTTCCGATAAATTTGCTCTTCTGTTGTCTTTAGACCAGCAGTTACTTTCATGATGCCCATATCGACCGCACTTTGCACAACGAGTGTTTCTATGTGGATTATCAGGACACCTGTTTGCAAAGTGTCCAGGCTTGTGACAGTAAGAACAGACTTCTGCGGCCTTAGGGGCCCCAGACTGGTTCTTCTTAATGGTAAGAGTAAGGCTTTCCAACTGCGAGGTTATCATGTCAAGTCGATTATCGAATCGGGTTTCCAACCTTTCTTCCAAGTTTTTGACATCGCTCCTGACAGATTCTAATGCCGCTGCACTAGTAGCCGGCCTTTGATAATTCTTTTCAGGATGTACGATAGACATCGATGTGCGGGTTTCCCTCGGTACCTCACTCAGTGACTGAAACGTCTCCGAATTTTTGACAAATTCTACTATGGTACCCTTCAGTTCATCAAAAGTGTGAGGGCCCTTGATGAGGAGGAAATCGGAGAGCCGCTTATCCCCCATAGCCGCCTTACGCAGCATTCCGTACTTGGCTTGGGCGTTGAACCCAGCCTTTTCATAAAGATCACACAAGTACACCAATGAGCTTAACAAATCGTCGAAGTTGAGCCGGGCCTCTATGGCGGTACGAATCATCTCATCTGGTTCTACCTCCTTAGCATACTCTTTCACAAGCCACTCACATACCTCACCGAAGTTACGCCCATTCCCGTTAAGAGACCACCCGTCGATAAACTTGGACTTATATTTGTGCTTTGCGTCACCATGAAGATAGGCGAAGATACTTGCGGCCTTCTCTTCATCGCCCTTCTCACGCATCACAACGTTGACATATGTGTAAAGAAACTCCTCAACGTCTTCAGTCTTGCCCCCTGTGAACGTTATACGAGCAGCGTTAAGATCCATGATTACAGAAAAGCAATCCCCCCGAAGTGTTCCTTACTACTGCTCAACTCGAATACCTCGGGTGCAACCCCCTCCACAAGAGTACCAAATGATAGGGGTAAATCGTCGGGAGAAGAGATACTTAGAACCAACTACCCCAAGACGGAGGTGTTGCGAGCGACAAAAATGTTACCGTGGTATATTTGAACGAATAAAAAGGAGTGTATATGGGAGAGGGTTGAGAGGGCTATAAGCAAGTATAGAAGGGGCAGGGTCTACCACTGATGCTCTGCGACCAGCTTAGGAAAAAGTTTTCTTTGGTCTGAAGTTGACTCTCACTTCTTACTACTCGGAGCTTGACCTGAAGTTGTCTGCCAATTTGCTTGACCTCTAAAGGAGAAAGCAGTTTACTCAGCTTATATAGACTTTCGGCTACCCCTAAAGTCTCAAAGAAACATACTAAGAACCATAAATGCATCAATTGAATTCGTGTGAACGAGAAAGGTTAACAGCACATACCATGAGGATAAATATCTAGATTCCTTCCTAAATATCTTAGTCGTCTAGATCATAGCCAAACACTTCCCCAAAAATATCCATTCCACCCAGGCAGTCCACACAAATATCCGCGAACGGCTTGGAATTCTCCATTGCCTCCTGGGAAATATCTAGACCACTGAGGACGGCCCCATCTGGTTGCAGAGTCGGGATCACCTGATCCATATTTTCCGGCCCCTTATATAGAGTTTTCAACCCTCACAATTCGTAGCACCAATACAGTACCTATGTGTCCTATTGGCACCGCTACAGTACGGCGCAAAGCCTTCCTCTAAAAATAATTGAAAATAAAATTATAAGTACAGTGACAGCGCCGCCAGCTCAACATGCAAGCTCAGCCAGCGCAGCATGCCAGCTCAGCCAGCGCAGCGTGCCAGCGCAACCAGCACAGCATGCCAAATAATATCTAAAATTTTCATTATATCACGCCCTCTTGCTCAAGACGAACGTCCCGACTCGTCTTCATTGTTCTTCTTCTGTTTCTGTTATTGCTCTCTGCCTTATTGATAAAATATAAGGCCTTTCAAACGGGTACGGATGCAACTGATTACCAATATGATGCTCTAAAAAGTAGGTTCGCATTACTGGTACCTCACTTTGTAGCATAGCCTCATATATTGGTTTGATCACATCGAGGTGGGGTTGAATACATTCTTCTTCCGTGACTCTTCCGAATCTTCCAAGAGTGAAAAAATATATGTGATATGCAAACTCTTCTGGAAGATGCCGGAGGAATGGATGTCGATAAGAAAAGAAGACGCGCATCATCAAGAACGAATCTTCGTAAGATAAGTGCGGTCCATGTAGCGCCCTAAAACATAAACAGATGCTTATCATGAAATAAGAAATGACCTGCGCATCGTTCGCATCCTCGGAGATATTGCGCAGCCAAAAAGATAATCTTCTTCTTCCGACTGTATGCTGTGCATGGTTGTAAAGGAGAGCTAGAGATGAAGTTGTGGTGGACGGTCCCGATGAATGGCCGCGACCAGCTCCTGACGTACTGGGACCTGCACGAGGTCCTTTCGGGGGACGACCGGAACCTCTTCTGGGCGGGTTGTTGTCTCCCGAAGGTCCTCCTCTGGTCATCATCACTGCTTCAGGAGGATCCTTGCCGCCTCCAACGATTGTTGCGAGCGACAAAAGTGCTACGGTGGTATTATTGAACGAATAAAAAGGAGTTTATATGGGAGAGAGTTGAGAGGGCTACAAGCACGTATAGAAGGGGCAGGGTCTACCCTTGATGCTCTGCGACCAGCTTAGGAAAAAATTTTTCTTGGGTCTGAAGTTGACTCTCAACTTCCTACTACTCGGGGCTTGACCTGAAGTGTCTGCCAACTTGCTTTATGCTTTGTGTGCAACTTAATTTGTTGAGCACCGCGCTCGGGTATGCTGGCTCCCAAGTAGTCTTACCATTTCATGCAAACAGCCCCTTATATAGAGTTTTCAACCCTCACATTACAGTGCAAAGCATCCCTCTAAAAATAATTAAAAATATAATTATAAGTACAGTGACACCGCAGCCAGCGCAGCATGTCAGCTCAGCCAGCGCAGCATGCCAACTCAGCCAGCGCAGCATGCCAAAGAATATCTGCAATTTTCATTATATCAACTGGTTCATTCAAATACATATTCACAACAGCTCATCATAAGGGGGGAATTGGGTTGGTTTACTGTGAGTGATGGAAAGGTTGGGAGTCTTCTGTACTTGTAATGAAACCATTGGCAGGACCTATATTGCAAGTGCCTGAGCGTGTGTACCAACTAGAAAGTAGCTGGTAGACTTGTTGACAAGCTCATCATAATGCTTTGACTTTCTCTTCCAACGGGGCTTTATTTGGAGCACATCTCAGTACAAAAAAGGCATATCTCAACTTATACTGAATATTTTTGAATGAAAAATCTAAAGATAGAAAGAAATTAAGTCTTTTCTAAAGGTGAAGGTAAAATCAGAGCGTAACATCAGACATAAAAGAACTGAGAGCTAGGAGAACGACTGCGATTATAACCACGGATAAAAAGAACAATACTCTGCTTGGTGCTGCTAAAAAGTTTTATTATGGATTCAAAAAGATGCATGTTGCATCTTATAAATCCTCTAAAGCTTCCCAAACTTCAACCAAAAGACGACGAATTCCTAACTTACCTTAATTCCTGCACTCTTTCTGCTTCTTACGAATTTATGCGGACTTCATCCTCCTCTCCACCTCCCTCTGCCACTGGTTTAAGGCAGCCATGCTTCTGTTTTTCATTTCACAGAGCGCCTTAAATGGTTAAATATAATTGACGGAGAAATTTTAGATAAAATGCGTTTCTGAGTTGCTAAAGAGATCGCCTCAAACACGAACTAGAGGAAATAGTTTGGGCTTTTTCGAGATCCTTTATTTGTTTCAAAAATTTGAGCTCGTCGGCACAATTTTCACATTAAAGAATGATTCTAGTACTATTTCTTTTGTCAATGCTTGGTAGCCAGCAATCCAAAGAATTAGCTCTATATTCATAATTGAGGAAATAATGCTACTTTTCTGAAGAGTCAGGTTAAGAGGATCCTGAAAAGTAGTCTTGAAACACTTATTGATGGGGCTTTTGCAAGGCGGCAAGAAAAAAGTTGTGCTATCCGGAAGCTTAATAACTTCCACATCTTCTGAGGAAGACCTATCGAGCCATTATCATCTAGAAGGGGACTTGGGTTCATCTAGAGGCAGAAGAAATGGATGGATGTCCTGTAAAATATCCTTTGTTTGATGCTTGATATGATCAATTACAAAAGCTTTTTTCCTGGACTCTCTAAACTCCTCCATACCCAGAACCAAGCTCTTTCTATGGAATCATCCTTACTGCATAAACCACTACGGTCCTTCCAAAGACTTTTACTCAACGGATTAAACCAATTTTTCATTATGTACCTCACTTCGAAAAAAACGAGAGGAAGCAACACATGTCCAGCTGCTTGCGCTATGGTTATTTCAGTTGATTTTTTTCTTTTCCCTTTACCATAGATAACTTGAAGCCAAGCATTTTTTCCGTCCAAGTGTGCAAAAACCTTCGCCTTCAAGTCACTTTCTCCACTAACTTCTGTCTTTTCAAGGTTCCAAAGCAGTCTTTTATCCTCTTTCAAGATATGGTACCACGAAAAACCCTTTTCCAATGCAATCTTGAGAGAAAAAACATCCTGAAGGTTCTCTTCGTTTAAATTCGCTAGGTCGTTATTCTCTTGCTTCAGATAATTGA
The DNA here is from genome assembly GCA_002205965.3 of Kappaphycus alvarezii. Taxonomy (NCBI): domain Eukaryota; phylum Rhodophyta; class Florideophyceae; order Gigartinales; family Solieriaceae; genus Kappaphycus; species Kappaphycus alvarezii. The sequence continues at coordinate 279,817 of NADL03000077.1, read as the reverse complement.
TTTTCTGATGCTTCGATCTGAAAGATTTAACGCGAACGTTCGAAAAGGCGATGCTAGCCATCATATTAAATTCTTCCCTCGCCGCTACCGTTGCCACTGTGACCAATGAATTTTTTCAATTTCCAACACTCGCTTGGATGTGTGCAGTAAATAATCTGTAAAGCTGTTCTCAGCTGCCAGTTACACCTGGCGCTTGGTCCCGACGGGACTATTGACTCGATCAAGAAGGAGGGGAATTTTGGGGTGCCAAGAAGGAGGTGAAATGTCGCAGAATCTTTTGAGTCTCTCGCGATTTAAATGCCCATGGTAGTCCCAATCGATATGCCAGATTTTTGTATGAAACAGCGAATTGTAAGATTTTAATTGAGGATATTTAATTCTCTTCGCTGTTTTCTTGCCTCTGTGGGACACCTGAAGGCTGTTTTTAGCTAATACGTTTTGACTTTTTTCTCCGTAGGGAGGCAATTTGAACGTCGCTGATGTGGCCTTAACAGAGTACGTCTAGATAAAACGACATCTGGTTATACAGCCGTGAAGGTGACATATTCATCTTTCTACAATTGTTATATGAAACGTTTTATTTTAAAATGTGTCCATTTTTAGGATTACACGTCTTTATTTGTTTTTCGTAGTAACACGAACCAGTCTTCTTCAATTCCAGCATAGTCTAAAATTTTGGGAGGTTGAGCAAAACTAGGTATTTAGTCTAGAAAGGGTAGCAGTACCCGCCCTTCGCCCTGCCTCTCTTCCCAACCTGACCATTGAGTTACACCTGTTAGTGTTGTTCTCTGGCGCAAGCATGGTCTTTTATCATTTGATTTATCTATTGTTGAAATGGAATTGGGCTCCAACATTCCAATGCTCTCTTTGATCACTGGTACCGGGGAGAAAGACTGGTTCTGTTCTGCCAAGCCTTGATGCGACTTCCTGCTATGCATCACCGGGCATCCGTATACGATCGCCATCGGCCCCTTTGACTCAGCCATACTTGGTGCCAAATCATCCGCCCTCCAAACCAATCTAAAATGGTGAGCAGCAGGAACATAGCCAAGGGTCCACTGGTGGCACAACTTGTGGATGGCACACCAAAACCCAGCTGGCCGCAGCACCAATTATTTTCGACAAAACATTTGTGGCCTGGCGTTCCAGAACAGTTTCGCTGCTGTATTTCTATCCGATCACTAAAAAAATTAAATGAAATGCGTAGATCCGAAAAATATATTTCCAAATAAGGGAATAATAATATTACTTGAATAGGACTACTAATAATAATAAAAAATTAAAGCAATACTTATTGCTCGACGGAGATAGTTCGATGACCCAAGGTTCTCTGAACTTTTCTAGCAGACTAAGGCTATTTATATTATAGATCAGAGTAGAAAAGCTGCAGAGATGATTTTGGCAGTGCAATAATTTTTGTAGACCAAAACCAAGCCTATTAATAGCTATAAAATAGTTCTGCAGGTGAGTATCAATCCAAATAATAATTTGGTGGTAAAATAACTATAGTAAATATAACAGTAGAATTTAAAACACAACCGGCATGCAAAAAATTGCTTCATGAGTAATAAGTATAAAATATACACCAGTGAATATATGTAGAATTATTTTCGATCATTCACAATAAAAGTTTGTGTCAGTGATAAAAGGGAGGAATGTAGGTTGGTTTAATATTTGAAAAATGTCGTCGGTTGTGGTCCGGAATATTCTACAAAGTGACCAGTGGTAGCTCTTAAATTTCCTTAAAAAAACGTCTCAAGTTCGCCCAGCAGACAAGCTGTGTTGTACATTACGGGTGCGGCAGCGTGTGTGGCGTTTAAAGCGCACACAAACAGATCAAGGTAGAACTGTGGTTGAAAATTTGGTTGAGGCTGGCGGTGTTAAGCCGGCCGCTCCAAACAATGGTTTATATAGAACTGAAGATAACGACAAACTAAAGAAAAATGCAGTCTAACAGTAGCAAATTCAAAGTTGTTCCCGTAAAACAGCCCTGACAGTATCTTAAGTAACGCTTTCAGAATTGTAGTCGGCACCAGTGACATACTCTAACAGGATGTAACAAGTACATTGGTCCAGGCGGCATGGAATAGCAAGGCGACTTTTTATTGGTAAAACAACGATAAAACATCCCAGCGTGAAACGGTCAAACACTGTGTTTAGAGCTGTAAGGAAAGTGTAATGACAGCAATGTGCCTAGTAGCCCTCGTTGCAAGGTTACCAATGGTTGGAATCTACAGGGCAGTAGATGCAGTGAATTTGTGTAAAGCTGTAAGGTCCGTGAAGTGAAATTCAGCAGCCTGCCTCTGAATGAGTGCCGCTCGGACCTTACCATATGCCTCCATCGCCCTACCGGCGATAGGATTTTGTTTCACAATTTTTCACCACTGTAGTCGATACGCAAAACAAATCAAATAGTTTTCCATACTTCTAAAAATATTTTTTCAATTTTCACAGCTATCCCATAACGACTACGGTGGGAAATTTGGGGTGTTTTAATCTATGAAAAATGTGGTCAGCTGTTCCCTGAGGGAAGTCGTGATTTGGGTAAAGGCCTACAATGTAAAGGATTGGCGAAAACTCGTCAAAACGCTGTATAACTGGCTGGCCAGCCAACAGGCACGCCGCATGGGACATCGCTGCTGCTGCGGCATGACTCTGCGTTAAGACTTGTTTGACCTTCGCGTAGGCCTTTATTGCCCTCGTAGCGATGTTGCGTGAGATGTCGGTGGTATCAGCTTCCCACTGACATACCAGGCTCCGCTGGAAGTTCGGCCTCCCCGTGTACGATGATTCCCCCCCGCTTACCTTTCCCTGCTGCATCCAAACTATGGGAGCAGTCAGAGACCACTCGACCTCTGCCCTGCCGGCTTCGAAAGCCCGCATCGCCTCAAATCGGTACCCATACGCCTTTGCCTACCACGTTGCTCGCGCAGCGGGCCTGGACAGCCAATTTGAGGTCCTATTCCTTGTCCCAGGAGCTAATATTCGCCCTGCGGATATTCTTGTTCAACCCCGCCCCTCTTCAATGACTAAAAAGTCCGCTCCATCGCCTGTGACCTTACCTTTGTCTCACCGTTCAAACAAGGCGTGCGTGTAGGGGCTGCACAAATGGTCGGCGCCGCCGCCGATATCGCTCACCAAGACAAAGTCAAGGACTTGGAGCTCAAACTGCCACGCAGCCTCCCGCAACCTTCGGAGCCACCTTTTTGAGTCGATTGTGGTTGTCTGAAAAACTTTCCGATTGGTCGAATATATCTTGCAACAGTAAGAGCACCCAATACTTCCTCCTTCGGAAGACACCTTCCAGACACCAAACTTCAAATTTCAGCCCCTGGCTTTCGATTTCTTTAGATTCACCTCGCCAGAAGGCCCGGACGACGAAGTTAACTACCCCATTATTCCCATTATTCCCTGGGTGCCCCATCCCCTGTCTCCATTCTGTTCCTCGAGGGTTACATCCCGCGTATCGCAGAAAAGTTTGACATAAACACAAGAATGATCCGCAGGAGCCCCTATCAGCGCACAATTTGCACACTGTGTTTGCCTATTAGAAATGTCAGACGACGAAGTAAACTACCCCATCATTGCCCCCTGTGCTAACCCCCTCATTGTTTATCCTCCCGCATCCGCGCTTGCGCGGATCCCGTGCCTATCCTGGCGAACCCTCGCCAGATCGCGCTCCTCAGCGCCCCTGCTCCTGCCTTCCATACCCCAACAGCCTCGGTCCTCCTCCGTGTGATACGCCCTGGAGTAGGGCCAGTACGACCCCTCAACCCGCCCAATGGCCGCATCGGCTTGCCCTAAGCGACGCTCTCCTCCGTCGCCATGAACTCGTGTGCCGACCACATCCTCGCGTTCACGAACTACAGGGACGTACAAGGGATTCTCCGCCCCGGCACAGACACTGGCCGACTCGACCTCCGGCCTCATGTTATTGTCTGCGTGGGCGGCTGGATGGTTATATACTTCCCCACACACCACCTGCCATCCGTCACCATCGCCCTCTCCGCCGTCCGCCCACAATCTACCTCGCCCATCGCTTCACCACCAAACTCCGCCAGTTGAGCACCTCTCCTCACAGCCCCCGTCGCCACCTAGCCGTTCGCTCCCTCCAGTTGAACGAGCACGTTTGCGAAACTCGCCAACATCACCACTCTGCTATGTTCAGACCAAGGTGATGATTTACACATTGTCACAAGGAATCAACATTCGAGTGTTCATATCAGCACAAGCATGTGTCAGGCAAAAGACTACCGTTTGTAATATTACGGAATGTTCTACCATGGTCTAATTGCATATGCGTACATGAAAAGATGTTACATGATCAGGGAATTCGGCAGTGCAGAACTGTCCAATAGGAACACATACAATGTTAGCATCTGACAACTTGTCAAAGTGCTCAATAAAAATACTGTCATCTCAAGCTTGATGCGGTTTACTGGATACCAACCCACATATCTACCACAGTAAATTAACCCCCCATTTACACAGTTTGATGCGTGGTGGTAGATCTTTATTTGTCGTACAATGTCGCACAGAGGCGTGCGGAGGGTATTCATAAATTAACTACGGATGCGGGCGGCGGGTAGAAACTTGTCGCGCCTGCATTATTTGGAGACTAAATGCAAAACGGGTAACGAAGTCGCGGAGCTCCTTTTTGAGGGGAGGAACCGCGACGGGAAGCAGCGAAGGAAGCAAGGCGGCGGAAAAAAGCCTACGGTCGTCGCCCAAGGCGCCATAGATATCAATCCCGACGGGGGGAGAGGAGGATATCGTTTCGGTCGCAGTAAGTGCCGTAATGACGATGTTTCTCGCGCTCTGCGAGTGTCGCGGCGGCGCCGGCAGTAACCGTACTTGGCGAAATGTGGCGGCGTGCGGAGGGGTGGGCAACAGTAACGTCGACGGCTATATCGGTACTGTGAAGCCCGTATGCAGCGGGTATGTAGATATCCATTCGTAGCACGGGGGACTCCGAATGCCCAGATGAGTCGGGAACCTGGTGGAGGAGCGGATGTTCGACGAGGGCGACGATCCCAACTTCCTTGCAGTAGCGGGCAAGAACGTTGCGGAGGATGTGGTGACGACGAGTCATTCCGTCTTCGTATTTGCAGGTCAACGCGTGTTGACCACTTGGATCTAAGACGGGTGCGATGTCGGCCGAGCGGCGGGAGCAGACCGGACAGCGAGTAGATCCAGGGAATAGCGCGATGCCGAGACGTAGAGCCAGAGCGACTTTCCAGGCGGAAGAGGACATGTACGTACCGCGGTGGGGTGAGGAAGCGAAGAGAAAACAGTCGATGCGGAGGATGTGCGCACGGAGAGGAGCCGTGCTCGGTCGTGGGCTGCCGCGGACGAGAACAAGCTATCGGACTTCGATAGCATGAGTTCAGTTGTGATCGCAGACTGGAGCCTTTCGCCGGGGACCGGCGAGAACAACGCTCGAAAAGAGCCGTAGCTGTAAGCGACGAAGACAGCTGCGGGTGGCGGGAGGATAAGAGCGAGATGGCAGACCGAGGGATCTCTTCCAAGTGGCGGTCCTGCGAAAGGGTAAGCAGGTCGGAGATAAGTCCAAAAGAATCAATTACAGATGCTGCGTATGCAGCCTCGGTAATGTCTGAAGTTTGCAGGAGACCTAGACCGCCCATTGAGAAGGGGAGAGAGGCTTGGAGCCAGGCTCGCTCTGGACAGGGCAGCTGCAATTGGTGGAACGCTTCCCTCTGCTTCTGATCGAAGCAAGCGGCGAGAACCGCAGATTGAGTGGGGGAAGCGTACGCAGCAAGTGCATGACCTTGGAGGCGTTCGCGCAGAAGCGGTGTAAGTGGAAAGCCAATTGAGCATCATCCAAGTCTCGAAGGGATTGGAAGATGCGGTCAACTTCGTTTTGGCGGCCTGCGAAAAATTGGGAAACAAAAGCGTCCGAGCCAATCGGGGATGCCAGCACGATAAAACCAGGGGGGGTTGAAAAGGGGCAAGGAAGTGCCAAAGGGGAGTGGGAAGGGGAGAAGCCGTAAACTTGGGTCTTGGAAAGGTTGAGCTGGAACCCTAGTGGACCTCCTTCAAGCTGGATGAAACGGATGGCAGCAGCGGCTTGGGATCGAGGAAGAACAATGTTACCGTCATCTGCGTACCAAGCGTTCAGTGCAGGTGAGAACTTCTCCTGTAACGATAGCAAGAGCGGATGGAGAGCCAGGGCAAAGAGCAAGGGACCGAGGGGATCACCTTGCTGAGTGCCCTCTGAACTACGAACTACGTTTGATGCTGGGAGTACTGTTTACACCAGGCTTGATGTAAAAACGGGATGATTAAGGATTGTTTTACTTGTGCTAAGAATTAGTATAAGAAGTTTGAATTAAACACACATCTCTGCTGATCGCGAGATAACAGGGTCAATGAAAAAGAGCTCGGAAGTTCCAGCACCTCTCCACCTTCGGGGCTGGTACTATTGTCCACCGTGCCATGAACATCCAGCTCGACCAGACCACCCTGCCGACATACTTACGTCAATACTGGAGCCCCCCTCCTCTCTCCCTCCCACTCCAGCTTGCTTCTTGCCATTCGCCGCCCGTATCTACCATCGGCAACTCTCCCACCTTCTTAACCTATCATTTGCTTCATGGCCACCGTAGAAAACTCCTTCTTTGCTGGTTGCTGCACTGGTTCCCGTTCTACCACCGTCGCTCCAGCACCCCACAAGACGACCCCCATCACCTATAAAACGAAAGCAAAAGCATTAACTCAAGCAAAACAAGGACGGACAAGATCAAACACAAGCTCAAGCACTGGCTCTCGGAAAATGACTACCTCACACTCTAAGAATTCCGCGAAGAAAAGCACTAGACGAGGAGGATCGGCATCGAGCTCATGGCCTGTTGATTTTCCTACTAGGTTTTTTTTTGGGCCTGCGCATGGACCCGACCGATCTCATGAATCACACTCGAACTTACACCGGAAACTCAATGGTCACCATCTTAGTTTTCCGCGACAACATAGCCTTACACGGACGGTTCTTCGTCGGAAGAGAGCCGGAAAGAGTAAATAAAGTGTTCATCACACCATGGAAACAAGCTCAGCCCCGCTCTCTGAGCTCGCGGTCCCCCTCTCGTCCTACACCTGCGAAAGAGTCCGCCGCAGGATTCTGAACGAACCCAAATCCCTTAGGCCCAGTCTACGTTGAACCGTCTCTGAAGTCTTCCGCCACGTAATGGCAGACCTTCTATCTGAGCAGGCTGTCGCTTTCCCCGCGTGGCAGCGCCCCTACCGACAGCCCGCTGAAAAGGCCGCCCCACAAGCGCCTCCGGTTATCCCCGCAGCTATCCGTGCCGACCACAAGCCCGCTCTTGCGCAAGTCACCGAGATCCATGTCCCCGTCGCACGCGGCCCTGTCCCACCTATTGCTCCACCCGCCGCCTGCATTCGTAGTTAACATCTGAATACTCTCCGCACACTTCTGTGCCATACTGTGCACAACTCGTAAAGACCTATCACCAAGCAGTTGTCATAGCTTTCGACGTGCCCGCCCCCTCTGAACCCCCTTCCAAGTGTCCGCAACAGTAACGACCGCAGACCCGATCGCCCCACGGCCTCCCAGGCGTTTTGCACCCCGCACACGCACGGCACTGCCTTCGGACACCTGCGGTTCAAGAATTCCGAGATGGCTGAGCCACTCCTACACACCTTTCCCAACGATCCCTGTCTTCTCGGCCGCGTCGTCTTCTTCCACGTGATTATGTCGACCAGAATTCTTCCCGCGGACAAAGACATGCAAGATGTCTTTACCGCGTACGGCCCGCAAACGGGCCCATCATTGAGAAGGGCCGAGGTAGGCCCCTCAGCAGTGCAACAGAATTTCCTAGTCAAAGTTGCTGTAATTTTGGTGGTAAATCTTTATGGGTTGTACAATTTCGCACAGAGGCGTGCGAAGGGTATTCATAAATTAACTACGGATGCTGGCGGCGGGTAGAAACCTGTCGCGCCTGCATTATTTGCAGACGATGGGGAATTTTTGGGTTATTTGCAGACTAAATGCAAAACGGGTAATTCGCGATGATGGTTTTTAGGTTTTCTTTACCACAGACATAATATGTCCTACCCACTTCTTCGCCTCCTCCTCGGTGATTGCTTCGACGCCTCGTCCTTGATCTCAACGCCTCTCGCCTCTATCCGGGCCAAATACAGCCTCCCCGACAGTTTCTCCCCCCCCCGCCGTCCTTGCTGGCCTCCGCGCCTCTTCTTCCCCCCGGCCTGTCTGACTTCCAGACAACCGCTACTGCTGAGATCACAAAGGCGCTTCGCGCCAAGCTTCTCTCTTCCCTCAACCTCTCCTCCTCCGAAGGCTCCCGGCTACTCCGCCGCCTAGCTTTCGTCGCTTCTTCCTACGCCTACCGTCCCTTTCACAACCTCCCGCAGAGCCATCTCGGTACTCGGGCCGCTCCTGAAGTATGGCGAACCATGGTTTGCCTCCGTCTTGGTGTCCCCATCTTCTCTGGCACACAACCCTGCACCTATTGCGCCGCCGCCCACTTCCGCACTGTCCCCACCCTGGATTCCTACGGACACCATGCCTCGGTCTGTCCATGCGCCAACGGTTCCATTCGGCGCCACAATTGTGTTCGCGACCGCCTCATTTCCGAGGTATCACGCTTATCAATTGGGATTCGCCCTGTCCGGGAATGGACCTTCCCGCAAGACTTGCCCCGACCCTCCAACTCCCGCCGCCGCCTCGACATCTACATCGATGATGTCCAGTTCGCTCCCGTCCCGCAGGGCTACGGCGTCACTGTCATCAGCCCCCACTCCGCTCCATACGCCCAACAGCGGATTCACACGCCCCTCGCTGCCCTTACTGCATCCGAGCGCGCGAAATCTCTCTGCTATGGTCACCTCTGCTCCGAACTACGTATCGACTTCCACCCGATGGCTTTCGATATATACGGGTCTGCTGGTCCCGGTGCCGAACGAGGTCTGTCCAGAATTGCTGAGTACATCGCTCTACGGAAAGGCAGTAGCCCTGCCTTCGAGCGCGATCGCTTGTTCACGATTATCAGTTCGCTCATACAACAACGAACTTCTGTCGCGATCAACCGACGACTACTCAACCGTTCCTGGCTCGGATAGATTTTTCCCCTTTTGAGGGCCGCTAGCCCCCCCTTTCCTGCTTGGTAAAGTCTTCTTCTTCTTCTAATATGTCTATGTATGTCTAAGCATATTATCCAGGTACAACAAGCAAAGTCCTGAATACCACACTGTAAAAAACCACAATTAGATTTGAATAGGGTGGCTAAACTCTGCATGTTGTGGCGCGCGACATATTGCAGACGCGGCGCACGTGGACCAAATCGCGTAACTAAGCTGCTGATAATGCCGAGTCTTCACTCCTCCCGTCGAGCATCCACTGCGGGTTGCGACAGCGCGTATTCGTCGATTACCTTCGACGTCCTCGCAGACAGCGATCCAGGCGAGTCGAAGGCTAGCGGCACAAACATCCATCCCAATTTCGATCGTCCTGGGAGGGATTCACCGGGGATGGTTGCTACGTTGCTGGAAAGCTCCCTATTGTTGTATGCGGAGTACCGAGAGGGAGACGGAAGGGGTTGTGGTGGTAGATCTTTATTTGTCATACAATGTCGCACAGAGGCGTGCGGAGGGTATTTATAAATTAACTACGGATGCGGGCGGCGGGTAGAAACTTGTCGCGCCTGCATTATTTGGAGACTAAATGCAAAACGGGTAACGAAGTCGCGGAGCTCCTTTTGAGGGGAGGAACCGCGACGGGAAGCAGCGAAGGAAGCAAGGCGGCGGAAAAAAGCCTACGGTCGTCGCCCAAGGCGCCATAGATATCAATCCCGACGGGGGAGAGGAGGATATCGTTTCGGTCGCAGTAAGTGCCGTAATGACGATGTTTCTCGCGCTCTGCGAGTGTCGCGGCGGCGCCGGCAGTAACCGTACTTGGCGAAATGTGGCGGCGTGCGGAGGGGTGGGCAACAGTAACGTCGACGGCTATATCGGTACTGTGAAGCCCGTATGCAGCGGGTATGTAGATATCCATTCGTAGCACGGGGGGACTCCGAATGCCCAGATGAGTCGGGAACCTGGTGGAGGAGCGGATGTTCGACGAGGGCGACGATCCCAACTTCCTTGCAGTAGCGGGCAAGAACGTTGCGGAGGATGTGGTGACGACGAGTCATTCCGTCTTCGTATTTGCAGGTCAACGCGTGTGACCACTTGGATCTAAGACGGGTGCGATGTCGGCCGAGCGGCGGGAGCAGACCGGACAGCGAGTTGATCCAGGGAATAGCGCGATGCCGAGACGTAGAGCCAGAGCGACTTTCCAGGGCGGAAGAGGACATGTACGTACCGCGGTGGGGTGAGTAAGCGAAGAGAAAACAGTCGATGCGGAGGATGTGCGCACGGAGAGGAGCCGTGCTCGGTCGTGGGCTGCCGCGGACGAGAACAAGCTATCGGACTTCGATAGCATGAGTTCAGTTGTGATCGCAGACTGGAGCCTTTCGCCGGGGACCAGGGGTTGTACCGTGCCAGCATTGGCACACCCAGCGCGTGCGATGACACTAGTGTACAGTGGCATCACTTGGGCGCCAACTGCTGTACTAACAGATGGTCGTGAATACTTTACAGCATGCGAAACTGGGATAAGTACAGTACAGCAACAATTTTCCTTGTAGTAGTCGCAAGGTGTGGTCTCCGAATAGGAATGGCAGTCAGTAAATACATTGAAGAACCGCGAATGCAACTGTAATGTTTATATGGCCGACCAATCAATGGTTGAAGCCATAGAATGAAAAACTGGTGCGAAGTAGTGTACAGTAAGTGCGCGAAATCCTATATGACCCATGGCCTTCATCGACCAATTCCCGTCATTTCAAATGGAACTCTGCAGAATATAAACGCTGTATGCTGTGTCAAATATCCACCTCGAGCCTCTAATGCCCTAAAACCCTCAGTCAAAGCACGAGGACCTTCATTAACAGAATTAGAAAAGTGGCGGATTGATGCCTACTCTGAAACCAAAATTTCATTGCGGGAGATTGCAGCGCCACTTGGACGCCCTAAGGATGCAATACAGAGCTATTTGAACTCAAAGCGATTCCCACGACCGGTTCAGAATGTGCGGAAGCTCTGCAAATTGACAGAATGAGAGGACCGCCGTCTCCACCGGAACCCCTCTAAAGGGGAAAGTAGCACAAGAGAGCTGAAAACTCAGATGGTTCTAGGTATTTCTGTTCGTCCTGCACTGCAAATTCTTTCTTCTTCCAATAATTTAAAGTACAGCAAATAAAGCAGATCTTTTTGCGGTTGAACGTTACAAAATTGCCCGCACATATTTCGCAAAAATTAATCTCACATGGGACATGTCGCAGTGGAAAAAAGTTGTGTTCAGCGATGTGAAGAGGCTCAATTTAGATGGGTCTGATGGTTTTGCAGGCATGTGGCAATATATACGCAAGGCGAAAAAGATTTTTTCTCCTTGGCAGATGAAAGGTGGGTCGCTGATGTTATGGGGGTCGATTTTTTACTAAGGACTTTCCAATATATTTGTTTTTAATGAAAGAATGAACTATGGGATGTACTTCTGTTTACCAGGTGAAGAGCTGAAACCGTTTGCAGCTGTAAATCTAGAATAGGCATGGATATATCAACAAGGTAATGTCGCGGTTTCCACTTCTAAGCACACGTTAAACTAGCTGGAAGAAAATAATATATCTGTTCTACCCGGGGCCGCCAAGAGAACTGATCTAAATATTATATAAACTTTACGGAGAATTCTAACACATCGCGTTTACGGCAGTGAAAGGCATTTTCGCTCTGTGGAAAAGCTCTGTCCTGTGGTGAGCGAGGCTTGGGCTGATATTGAACTAGAAACAATTCAGTATCTTTATTCATCCATTCCTAGAAGTATAATTTCAGTCGTGGAGCGAAATAGTGGTGTGACCAAGTACTGTTTCAATTAAAAATGCTGCTACAATGCTTCAGTACTGTGTAGACAGAACGTGAGTCATATCCTATTTCGTGTACTTATTGCATATCGCAGTAAATTTGCTAACTGTAGGGGATGCAATCGAAGATCTGGATGAAAGAGTCCCTGAAAATGTTTTAACTTCACTGACAAAAGGAAAAATTGGGGTGTCTTTATTGAGATGTATGGATTGGCTGGAACCCATTTGGAGTTGCAAATCTGAATGTCATATTAAATACATGTACCGATGGTGGAGGCAATGTAGAAATCATTGCTGTCGAATGCTAGCACAGGCAACAGTCTACCAGAAAGTCGATGGGGAGGCCAGCCAGCAGACAAGCAGCGTTAGAATTTACTACCAACGCCGAGTGTCGTTGTAGAAGTATGCCTCGAACCTTCACAAACCTCTCCATTGTGCGTCTGGCGACGGTTCTTGCAATCTTCGTGAGCACTGAAAACGCCTCTGGATGCCATCCGCTAAGAGGAGAGATTGCCGTAATGCAGGAATGGTATGGTGACCACGTAATTATTATCCTTCCATCTGGATACACTTCAAGTCTGCCCGAAACCATCTCAACTGCAAAGAATGGCCGCCGCTTCGAAGCTTTCATAAACATGCAGAAGATAAAAGCCTGGTGGTTCGGCATAAAGGCCCCCTTTCCATAGGTTACATTAAAACCAGTCACTACCGAGGCCATCAACACCTTCTTGTTACCAGTCAGCGCGACAAAAACCTGTATCACCCTCCCCAAACAAAAAATATAGGCCGTGGGGGATATCTGGCAATCCCTACCCGAATTTCGTGCTTCTCAAACAACTTTTCAAGTGCACCACCTCTCGAAAAGCCCACGCAGACTATCGATCACCATACGGACAACCTTACCGCATTTTGCCCTTTTTACATAAACAATATTTGATGTGGAACTGCGAGGGACATTCAAAAGGGTACAACGAGATCTCCAAGATAGCTATGAGTTCTACGAAACGCTCTCCTTTTCAATTGACGGGCTAGGGTCTACTCACGCTTACCTGATACATCTCCTTATCCACCATCTCAGCTCTCTACTCAACATATATAGTCTGAAGAGGGAGCTAATACCGAGCAAAAACCATGAAGACATCACCAGGGAAATCACCTCAACCCATAACTACCTCCTCCATACTTCACTCCTCGCACTACCCGAATACCTCCACTTCCAACCCCTGCCCATCCGACTCCACTCGAGCCGTTCCATTCTTGGCGCCCAATCCGAATTCAGAACAGCAATTCACTAAGAAAGGCTTCAACACTGCCTCTCCTCACAATCTCAACACGAAACTTCCTCCAAAAGGTTGGCAAGGGACTGAACCTGCCGAACCCGCCACGCCAACTCTTCCTTCCTCGCAATTCCAGATTCTCGAAACTCTACTCGTGTGGTCCCAAAGATATGGTCTTAAATGATCTCTCTCCTCCGCGGCAACCCTGTCTTCAGGGGCCATGTCGAATTTCCACTACGTGCCCTCTCCCTGGTACGCCCTTCAACCCTTACGGACCCCTTGGGAGTCCCTCAACACAATGACCATCGACGGAGGCCTCTTTAAGACGTCACAGCTTATTCGAGACAAATTATACTCATTTCTGCGACACCCTTCCATCCTGCCCAATTCCAGGCTGGGGTTCTTTTTTCTCTTTAATACCGTGTAAATGGGGGGTTAATTTACTGTGGTAGATATGTGGGTTGGTATCCAGTAAATTTGTACCGGAGCGTAGATATCGTATCATTGTCAAGCCAATTGCGAAACCGTACAATGCGTCGAAAGCTGTGGATGGCACTCCAATCTACCAGAAGGTGGAAGGGAGGCCAGCCAGCAAACAAGCGGCATTGGAGGTTACCCTTTTTGAGTCGATTATGGTTGTCTGAAAAACCATGGGCTAGATCGGATATACCTTCCAAGAGTAAAACACCCAAACGTCCCCCCTTGGAGGTTACTGTCAAAGCGGAGTGCCGCTGTAAAAGAATGCCTCTAACCTTCGGAAACCGTTCCATTGCGCGGGTGGCAACGGTTCTCGCGAGTTCCTTGACGACGGAGAACGCCGCCGGATGCCATCCTCCAAGCGTTGAGATGGGAACAGGAACCAGCCTGTTTCTCCTAGGCAGCTCAGCAAGGAACCCTTGGTATTTCCGCTGCTTCTCTGCGAGAGCTGCGTTGAGGCTTGTGAGTGGGTTGAAAGCCCTGGCTCTTGCGTGGGAGGGAGCGAGCGGGTTGGCAAAGGTTAAGTCGGAATAACCCTTGCCACCACCGGCTCCCATCGCCCTGATATCCGGCCTCGTCCTGTTTTGGTAGTGTAGACGACGATCGATGAATGGAAGTCGGGCGGCTCTTGCAAGGTCGTTCCCCAGTAAAGTCACCTGGTTGTTATGGCGAGTATTCCGTGTGGGAACCTGGCCGTTATTTTTCGCGCGCGCATAAGCTACCTACAACTAAGGACAGGCTGTCCTGTCCCGGGCCAGTAGGGCCACGTGTAGTTGCTTTGCAATTACTTTTAATTCCCCAATTATTCCTTTATTTTAGTAATTACTGTCAGACTAGTCTAGCTGACAGTGCCACACTAGGTGGCGCCGCCCTACACTACTGAGGGTGTCACCACCCTAGGCCGTCCACAGAAAACCAAAAAACCCCCCGAGCCAAAGTAACCTTTTTATTTCCGTGACCGGAGTAGTACGGAAGTTCAACCTCAACTAGGACTCCTAGTTTGTGACCGGCAAGCCTAGCGCTGCAAGGATCACTACAGCTAGACCATTCTAGCGTGCGGCCTGAGTAGTCGTGGCTACCCTTTTACTTGGCCAGTCCCGGAGTAGGACTGCCTACCCTATCCTTTACCCACCGTTTTCCGATCCTTCATTCCCCAGAGAAAGCTCCTGGAGGACCGGAGGGCATCCTCCTACGCCTATAGAGCGCGACCTACGTCGCTCTACCCCGCTACTACCACGTAGCTGTATAGTCCTCCTAGACTGGTCTCCCGCGGAAGCGCCAGCTTCCGAAACGAACCACCTGGTGCGTGGTCCTCAAGGTCCATATTACTACAGTGGTCTCCCGACCTAGAAAGGTTTTCTTTTCTCCCCTCAACGCGAGCGATCAGTGCGAGCGAAACAGAAAGGCGATCCTTTCTGAAGACCTGTTGCAGTGCTCGCCGACACCAGTGACCACTACAAGCGGCTCAAGCATTTGCTTGGCGCCCGCAAATTTGATGGGAAAGATCCCATCTCCATCATCTTCTTCTTGTCTGCGTACAAGAAGGTGTGCGAAACCAATCGCGTAAGTGAGGGAGACGCCCTCATCCTGTTACCGCATTTCCTCTCGGGGGCCCAAAAGCAGTTTGAATCCAACTTCGAATTGGGAGAAGACGGTAGTGGAGGATTCACCTCCTACCCAGGAGCCGTGCAGTTTTTGCTGCGCATGTACGCCACCGATCGTACGATCGAGGCGGTCGTCAAGAACATCGACAGTCTCCGGCAGAAGCCGGAGGAAACGGAGCTAGCATTTGCTAGTCGTCTACGCAAAGCCGCGAGGTCCTGTGGCGCGGTGTACACCGAGCAGGACCTCATCACGCGCTTCGTAAGGGGATTCTTACCTGACTTGAACCGCTGCTTCAAGTTGAGCGGCAGACGTCGCAACAATCTCGGGACAACCCGAGAGCTTTCCTCCGACTTTGTCGAGAAGGCAACCGCCATCGGTTATGCTTACAGAGCCCTCGTACAGAGGCAGCCCACGCAGCCAAGGTCATCCCGAAGAGCTATAGCTCTGTCGTGAACTCAATCGATGAGGGATATCCCTCACGAGAGCGTCGTCGCGAGACAGCTCACCTCCAGGGCGATACAGTGTTCGCCCTGCAGTCGGACGAGGAGTTTACCTCCTCCAAGTGTTCGACTCGGCCCCGAGTTCGATTCGCACCGGACACGCCCGCGTCAGGAAAGGCCTGACTCTGCGCTTGCCGTGATTCCGGCTCGTAATCCGCGACTACCGTCATGGGCATCGCCAACCAAGAACCAGAAGCCTGGTTGGGTAACATCTGAGGATCAACCCTCAGACATTTGTTTCGAGTGTTACAAGTTGGGACATCGCCGTCCCAACTGTCCAGATCAGGGACGCCCTGATTCCGACCCTCACTTCGCAAGGGTCGTCCGCGACAACTACAACAAGTTGTCGAGGCAGCAGAGGATTTCCTTCGCGCCGTAGGAAGAGCGCCGCGCTTCCTTACCGGGGACGGAAAAGGCCCGTCCTATGTTCAAGACACCCCACCGGCACCGCCGGTGAGGTCGGAATCACCATCGAGGGAATCCTCGATATTGACAAGGAAGGATGACCGTCATGTCTCCTTCTCGGAATCTGAGACTCCGACGCAGTCGGAAAAATAGAAGGGGTCCCGCCACAAGCGAAGCCCCCGGCGGAACCCCCTCCCTCAGGGGAACAGTCGGGCAATCCCGACTCTAAACCAACACAGGTAGGGATCCTACCTCGGCCTTACGGCCTCCCTCGCCACATCACTGTGGAGGAGTATCGAGCAGATCCTATCTGCTATCTATCGCGCTACAACTACAAGGTGGTCGCAGAAATTGGGGACGCCCCCAATACGCTCAACGCGTACAACACCGTGTTCGACACCGGTGCAGGACCAAATTTGGTCAAGGCAGCTTGCCTGCCTCAAGAGGTTGTTGCTAACGCCAACCGAAATCGAGAGATAGTTAACCTATCTAGCGCTTCAAACCACCGTCTGAAGACGATGGGAATCGTAGTACTGTCGCTACGAGTCGGGGACCTGCTCTGCAGGCAACCCTTTGTAGTCGTCGAGGAACTCGGCGCTGATGCCATACTTGGCACCACCTTCATCGACCGGCATGTGGAACTTATCCACATCCGTCGTCGAGAAGTGGTCCTCCGTAGCGGAGCTACGGTGCGGATACATAAGAGACCCGCATTGGTTCCGTTCCGTCGCCGTTCGACGGAACCGAAACCATTCTTCGAGGAAGTGCCTCGAAATAAGATCGTGCGGACTACCCGCCGATTCCTCCTGCCTCCGCAATCGGAGACAGTGGTGAAGTTCAAGCTTCCTTAACAGGAGATGTCCTGTTAGAGACCTATGCAAGGTTGTATCAGGTCAGCCTGAGTAATGGAATCGCTTCGGTCAAGCCGAAGGAATCGTTCGCCGTGAAGGTCGCGAACTTTTCGACCGAAACGCGCGTTCTGGCAAAAGGCCAGATTGTAGGGTACGCATCCGCGATGCCCGATACTGTACTCGAGGTCACCCTCGACGAGAAGACACCCGGCCGTGAAAACAATTCCGCGCCGCAAAGCTTCGGCACCGCCGAAGAGAAACTGGGGTGGATGACGTTGACTTGTCCCATCTCACCCCCGCAGTGCAAGCCAAGATACGAGCAATGCTCGTGAAGCATGAGACTATGTGGTCAGGCCACTTAGGAAAAATCCGGGCTACCGAACACCGGATCGACCTCGTACCTGGTCAGTCCCAGTACGGTCACACCCTTACCGTGCAGGCCCCAAGGCCCGCGAGACGGAAGAGAAAGAAGTCAAGCGAATGCTTGACGCGAAGGTGATTGAGCCCGCTCAATCGGAATTCGCCAGCCCAGTAGTGCTGGTGCCCAAACCGGATGGGAGCAGACGGTTCTGCATAGACTACCGGAAGCTCAACGCCCTCACGGTCAAGGACAGCTATCCGTTGCCCCGCATGGATGAATGCCTAGACTCGCTAGGTGAGGCGACGGTATTTACCGCCTTAGACTGTAACTGCGGTTACTGGCAAATACCTATCCGCGAAGCGGACAAGGACAAGACAGCATTCGTCTGTCATGAAGGCTGTTTCCGGTTCTGCCGGATGCCTTTCGGGCTGTGCAATGCGCCACACGTTCCAACGCACAGTAGATATCCTACTGGCGCGATACAAGTGGAAGACTTGTTTGGTATACTTGGATGATATCATCATTTTCTCCAAGTCCATCGAGGAACACCTCGATCATGTCGACGAAGTACTCACGGTACTTCGGAATTCAGGGGTATCCCTGAAGTTGAAGAAATGCACGTGGTTCACAACCACTGTCAACTACCTCGGCCATGTGATACGGCCGGTAAACTCGAGGTTGCCTCGAAGAACATCGAAGCGGTGAAGGGCTTCACCCCACCGCGCACGCAAACGCAACTGAGGAGCTTCCTCGGTCTCTGCAACGTATATCGGAGATTCGTCCCGACCTTTTCCCGAGTGGCGGCACCACTCAACAAGCTATTGAAGAAGAGAAAACCCTTCCAACTTCCGGAGCTTGACTCCGTGCAACTGGAAGCATTTGCTTCCTTGAAGCAGGCCCTCATCGAGTCGCCTGTGTTGAGGTTACCTCAACCTGGATTACCATACTCGGTCGATACCGACGCGTGTGATGAACAAGTAGGATGTGCCCTACTTCAAACCCATGAGGATGGCATTCGCCATCCCATCGGCTATTGGAGCCGATCACTCGGCCCCGCCGAGAGGAACTACACGACGAGCGAGAAGGAATGCCTCGCTGTTGTATGGGCAGTGCAACTGCTCCGCCCATACCTCGAACAGGAAGATTTTCAACTGTTCACCGATCACCAGGCATTACGCTGGTTGATGACGTCCACCGACACCACCGGTCGGTTGGCCCGTTGGAGGCTACGCCTCCTCGAATTCGACTTCACCCTTGGTTACAGAAAAGGGGTGAAGAACCAAATAGCAGATGCTATGTCAAGGTTACACACCGACGGCGAGACCGACTTCGCCGGAGATTGGGAAGTACCTTGCTTCCTCGTGGAATCTGACGGGGACCCGACAGGAGCAGGCTTGAGCCAGTTCCTTAGCTCGGCAAGGATATCCTTGCCCTCACTCCGAACCTTTCAAAGGAGGTTCTTCGCTGCAGGACACCTGCAGATAATCCAGTCGTCGACATGGATTTAGACGACATCGACTGTGAAGACAGTCGCGACGAGGGCTTGACCTCGTTCGATCCAATCTCGGCAACCGAGCCAGCACGTGAGCTGCAACCGCTCACGACGGAGTAAATCCTCCGTGAACAAGAGAAGAACTCCTTCTGTCAAGAGGTAAAGGACGCCTTCACAGACGATGAACGTATAGTCAGAAACTTTACGATTAACCAGCGTGGCCTGGTCGTTCGACTTTCGAAAGTCGATGACGCGGTGCAAATCTACCTGCCTGCATCGTTGCGTCCGCGAGTGCTGATGATATCGCACTACGCAACAATGTCCGGGCATCCCGGAGAATCACGCATGTACATGACTCTACGTCGTACATTCTATTGGCCCAGCATGGCGCTGGACGTCTACAACACCGTTCGCCAGTGCTCAAGCTGCGCGAAGGAGCGTATCGCTCTTAGGAAGCACGCAAACTTCCTCAAACTATTCCCGGCCTCGAGTCCTCTCGAGTTCGTGGGGATCGATATCCTCGGTCCCTTCCAAGGACATCCTTGGGCTGCCGCTATCTGTTAGTTATCACAGATAGGTTTTCGAAGCTAGTTCGAACTGTCGCGCTACGCAGAGTAACTGCTGTGGCGATCACCAAAGCCTTCTGCGAAGAATGGGTGTTTACATACGGGAGTCCCGTATACCTACTGTCTGACAACGGAGGGCAGTTTGCCAGCAAGTTCTTTCAGAGCATATGCTCTGTCCTAGGCACGCGTAATCTATTTACGACAGCCTACCATCCGCAGACCAATGGTCAGACGGAGAGATTTAACAGGACAATCCTGTCAGCGTTGCGTCACTTTTGCAGTGAGCACGGGAGGGACTGGTATCAGTACCACCACTGTAACCTACGGTTACAACAATACAGTGCACCGGGCAACCGGTCACACTCCGTTTAGCTAGTGCTCAGCCGTCCACCAACCCCGCTTGCCCTGGCGCAAGTGAGGACGATTAACCTCGGGGATGTTCACCCGAGTCAAGTGAAGCGTCGCTTCCATGACCGCTTGAAGGCCATGTTGGCAACTTCAAGGAAAAGACTGAGCAAAGCTCAGGACGCATACAAGCGAGGCTATGATAGCCGCTTGAGAGTAAGCACTGAGACTATCTCAGTGGGTGACTCGGTCTTCGTGAGCCGCGAGCGAACGAAGAGCGACGAGCCAAACGCACCGACGAATGAACCGGTCGACAACTTACCGGAGCACAAGCTCCGCACGAAAGCGCTGGGACCGTACCCAGTTGTGAGGACATCCTCACACACAGTCACGATCCTGCGAGACGGACTCGAGGATACTGTGTCGCGAGACCGTATCGCGAAGGCACCCACTCGGTCGCTGCCGAGTACAGGGGTATCGGGAACTCTCGATACTGAAGAAAATCAGGAAAACCCTGATTCAGGACCTACATCCGCGTCCCCTCCTCAGGAAGGGACGGAAGACTCTCAGGAATCGCCTGAACCAATAACGATGGAGGGCCAAACCCCACCGTCGATCAAGAACAAGAAGCCCCGCTTCTTCGATTAGGACAGAGGGACA
This sequence comes from Kappaphycus alvarezii, assembly GCA_002205965.3. NCBI lineage: Eukaryota > Rhodophyta > Florideophyceae > Gigartinales > Solieriaceae > Kappaphycus > Kappaphycus alvarezii. The sequence continues at coordinate 259,327 of NADL03000077.1, read as the reverse complement.
CGCCCTCGAACGCTGGTGAAGCGTCACGCGAAGCGCCGCTTCGTCGCTCATCCCGCCTTGCCGCGCAAGGACAGGAACAATCGAGGATACCTCGGATGACTGAGAATATTCCCGAGTCGCCAACGCCGACTACGGAAAGAAATGAGGACAACCTCAGTCAAGAACCAAGTGACTTAGGTCCCTACGCGTTCGATCGAATTATAGATCACGATCTTGATAGCGGGCTGTACCGCGTCCGCTGGACGAACTACTCGCCTAGTGATGATACCTGGGAACATAGGTCGTCCATCCCTTTCAACGCCGTGGCACAGTACCACCGGCATAAAAGACTGAGGCCCCCTTAGTATTTCCCTTCGTCGCCCTGACGAAAGACGATATTGGAACAAGGTTAGACTTGTGACTCGGCTAAGCCGAATAGACGTCAAGGATACCTCGACTACACAGTACCCCCCAGGTGTTCCTGGGTAGGTGAACTACGCCTACCAAGAAGGTAGACGGGAAGATTATCTGCTCTCCAAACGGGAATCCCGTTTCGACCACGCTGGGGGAGAACAACCTCCCCACCGCTATTACAATTGGGAATTCCCAAATCCTGTTGAGAGCCGAACTTCGGACTTTGAAACGACAGACCGGGACAACCCGATCACGTGGAAATTAGGCGACTCGCGCCTACCACTCGAGATAGCTCTAGTGATATGCTCAACTTAAGGTGAGCTGGGAAATCTTCCCCGCCCAACGCAATCCTTGGCAAAAACAAATACTGAAGCGGTACGACCGCCCACTCTCTATTGGGTATCCCAATACATTAGTACGAACCGGCGCGCAACTTGGCCCTTAATAGGAGGAGAAAACGCCTCCAGAAGGAAGACGAGCCTCCTTATGTCCGAACAAGGCTCCACGCGCCGTGGAGATACACACGAGAACCCTCGTGACAATTTGGAATGGGATCCCCCATTCTCTGTCAAGGCAAAGCTCATCCTTGCCCTCTTGAACCAGGTCCCCTGGTCTAAACTGTGCAATCAACCGGGACTGCACTGCCCTTTATCAGGACTCCTGATTTCTTCTAGGTTGGGGAAATCCCCCCCCAACTTCTGTTCAACCAGCTTGGCTGGCCAACACCGTGTTGCTCCGCCCCACGTTGGATGGGAAAACCCATCCCGCCAACCACTACACAGTGACTACTATTGCTCACTGCATACCCAGGTAACCTGGACTACGATTATAGACAATAGACGAGGCCACCCTCGCCGCGACGGCTACCGTACGCCGGCAGACAAATTACTGAGCAATCCCAGTACATCAACAACCGTCTCACGAACTCTTCGTGCAGGCGCAGACCAACATCTGTTGGTACTGTAACAGTCCCTACGGAATGTTCCGAGGGAACCAATGGCACCAACAAGGATAACCTTGTTACAACTCTGTTGGGAATGACTCAACCCGAGATGCTACATTAACTATTCAGGTTAACCTGGATCTACAAGTTCTACTCTAGTTATCCAACTATGAGGGAAGAGGGAAGGCTACTTCTCACAAGACAAATCTGGGACACCAGGTCCTTTATTCAACTACGTGTGGGCTATCTCCATACCAACCACTGCGAAGCCTGACTACACGTCGGCTACGCCTGGCCCTCTTGGCCCTCATTACCGCCAGACTGGGGAGGATTCTCCCCCCCTCCTCAACCAGGTCGTCATCACCGACCACCGCTGGGAGGACAACCTCCCTCCCCTTTACCAGGATATCTTGGAGCAAGTCCAGGAGACCAACAATGGTCAATCGTCCTGGACGACCGTTGCGTGCAAGCGCTTCGAGAAACGCCGGGCTCCACCGGTTGAATGCCATGGTACCAAGGATTCTCTCGGCTTTTTTTTACTCCTCACGAAAGCACACCCGTTGAGCTACGGTCGGGAAGCTGCCCGACCCAATGGACCGTCCGAACGCCCCCGCCACCCCTGTCGGGCGGCCTTCTTGCGGCAACGACCGCAAATTACCCGTCAAGCGAGGACCCCTATCGTCACGGGGAATCGAACCGCTTGGACTACGTGGGGTGAGCCCCCCTGGAGGGCTACTCGGAGCCCAGATCGCTGGGTTAAACTCGACCCAGTCTCCACCAGCATAGACTGGTGTACTCATGTCCTGAGTTTCCGGAAGGACCCGGTTCATCGCAGGAACCTGTGACCAGTGTATCTGGTCAACAAAGTCCAGCAGGGCGCTGGCATCGGCGCGGTCCGCCGCTGTCGATTGAGGAAGCAACGATTCCAGGCCAATGTTCCTCGCACCGTCTACAGTTGCGGGCGGAAGGTAGTATAGCCTACCTCGACGCGCTTCATAGATCAACTCTATGACGCAATTCTGTATCCATTCGGATACAATGACATTCCACGAGGAATCCTCGTCATTTGCATACGGGCCTGCAATGTCCAATCCGCGGTACGCAATGAACCAGGGAGTCTCTGGTAAGAAGCCGTACGGAACTTCGTACTTGTTCCACCAGACAGGGACTGGCACGTACTTGTCACCCAGCGCCGCTGGGTCAATAATATCCGCTTCGCGGTTATGATAGCTCACAAATACTCGGTGAGCATGGCGCATCTTCCTTTCGAATTTGCGATCCGAAGGACCGGGGTAGTAGTCCCGGTCAGCGCGAATGCTGACAGCACGCGGCAACGCCGCGCCCCTCAAGGAGCCTACGCTTCCCGAACAACAGGGCTGCGGACTGATAACCGTCGCAGTCCATGTCGTCCTTAGTTAACGAGGCAATCCTCGTTGCATACGGTGCTTCGGTTGCGCAACGCGCAAACACAATGTCGAGGCCTTCCTCGACCGCAAAACGGAGGTCAAAGTACTGACCCCGACGACGAGCACAGGACACCAGCCTGTCTAAACGACGCTGACTAACAGCGTTGCTGTCAAAACGGATTAACCAGTCTTTGCTGGTTGTCATCGCCCGAGGAATCCCCGGTGCGGCATGGGCAAGATAACCTGCCCTTTCGGCGGAACCCGCCTCAGGAAGAAGCCCTGACATGAAGCTGAAATGGAGGAAGGAGGAAACGGGTTGTTAGACTGGGGACGGGGCGGCGGGAAGCAAGAGGACGCGCCGGATGAAAACGCTGTGCGGAACACTCGGGCTGTCCGGGTTTGTGTTCTGGGGAGAGTGATGGAACTCTCCCAACCCACCAGGAGTCCTGGTTATAAAGCGGTTCACCGAAAAGTGATACTGTATTTTTCGAGGGATATGCCCTTTTCCTGGGGAGTGCCCAGATACGACCGTGAATGACAATTACTTTAACCAGTCAATTCATGGGGGGGGCCGGGAAACCCCGACCAGCAAGGCGCTCCCTCTCATTGATCGGGCCACCCGATCAGGGCTTTTGGAAGTCAATGGCCGCCCGAAAACCGGGCGCGCCCCACAACGGATTCTTACCAGGATTACCTGGTATGTCTCGGATGACCCCGCGCGAACACGGGTTCGAGGAATATGGAACAGCGGAACGACTGCTCCCCAGGGGATCACCCGACGACGGTATAACGTCTAGTAGCAGAAGCTACTATTTGGATTCACATTTAAGCGTTGCTAACCGGTTTCCATCCAGGATCACCTGGCTCAACGCAAAGTTTTAAGAAGATGGGGTTACCCAACCCCCATACCCCGTCAATATTGTCAAGGAACCCCCTTGACCGTTTATAGACCCTACACGAAAACGTGTAACTAGCATTGATAGTTCGGCAACCGAAGTACTGGCTTGCCACGCAATTGGGAAACCCCAACTGCGTTATGACCTTAGGATATCCTAATTTGCTACGTACTAATGCGCGCGGTACCACACCCCTACCAGGCTCCCTGGTCTGTCTTCTCGCGTTACTCGTACTACGTACTGGACGCTGCGTGAGGGGGCATGTGGGAACCTGGCCGTTATTTTTCGCGCGCGCATAAGCTACCTACAACTAAGTACAGGCTGTCCTGTCCCGGGCCAGTAGGGCCACGTGTAGTTGCTTTGCAATTACTTTTAATTCCCCAATTATTCCTTTATTTTAGTAATTACTGTAAGACTAGTCTAGCTGACAGTGCCACACTAGGTGGCGCCGCCCTACACTACTGAGGGTGTCACCACCCTAGGCCGTCCACAGAAAACCAAAAAAAAACCCGAGCCAAAGTAACCTTTTTATTTCCGTGACCGGAGTAGTCCGGAAGTTCAACCTCAACTAGGACTCCTAGTTTGTGACCGGTAAGCCTAGCGCTGCAAGGATCACTACAGCTAGACCATTCTAGCGTGCGGCCTGAGTAGTCGTGGCTACCCTTTTACTTGGCCAGTCCCGGAGTAGGACTGCCTACCCTATCCTTTACCCACCGTTTTCCGATCCTTCATTCCCCAGAGAAAGATCCTGGAGGACCAGAGGGCATCCTTCTACGCCTATCGAGCGCGACCTACTTCGCTCTACCCCGCTACTACCACGTAGCTGTTTAGGCCTCCTGACTGGTCTTCCACGGAAGCGCCAGCTTCCGAAACTAACCACCTGGTGCGTGGTCCTCAAGGGCCATATTACTACATTCCGCTCTCAGCCAAAGCGACAATGTAGCAAATGGGCCCCGCAGATATCCAGCATTTCATGGCACCCTGCTTTGGAGCAAGGGGTACCTGGGGCGAATAAAGGGGTTTGGCAAAAGTCTTTAAAACCCATTTCCAGCCTCAGTGCTGCCGCATTATTGACATCATGATTAAAAATCTGCGGGTATCTCTCCTACCATACGCAATCAATTTGTTATTCGTAAGTCCCTACACATCGAAGGCCCTCCCAAGAACATGGAATGCCCCAATGGATGTCACCCTGCCCATCAATGCGCAGAAGAGGACATACTACCCTAAGTTCTGCGCCACAATATGCGCCAAATTATTCCCTGTTGGTTTCGAGTCACATGGAGGAATAAGAAGAAAGCCTAAGAATTCGGAATTTTTGCCTCACTCTTCTCCACTTGCCGGGGAAAAATCGCTCGCAACGAATATTATTAACTAGTTACGACCCTCTAGTTCATTTTTCTGCAACTCAAACCCAACCACTTTTTCCACCGGGGCCTTTCTCTCATATTCTCTGATGCCTGAGAGTCAAGGCCCTAACTGTTGACCAAAATGCAAGAAAAGTTTATTATAATCATTGTATACTATACAAGACTCTATAGTACTCCCTCTACAGTAAATAAAAGTTTAATTTTCCCTCTCCAGAGTAAAAATGAGAGAGACATTTGCTGAGTGCTTATATATTGTCTATCCACGATTGCGTTGTACTCATATGTGGCACACTTTGTCCTCCTCTTGGGACAAAACTCTGTACCATACAAAAATTTACAGTATCTAAAAAACAATTTTGGGAACCCGTAAACATTTACTACCATTTTGTTTTAAAATATAGAATTAAAGTATCGGGAAGCTCGGTGGCTTCAACCATATACCTCTTCACCTAGCGCATCACCTACAGGTACTGAAAGGATAAATGTGGGAACTTGGCCTTTACTTTTCGCGCGCGCACTGTATCTACCAATGAATGGAAGGGTTGTCCTGTCCAGTTCCACATATAGCTACCACATTTAAGGCTCCCGTGTAAGGTGGATGGCAATTACTTTTATGCCTTTAATTATTCTTTAATTTTAGTAATTACTGTAGAACTACTTAGCTGACAGTGCCACAGTAGGTGGCACCGTAACTACTTAGGCCCTTCAGCTTTGGGAGCCCTACCAGTAAATATGAGAATCGAAGATCAACAACAACAAAAAACACTTTCCGATTTCCTGACCAGCACCACCGAATGTAGGATATTACTCCTCTTTGGCCGGAGCTGCCGTCGTCCGTAGCGGTAAGAAGGGGTGGTAGAGCTGACGAAAAAAGACCAACTATGGACAGACTGTAATTGAGAACAAGGAAACACGCGGTTTGAGGTTGGCTCAACGCTGCCTAACAAGAAAAGTACACGGATGATGTGAAGGAAACGCGTAGAAGGGGGTTAGGAGTTTTGCGCCAAGTTAGTTTCGGTGGTGCTTCTTTCCTTTACTCTTCCGAACGTACTGTGGACTATATACAACTTGAAATGTGATCTCGAGATCGCAGTCCGGTCGTGCACCCAATAAGCGTTCGCTAAACTACAACTCTGCATAAATAACTAAAAATAAATAGTCGCCCGTCCCGGGACACGTGTTACTAAATAGACCTGCCATGGTCCACAAAATTGTCCAGCAATTGTCCACGTAGCCAGGAAGGCCAGCGGCGCGGCACTACCGTTGTAAGGGTCAAGGAGTTGACGGGGGAACCTCATTCTACGACACCGAAGACCGGAGTAGTCTCGCTGTAGTTTTGTCTGGGTGTTGCCTCTTTGTGTGACCGGAAAACCTAGTGCTGCACGGGATCACTACAGCTAGAACTCCCCCTATCGTGAGTCAGGAGTAGAAGGCGCTACTTGTGTCTGTAGTATACAGAATGACCGCAGTAGTCACCTTTCCTAATCCCATCGGTTGTCTCTCTAGGCGGGACCGCCTGCCCTAACTAGCCATTGCTCCCCCTTTAATTCTTTGAGCACTACTCTAGATATTCCTGGAGAACCCTAGGGCATCCTTCTAGTCCTTAAAAGCGCGAACTACGGTCGCTCTACCCTGCTACTACTGTAGCTGTTTAGCCCATCTAGACTGGTCTCCCGAAGGAGCTTTTTTTCTGAAACCACACCTGGGGAATGGACTTTCGAGCCCATTCTAATACAATAACATTGGCATTAAAACTGAAGACCGTCTTGTGGAATACAGTATTTCATACCTTTGAAAGCGTTGAAAATACCAAAATGTTTGTTTTGATCGACCTTTACCACTTTTGAAAGTGGAGATCAACAAGAAAGAACAGAAAAAGAATTTTTTTACCTAAAACTTTTTCCTGGTAAGTTTAAAATGATCAAAGACATACTAGAGTTTTTTCCAAGTGACCACCTATTTAGTCAACACTATCTTCGAAATTCCTATACCTTCCCAACTCTTTCAACAACTACGCCTGATATCTTTCAATACTTGTTTCACATCACACTGTGGCCGGGCTATGCTAGGCTTTGGCGAAAAGGAATGAAGACCAAGCAGGTCTTACGGATCATTGGTTCTCACTTCGGAGGCCTTGTCGTGTCTATTTCATTTTTTGTCGCTTTGGTTATGTTACTGCCCCTCACTCCCACTGAACGATAGGTCGATCGGAGAAAGGCTTGTAAGTAGTGCTGCCCTCCTTGACCGGTCGCAGCATTGTCCAGTTTACCCTGCCATACTCAATCAGTGTTTCCTTTTTCAAAGCAAGCGAAGGGTCCCAGCTGCTTCGGTACTGTTGGTGATACTCAAAATGGTTCACTTCGAGAATTTATCAACGCCTCCTTTAAGCAGATACCTTACAGCCGGAGTTTTTCAATTTGGTGTTTTCTTGGCTTTCCGAGTTTTCTCTCGGCTTGCGGAGAATCATCGGGGGAATTTTCTTCCGTCCTCTTTGCTGGAGTAGATATTGGTGAAGCCCTTGCGGAGTTTTGTTTGTTTAGCAAGCCCGCTTAAATATTTAAATGAAGGTACCAGTTCTTTAGTCAAGAGCTAAGAGCATCCCAACAGGTTGATGTAAATGATCAAATTTATATTTTTCTGATTTGGATTTATATTAACCACTCCCACGGGCAGTAGAAAAAGGCAAATTTTTGCAAATGGGCAAAAACGAGAGTCAATTTGGTATCAGTTTGACTCCAAAATTTGCAACATTGCTCTTGGTTTGTATCCAATTGTGATGTGATTGGGCTTCCTCCCCGTTTCCTGTAAATCAGCAGGGGTTAACATTGCGTCAAATACAGTGCCATAATTCTGCAATCTCATCCCAACAGCCCTTCCCCAACACACATCAAACTCTCCTCAAGACGTCTCTTTCAATAATAGCTCCGAAATAATGGAAACCTTCCATCAAAGATATATTTTTCCTTCATGTGCACCTTCTGAATTGCTTATCGCTTCCGTTCAAGCCCCCGTAACGACTCTGCGAGCATTCGCTCCTGCCTCAACCGCTCATCTTACTGCCGATCCTACCAAAAAAGTTGCTCCGATATCTATCCATCCAGAAGTGATTTGTACTACGTCTGAACCACCTGCCGTCTCTGTTTCTAAACCTGCAATATATACGGCGGTACAATTATGCCCTACTATACCTATCGTCACCTCTACTCCTAGCGTAAGATATAGAGGTACCAATTACTCCTTATTGGGTGATTGAGCACTAGCAAGGGCCTTGTTGCGGGACTCCGAGGACCCTATCGTGGGGTCTGAGCAGAAATCCCTACTGTTCCTCCAGCGTATTGCCGGACTATTTTCTCGCTTTAAGCCACCATCAACAGAAGGACTAACTATCGAATCCATTATCGAATCCATTAAATCGTGTATTAAACTCCTGAATAAGGAGTTTGTGAAGTATTCTGGCTGCGTTACACGGGTTAAGAGCAGTAAGCTGACCTGCGTTTCGGAGGCTGACATCTATGGAATGGTAACCGCACTATATAACAGCATTGCAATCTCTGTTGCGACCGCGAATTGCGGACGTCCCTTTAAGTTCTTCGATGCATGGAAACTTTTATGAGATCATCCTAAGTTTATGGCTGGCAGGAATGGGAATGTAAATTGTCTGAGTAGGAGAATGTGCAGGACTACGGGAAGTGATGAACCGGTGGGAAAAGGGGGGAACGTTTGGGTGTTTTACTCTTGGAAGATATATCCGTTCTATCCCATGGTTTTCCAGACTTTCTCTTGCCCCTACACCTTTTCCAGTGCACCTTTTCCAGTGGGAAAAGGTGTAGCGGCAAAGAGCAAAAAACAAAAAAAAATGCATCCACCAATGAGGGAAGAGCATATTTGATATATACTTGATCGTTTGCCTCAACCGGTGGTGATGCTCTAACAGGATGGATCAAAAGCAAAGAGACAATCATTACAGAAAGTTCCTGTGCGTACAGTAAAACGTTATACTATACTTTATAGAACTGTACAATATGTACAGTAACAGTTGCTAGATTTTACCAATGGTGAGCGCTACTGTAGTTTACAGTAATGTTCACGAAAACGGTAGCTTGCGAACTCAAGCCTTTTTGCATTACAGCAATCTGATGTTTAATTTTTATTGCGTCATAACAACGGAAAAGGAAATAATTATTTATATTGACAAAAAATGGTTACCCTACAACACAAACTGTAAAGGCGCCTGATGCCCCTCTCCCAACCCTCCCGCGACCCGTGGTTCCGATTCAAGCCCCCAGTATTTGACTTCCCAAGAGCCTCTTATACGGAGACTGTGTTAATTATCAAGGAGTTTGTGCTGTACCCCGTGTTGCCAGGAAACGCCAAACCAAGGACGCTACTACTTGGACGCGCATCTACCAGCGTATCAGATGCGTCTTGCGATCATCGGCATCTATGGTCATCATATCGCGAGCCCCACCGCACGTGACCGATTTGGTCCATCTAGTGAGCTCTGTCCTGAGTAGTCGATCAGTCGGTGCACACTAAAAGTCATGTGTACCCGGACCCTGTGCCTCGTCCGCTCAGCGTAAGATGCAGCCGTGGGCATACCTCTACTCAAGCGGCAGAATGAGGGTATACTGTATACTGTACACGGTTCCAATGCGCAGCAGAGGTACCGTATGGACTGGGTTGCTATCCCTACTCTCAAGACCCGCGATATTTTCTCACCGGAGAGTGCCTGAGTAAGATGCAAAGAGTGTTACGCAATGCCAAAGACCCCTTTGCAGCTCTCGACAATTCCCCCATCACCTCAGATCGTAGATGACCCTAAACGCAGTGGATGCAGAACGAGCATCAAACACGACCAAACTGCAGCGCGGTCACCAGCGTCAACCCACCAGATAATGTCCGCAATTCAAACAACAACCTCCCCGCCTCCCGGGAACCACATCGCCAACGTCAGAATGCCCTACAAGCAATCGGCGATGAAGCGAGAGCAGCATCACAAGCGTAGTATCCTTGACGCTGAATGCACCAAGTGTGCACCGAGCAGGCGGCGCTGCCCACCCCACGCGTATACCCAACGGCAAAGGGGCAAGACACTAGTAACCCGTGCAAGCACAACCATGAGGGTCCCCAACTGCAGTGTAATTCCCCCAAAAAATCCATCGCCACACATCAGCAACCACACGTTGGTACTGGAACACCACCGTCAACGTGAGCCACTGATCACTGCAGTGTACATTGTTGCGGAAAGTTGCCGCGGACAAATATCGCATCGAGCAGCAAAGATGCCGTGCAGGGACGTCAGCAGCGGGTGCACGGTAAAAATCTAGTGCATAGGAGAAAGACGTGATGGGATGTGCTCTGACAAGGTGATTGGCTCGGGGGTGAGCGTCTCTCCGACGACCACAGGTGGTAGGAGCATGGCCGTGCAGTGGGATTTATTCACCAACATGGATGTGTACAAGGGTGGGGGTTATGTGGGTGGCAGGTGTTGAAAGATGCGACTTGGACTGTCCCGTAGAAAGTAACGGTTGGGTCGTGAGGCGGGAGGGGGCACTTTGTAAGGGGGGCGGATTGGAGATATTGGTGGTGTGAGTTGCAGCAAGGAGACAGAGGTGGTTTGTGTGAGGGGTGGGTAGAGAAAATTATGGTTGCGCAAGGAATGGGTCGGCAGTGCTGGATTGTGTGTGGGGGCAGAGTGAGTGGTGGTTTGGAGGGGTTGGGTATATTTCTTGGTGTCGGGGACGACATGGCGAGGAATAGATGACTTGACGGGTGTTACAGTAGAGCATGGCGAGTCTTGTAGCTGTGGGTAGCGTACACAGGTGCAGGAATGGGAGGCGGTTTGTGGAATTGGTGCTGATCAGATCAAACAAGTGCATATCTCGTCAGCATAGTGCCATGATGAGCACGTAAAAGATTCATGTGGGCTGCTGTTGCGTAATAAAAAAAGGGCACCAGCTTGTTGATTAGGTTGACATGCGGTAGGCCAAAACGCGTGGTCACCTTGCTGTAAAGAATAGTTGCAAACGGCCAATAGGCAACAAAAATGTCGCAAGTGCCCACCATGCTGCCCGGCGTTGGTGCGCCCTCGAGAGGTGGCCTGCCGAGCTGCATACGTAGAACTCTACTGTACACTATCAATTTATCCACAAGAGCAGCCACAGCAATACCGCGTGGACTTTTTGCCGCTGGCCACTGCGTCCCCCAAATCGATGACGTTTCTTCAATTATTGTAAACCATTTCATACAAAGGGTTTACAACCTTTCAGCCGTTCAACCCCGATCATACTGTATCTCATGTTACATCACCCGATTTCATCCTCATCTTCCCAGCACAGATACTCGTCGTGCCGCCGGAATCCCGCCCGCTCCCTTTATCTCCCATCACACACAAACCGCCAGTCTGGCCCGCCTCTCTCCCCCCCTCACGCTCTCAACCTACTCTTTCCGCTGACAAGCAACAAAAATATTCATCAATCTGTCGTGCTGTCACCATTTTACATCTATTCTCCTTCGCAGCCCCCCGCCCCGCTCATCACCCATCTCGGCACCCTCGCCTCCCCCGACAAACACATCTATAAATTCCCCACAACTCCTCGTCCCCAACCATCTTCTTCCCCATCCACCACAACCCTCACCACTAACATTCCTCCACAACTTGATCCCTCACTTCCAACCCCCCCAATCAAACCATGAACACTACTCACTTCTTCCGCGGCAGGCACCTGCAAACCCGCACTCCACTAGCCACCCTCGCCTCCCTCCCCCCTCACTCCCTCATCGGCCAACCCCTCAACGTCGTCCTCTCCCTCCCTCCACCCCCCGCCAAACGTGCTCGCAACGTCCAGCCCTCCGCCGGCACACTCCTCATGTTAAACTCCGATACACATCTCGTCATCACCCCGGGCGATTCGAAACGCTCATGGCTTCTCACCACTCCCGACGGTGTCGACAAGGGCATGGCACGTGTCGAGGAAGAAGAACAGGGCGGCGTTATTCGTGTCGCTTTGGGCGGTAGCAAGGTCGATATCAAGTGGGGTGAGGGCGGCGTTTTGGTGAAGAGAAAGGCTGGTGGAGAGGTCGGCCGCTTTGTTTATGAGGATGATGGCGTTTGGAATATCGCTTTCAGTGATACAATGAGAATCGAGATGGTCGCTTTTTGCTTTTGGTTGGTCCTCGTCGCTTAATTGTATACTCTGCTGCTGTGTCCTCTCAACTGTCGTGGCAACTGCAACCTTGTCGGGGGAGGGACGTGACTCTTAGATTATAGCTGCTGCGTTACGATTATTTTCTCAGTACACATAACTTTGTCCAAATTCTTCACACCCGTCAATCACCCCATCCTGCTGCCCCGTTCCCGTAGTACCTGATACTCGATATATACCTCTGTCTTCATCCCGCATCCAACTGTATGCAACGCGTACGATTTGCGTTTATTGTCCTCGAAATTTTCGACATGAACAGCTCTGACTCTGCACCTCTGCACGAATTCCCCTCTTCACGGTTCTTCGGCATTGTAGAGCCACGCGCATCCAGCCTCTGGAAAGCGCCCCGCAGACTGTACCAATAGCCCTTGAACAACCCGCTGTTCTTTACCAAGCCGAAACTTGGAACAAAGCCAGCCCTCTGTGTCGCGTCCCAACTTCGACTCTTGACGAATAACAATCTCTTTCGATCAACAACTCGGTCACCACGGCGTTGCAACTCTCTCTGTACAGGGGGGGGAATTGGGGTGCTTTACTGATTAGGAATGTAGGACGGCTGTTTCCCGAAGACTAAGGGGGCAGGTCTGGGTATTAGAGTGTCTGAAAATGAGGCAGAGTCATCACATGCCACCTCACAGGGCTGATGTGAGGCCAGCCGTAAGACATGCTGCGTTGGACGAAACCGTCGCCGCAGCGTGTCTTTGTATCAGAACAGATCGCCCCCGCCCAAAGGTCTCCATGGCTCGTACGGCGACGTGCCTAGCCACGTCTGTCACCATTCTCTATACAGGGCTGAGAATAAAGGAGCGACGTGACAAGTTCACTGACTTAAAGGTGTCGAGCAACCACGCCCTTGCCGCAAGGCACCCCACCCTCGGGACAAGACCGCCAGGGGAACACAAAGCCAGACCAGACATCAGGGCGACTTTTGCTACCGGGGGCACTGATTCCTTCGATGTCACATTTGTCAACCCCTTCGCACCCTCTCATCGGAGGACGGGGACCTTCGATCCGCTCACCAGCTCGAACTTCGCCCACGTGGAAAAGCTCCAGAAATACCAGGAGATCATTGCTGGATTGCTGGGCAGGAATTGACTGCTTCCGTCACAATCCCCACCCCCGGCCGCTGGCACCCAGACGCCTTTTCCCTCATGAGGGGGAACGTTTGGGTGTTTTACTCTTGGAAGATATATCCGATCTATCCCATGGTTTTCCAGACAATTACAATGGACTCAAAAAGGGTATACCGACACAGTAATGGGGAAGGAACTACGCTCCCTAAAATGCTACCTTGCAGCCAGCCATCAAGCAGGCCGCATTGGACATGACGGCTGCTGCAGCGTGCCTTTGCATCAAAACCCCCCGAACCTTTCCGTACGTCTCCAGTGCCCTCACAGCCACGTTCCTTGCCACGTCATTTAGCACTGCACATGCATCCGGGTGCCAACCTCCAAGAGTGGAGATTGGCATAGGCACGAACCTACCTCTGGTGGAGGTCGCGATAAAGAATTGATATCTTCTCTGCTTTGTATTTCGCGCCGCATTCAGAGAGGACATCGGGTTGAAGGCCCTCATTCTTCTGTTGGAGGGAGCGAGAGGGTTCACGAAGGTAACATCAAAAAAGTCGGTCCCTCCGCTGCTTCCCATTGCCTGGATGTCTGGTCTCGTGCGGTGGAGACCATGGCGTGGCTCTACAACAGGATGACGAGCAGCTCTTGCCAGTCTTTCGCGAGAAGGGTTACTTGGCGATCGTGTCGGTTGATCCTTTGGGCTCCATGCAAGCAGTGCATCAGATGATCGCCATGTACATTGAGTGTGTCCGGGCAATTCCTTCCCGGGCATGGCGTGCCAGGGTGAAAAAGTGGGACTTGACAGTAGTATTGAAGCCACACCGAGAATTCTCGAGGGTCAATGCTTGTCTGTAGTCCGGGGCTTGGGGACAATACACCATTCCTTGGCTCTCGGGAGGGCCATAGACGAGCGAAACGCTGCCTCCTCGAATCCCGAGAGAATTCGTTCTTGCACTGCTTCATGGATTGCGTCCGTCAGCGTCTTTTGCGATGGTGTTTTTTGCGAGCAAATTACACTGAACGGGATAATCCTAGACGGCAGGCAAGAGGTCGACCACCTCCGATGGGCATCTGCAGCTGCTTCGTATGTTCCTAGCTCCTTAATAGGCGTTGGGAGCAAGGTCTTGCAAAGCTTGCTAGGTGATGAGCTAGAAGCCAAGAACGCCGCAGCCGCGATGTTCTTCGCGGAGGTGAGTCCGATCCCAAGAGATCGTTTTTTCTTGTCCTTTGGTGTGACCGGCAGCTGGAGTTCTCGGAATACTTCCGAATCCAGTATTCCCCCTGCCAATTTTCGAACAGAGTCCTTCATCCTCCATCATCCTGTCGAAATCTTCCGCTCCTTCTCCAGTGCAAGACGGGGGCACTACCCGCAACAAATAGCTTACTTTGCAAACGCCAAAACAGTTACGCAGTAACTGGAATGCCACTTGCCTATTCTCAAGGTCAGCAATGGTCTCGAGGAATGGTCTGAGGGATGAGACATGGTTCGTAAAGGACTGTGTGGTGTATTCCACTCCTGGAACAACTTGATCAGGCCTCTTGGTTCGAGGAGGTACAGGTGCTGGAATATGCTCCAGCATTCCATACTCTAGCCTAGGTTTCTTCGATAAAATGTTCCCTTCCCCATCCCTTTTTGTCACATTGACTTGACTAATCTCTTCAGCGATGGATACGTTACCGGCATCCGTCAACCTTTGATCCCTTCTATTTTGTAAGATTTTCACCTCTGGTCCTGACTCACTCCTTGCTTCCGATAAATTTGCTCTTCTGTTGTCTTTAGACCAGCAGTTACTTTCATGATGCCCATATCGACCGCAATTTCCACAACGAGTGTTTCTATGTGGATTATCAGGACACCTGTTTGCAAAGTGTCCAGGCTTGTGACAGTAAGAACAGACTTCTCCGGCCTTAGGGGCCCCAGACTGGTTCTTCTTAATGGTAAGAGTAAGGCTTTCCAACTGCGAGGTTATCATGTCAAGTCGATTATCGAATCGGGTTTCCAACCTTTCTTCAAGTTTTTGACATCGCTCCTGACAGATTCTAATGCCGCTGCACTAGTCGCCGGCCTTTGATAATTCTTTCAGGATGTACAATAGACATCGATGTGGGTTTCCCTCGGTACCTCACTCAGTGACTGAAACGTCTCCGAATTTTTGACAAATTCTACTATGGTACCCTTCAGTTCATCAAAAGTGTGAGGGCCCTTGATGAGGAGGAAATCGGAGAGCCGCTTATCCCCCATAGCCGCCTTACGCAGCATTCCGTACTTGGCTTGGGCGTTGAACCAGCCTTTTCATAAAAGATCACACAAGTACACCAATGAGCTTAACAAATCGTCGAAGTTGAGCCGGGCCTCTATGGCGGTACGAATCATCTCATCTGGTTCTACCTCCTTAGCATACTCTTTCACAAGCCACTCACATACCTCACCGAAGTTACGCCCATTCCCGCTATGAGACCACCCGTCGATAAACTTGGACTTACATTTGTGCTTTGCGTCACCATGAAGATAGGCGAAGATACTTGCGGCCTTCTCTTCATCGCTCTTCTCACGCATCACAACGTCAACATATGTGTAAATAAACTCCTCAACGTCTTCAGTCTTGCCCCCTGTGAACGTTATACGAGCAGCGTTGAGATCCATGATTACAGAAAAGAAATCCCCCCGAAGTGTTCCTTACTACTGCTCAACTCGAATACCTCGGGTGCAACCCCCTCCACAAGAGTACCGAATGATAGGGGTAAATCGGCGGGGGAAGAGATCCTCAGAACCAATTACCCTGAGAAGGAGGTGTTGCGAGCGACAAAAGTGCTGCCGTGGTATTGTTGAAGGAACAAAAGGGAGTGTATATAGAAGAGAGTTGAGGAAGCTACAAGCAAGTATAAAAGGGGCAGGGTCTACCACCGACGCTCTGCGACTAGCGTAAGAAAAAGTTTTCTTGGGTCTGAAGTTGACCCTCAACTTCCTACTACTCGGGACTTGGCTTGAAGTTGTCTGCCAACTTGCTTGACCTCTCCATGAGGAAGCAGTTTTACTCAGCTTATTAGACTTTTGGCTACCCCTAAAGTCCGAACAAAACTACAGAAGATACCAAGAAATGCATAAAAATACTTTGTGTGGACAATATACTCTAAGCAAAAGATACTTAAGAAACTAACAATTAATTTGGTCCTCTTATTTCCCATTCTCTAAATCAGATCCAAACAACTCCTCTAAAATATCCATGCTGTCCCACGCAGTCCCCACAAATATCTGCGAATGGCTCACAGCTCTCTATTACCCCCTGGGAGATATCTAGATTACGAAAGATATCTCCATCCGGTTCCATCGTGGGCACAACTTGAACCATACTCTCCATTCCAGGCCCCACCAGTCCAACACTTTCCATGCCCCATGTTCCCTCATCCTCCTCCTCCTCCTCCCCACCCTCCTCCTCCTCTTCCCCATCCTCCTCCTCCTCTTCCTCCTCTTCCTCCTCCTCATCCTCCTCCTTCTCCCGAGCCTCGTGCACTAGCTCAGGGGCTAACCATTCCTCGAAGGACTCCCCGCTCTCCTCCTCGACTTTCTCAGCTTCTCCCGGACTTACCTCCCTCGCTTCTTCTTCTATGAAGAGGCGGCGAACGAACTCGATGATTTGCTTCTTTGTTTGCCGCTGGATGTAGTCGTCGGCATCGGTTGGCCCCGTAGGCGGCGAGACGAAGGCCATTGATGGGACGGGAAGGGCGGTTTTTGGAAATAGGGACATAAGGGCGAAGGTTGTTCATTTTGATAGACGTTGGGGAACGGGAGGCAATGTAGGGTGTTTTGGGTGTGTGGGGGGAGAGGGGTGATGAGTAAAATGATCGGGGGCATTTGGAACTTAGAATAAAGGGGTTTAAATAGGCTCCCGGGGCAGGCTCTATAGATTAGGAATAGGTAAACTAAATCTGCAAGGGATTTTGCAGTAGTGCATTTGCGCTCTTCTTCTCAAAAAAGGCGAATTTGGAGGAGGAGGTAAGCTAAAAGGGAAAAGGGACTTGATTCGGGGTCGATTCAGAGGGTTAAATACAGTATAAAAATATCTAGATAAAATGGAAGTAAATTCGGAAATGACGGTGGGAGAAGTTAGGAGCGGGATCGTTTTAGGTTGTTGGATTACACGAAGGGAGGACCATTTCCTGTATTACGTGAAGGGAGGACCATTTCCTGTATTAAATGAGGGGGAGGACCATTTTTTGTATTACAGTAACCATGGAGTTTTTGATGTGGGGTCGAGTGTAATTCTGGAGATCGGTTGGGTCCACGCACATGCCCAAACAAAACCTAGTAGGAAGATAAAACAGGCCTTGAACTCGATGTCGATCCTCCTCGTCTACCGCTGTTTTTCGCGGAATTCTTAGTGTGATAGGTAGTCCTTGTCCGAGAGTCGGTGCTTGAGCTTGTGTTTGATCTTGTCCGTTCTTGCTTTGCTTGAGTTAGTGCTTCTGCGTTCGTGGATCAGTTTTACGCCTTCCAAGTGAGGTGGGTGCGACCCCCTTCAAGGGGTCGCAGCACGTGGCCGGCGGGGACCACCCTGTTAGCCAAGCATGGTGCGGGATGTCCGCAAAATTCTTTTGGAAAGATGATGACTGGTCGCTTACGACGCTTCACCCGTCGCTACTGCACAACATATGAAGACGCCCTCGAGGCTCACCGGCTTTGGTCTCGATCCTGCTTGCAGTCAAAGATTCTTCCGTTCAGTGCCTTTTGCTCAAACAAAACACCTTCGCAAAAGACACTCAAGGAAACAGTCCACGAGGCTGTGCAAGACGATATACCTCTTGTAGAGGCAAGGAGGCAGTCTTTTCGCGCTTCGATGTCGATACCAGGGGCGAAGGAATGGGCGTAATGTTCTCCGTGCCCGGGTCTGAAGACAAGTATCTACGCCCGCGAATTCTCGACATGGCTTCAATACTACTGTCAAGTTCCGTTTTTAGCACCAGACACACCGTGTCCGAGGAGAAACTGTCCGGAAACACTTGACTGCTTCGGGGATCATCTCCTGCACTGTGTTCAAGGAGGCCACAGAACTCGAAGGCATTACCGTCAAGTTCACTTTCTTGCTCAGGACCTGCAGAAAGCTGCTTGTCACACCGTTATCGACCCGAGGGATGGCCTTCATCGCACAAGGCCGGACATCAGGGCAACGGGAAGCATTGGAGGCACTGATTTCTTCGATATCACTTTTTTCAACCCACTCGCCCCATCCAAAAGGAGAGTGCGCACCTTTAACCTGCTCTCGTCCCTCAACGCGGCAAAGGATTCAAAATATAGAAGATGTGAATCTATTATCGCGATCGCCGCCTGAAGCAGGCTCATGCCTTTCCCTATATCCAACCTCGGGGGCCGGCACCCGGCGCCAACGCAATGATAACAGATGTGGCGCGGAACTTGGCTATTAGGGGAAAAGTTTGGGTGTTTTACTTTTGGTAGATATATCCGATCTATCCCATGGTTTTCCACACAACTACAATCGACTCAAAAAGGGTATACCGACACAGTAATGGGGAAGGAACTACGAACTCACCGAAAATACAAATGAGAAATGATCGACATCAACGATTGCGCATATGGGTCATAGGCCACAGTAGGTGATGATTTAGTAATCTTTCGCGAAGTTTCAGCCACCAAGGCGTTTCATCTGCCAAGGCGCAAATTGCGTCAAATGGGGCGACCAGAGAGAGTTTAGCATTGCGGCGAAGGGAGCGAACGCGACAAAAAAACTCTCCTGAAATGTGAAGTGGAAGTCAATTTAGGATAGGGATACGCGTATTCAACAGTGATTCGAGGAGGGGCGAAAACGTAGAAAGAAGGATGAGTGGTATTTGAGGAGAAGTAAGGTAGCTGGAAGAACTTTTTTTAGTATTATGAGGGAAAAATGAAATAATTTCAATGACAAGAAATGCGCGAAGCGCAAAGAGATGAAATAAGAAGAAGTTAGTCACCTTATTCAAAATTAATTTTTTTAGCGACTTCACAGTGTTGCACATACATATTATAGTGATAAAAACATATGAAGAAGAGGAGCAGAAGAGGTTAGGAGCTGTTATTTGTGCTCGTGCTATGAAAGGTAAGGGCTCTGAAGCAACTAGCCAAATCAAAGCGCATGTATGAAACGCCTAAGCGAAGCGCTGGAGAGACTGCGAGTAATGCGTTTCAGGTTCATATGGAATTATTCTTGGCCACAATATAGGCGTCCAATGACGCGTGGATGAATGAAAAGAATTAAATAGGTGTGGATCTTTCTCGCTTCGAACAGGAGAAGAAGAAGGATGAAATGGGGCACACAAAGCGAGAAAAAGAAAGGGCGAGTCTAAGCAAGCTTGAGTTGGAAAAATTTAGAGTAATTTTGAAATTGTTTAAGCCTAATTAAGTCCATTGGTGCTAGTATTCGCTCTTTCATCTCAATTATATTTTCAAGAGAGAAATGTCAGTTTCTTTTGGGGGCTCCACCCCGGACTTCCGACAAAGTCCTTCTCTGGCCAGTCTTTCCTCGCTACTTGCGTTACGGATTTTTCCATCGATTCCTCGCGCTTTGTTCTATAAAAGAATTAAATAATTACACTGTTCTAATGATGGAGGACTACAGTTGAAGAACTGTGATGTTTGATAAAGGTAGAAACAGTTTCGCACGTTGGACGGAAGAACTGCAGAGAAGTAAAGTACCTCAACTGGAGACTACTTGATTTGAAGCTTCCTCTTAAAATCACCTATAGGGCTTTTGACTTTCTTGAACATCCGTTCCATAGTTACTATACTTATAGACAAGTTCTTCTGTGCGATGGTGAGGGACGATTTTTAAAATGAAATCTCTAAAAGTACCTCTGCTTATACAGAATATATCCATAGATACAATATTGACTCATACAAACACTTAGTACAAAATCCAGCCAATTATCCAGCTCTGATCTTATGTGGAGCGTCTAATTTTGCCTTCGAACTGCAGTGGGACTGAATATGAGCACAAAAATTCCAGTAGGTGTTGAAACAGCCTGAAATTTGATAGGATGATTTTTAATGTTACCAATATGAACGGCCTTTTGAAGCTTGTTATCTTTGGGCCTTGAAAGTACAATACATTTCCCGTCTATGTATCCAAAACAGTTCAGAATCGCCTCAATTATTGCGAAAGGAGGAGAATGATTCCATTCTCCTCCTTTCCATATATGACCGTTTCAGCCCAGCAGTCAGTAATAAAAGAGTTTTTTCAAGAACAAGGTCAAGATACACCCAAACTGTCTCGCATAGATGTGAAATATAGTGCCAGAGATTTTTTCAAACTACCGTCATCTTCGCGGAGAAGATAGTCTTTGAAGTAACACGCAAGCAGATAGTAAAGAAGAGGTTCTATACCTGTTTCTTGGTGTGTTTAACTTCTTTTTCTGCCTACCAATTAAAGGGGCGTCTCGTTCATTGTCACTTATTTCAAACCTCAAGTGCAGTATGCAATCGATATCAGACATAATGAAAAATTGAGGACAAATAATGTTTCTTTGATACGCATCTTCCTACTGAAGTGACTCTCGCAGTCTTTTTTCCCCTCATTCAGAGTTTGATTGCTGATAAAAATTGAGATAAGTTGTTGGCGTACAATCGTTGCCTTTCTATGAGAATGAGCACTACGTTTCGCGACATTTTTTGCTACATTTTTGGTCGTTGAAGACTGACTGCTTTCGTTGCACCTTGTTGCCAAGCACTTGTCATTGTGTGATTCTTGATGGAGTAGAGTGGTTGAGATGGGTAAACATGAAGCGAAGAAGGGGAAATACTCGCGTAGGTTGGAAGGAGGGGGTAGTTAATACTTACACATGAACAGTGTCAAAATCAGGCGTAAACTCATTTATGCAACCCAATTCACTTAACATAGAAACCCTTGCATGTTTTTCATTACACTACAATTGCAGTTCAGTTGCAAAATTCTGGTATATTTAATTTATATATTGAAATTCTGGAAACTTGACCAAGACCGGACAGTTGTCTTGAGAGCCTCTCTGCGGGTTTCAGATGACATCTTCATTTAATTAGTTAAACACCTCATTTTACCCAGGCTGAAGACTCTGAATAAGCTGATTGAGTTATTATTCACGCTCAAAAGACCTTTCAATTATTGCGAGAATCTAAGAAATTATTTTTTGTTTCTTTGGTTTTGGCAAAAAGGAATACATTAATGTACCTGCTTCAAAATTCTTAAAGAATCACCCACGTTGGCAATAACTATTGCAACAAATGTTCTTGATAATATCACATTAGTCATTAGGGACCAAAGAATGTGTGAATATATCACAGTTAGATAGAATGGAGAAGGTTGATATTGTACGACAGATAATAGAGCCTTCAACTCAATAGTCGAAATATTCTGAAAAATGTTAGTACGAACTGTTTCGGTCTGCAGGTATTGACTATGTTTTCCCTATAAGGGACTAAATAATAATATCTTTGTTTGAATTTTATATCAGACGAGTATCAAATCGCCTCTTCAATTTATGAAAAAATGTGATACCCCCGGAATTTGTATTATTTTGAATTCAAAAGGAGAAATTCTCGAGGATAGAGATTTTTTACCAAAACGCAAAAGCTCATCGGATTTTTTTGGAAAATTTAGATTCCAATACATACAATGAGGTAAAAGGTTTGAGTCAGTTCGTCAATGTCCACATATGCTTATTTCATGCACAAAGTTTCGTTAAACCCTCCTGTGAGAATTTTGGGGCCACTTGTGTTGTAACAGATCATTTTAATCTGCAAGATATTTTATATCTTCACGTTAACTCGAAATTATCTACTCATTACTCCAGTCCATATCAAATAATACCTACCCAATCCGCTTTTTATACGAACCAGTTTATCGGCACGGGTCTTTTTTTTTTGGATGAAACAAAAAAAGAAAATATAGGGTGTTCTACATAGTAATACATTTCATCATAATAAAATTAATAAAATTGATTTTTAATAAGCCACGGACGTTTATAAATAAATATCAATAGAAGCTCACACGAAGAGAAGGCCAGATATGAACTGGAACTTTTTCCGAAAATCTTCAACAATTCTTTAAAAAAGAAGAGTAAAATACGTCAATACAATTAGCTGAGAGTTAAGTATCGGTAGTAAATAGGGCAGCACTTCACTTCTAAATCACTTTGCAATATGTAATAGAACCAGGGAAAAAATTCCTTGTAACAAAATAAAGTGAGAAGACCTGGATTATTTTAAAAAGGACCATATTTTTCTGTAACTAAAATTTGATTTAACAGCTCATTTTAAAAGTATTCAGACTTTTTTGTATTTTTTTTAGATATCATGCAATGTTTTTCTGATCCCCTTGCTCCCCTGCTATAAGTAAATTATGATGTTTATATGCTGTATTAAACTAAGTAGAGTGTAATCAAGTTTAATAGATAGAAAATAAAGTCAATGCACTTGAAATACAGTGCTCATAAAATATTGAAGATAATCCTAAATTTTGTATAAAAATAGAATTACCCTTGAGTACGGTATTTATCGCTTGAAGATTAGGCATAAAAGTAAATGTATGTATAGACTGAATCAGATACAGAAAAAATTGTTAATTAGGGAGTAGGGTTGTTGAAAAGATGAATTTAGAGAGCATTTTGACAAAAAAAAATTTATGAAGATAAGTCAAATACGCCAAGTGCTCCTTGCAAGGGTACTTTGGTCAGAAAAATTTCTATGTATTTTCATTGCATTTCCTTCCACACATACTCTCCACTCTCCTACAAAATTTGGTTTCTACAGCCTATTTCTGGGAGAAAAACCAACCTGTTCAGTATGATTTGTCGAGATTCTACTCGAAATAAATGTCTTCAATTGGAAATAAATATATATTTTTTCGTTTTGAAATCGAAAACCTACTGAGCTAATTTTTGAAAAAATGATTTGCAATTCGATTTCTTTGATTTCAGTTCTCTGCTGTGAGAATGAAAACTACAATTAACTTCTTTGAAGTATAAAAGTATTGGTTTGAAAACTGCATTTCTTGAACTGTTTTCATCTGATGAAATTGTAATTTATCCTTACATTTGTTTCTTGACAAATGTAATCTTTAACAGTAAGTGTAAGCAAAACTAATTAAAAAATTAATTAGTATCTTTCTTTAATTGAGAGCCAGTGTGGAATCGTGGGAAAATAATTTCTTCCCAAAATAGCCATTTAAGACAAAAAAGTGTTTCCAGGTTATTGGTGCCTTTTAATTCTGTTAAAACTACCTTACTCACAAAGTAAGTAATGTTTTCTTAACTACGACAATAGAAAGCGAAAAAAATATTTTCTCTTGTCTTTTTGTGTTTTAGAATTCAAAATTTAGTTGCAGATACTAATTAAAGCAAAATGTCTGAATTTCTTTCTCATTTTGGAGCGTTGTTAATTTCTTAGAAACATTAAAATAAATTTTAGGTAATTCTACTACTAACTACCTATTCAATATGCCAATCTGCCGATGCTACGTTCAAATGATACTTGAATAAACAAAATAGTATGAAATGCCGAAATTTATCAACCTAGTTTACGCTTAAAGTTATTTTAAAATATCATCCCATACGAACGGCATTTTATTCCCGGCAAAATTCTAACAGTTATTAAAAATTTCCAACGTTTCAAAAAAATGGAGGCATGAGGCAGAAGAAAATTTTGTTTGCGGGCGCTTGGACGCTTTGAAAATTGAAACAGACTCCTTCAATAGCTTTCTACTGAATAAAAGTCTTTGGAAACGCATCAAATATTTTCTGACAAGCAATTAATTTTTTCCTACAAGTACTCTAACCGGATATATTTTTCCGATATTAAAAAAAACCATATTTCCATATTCTACCCTTCATTTCTCCAACAAAAAAAATCTATATGTCATCTTTACTACCATACGCTTTTATCTAAAAGTACACTTCTTAATACAATCTTTTCTGAACCAATAATTTTTCTTCATTAAAAAACTTTCTATTTCAGGGCGATAAATAATTCTTAAGATCTCAGGATACTTAAAAAGTATTGATAGCGCATCTCAAATTGCAGGAACTGCCAGTACTGGGAGCCAAAAATACAGAATCAGGGCCTTTTGCGTGCTCTCAATGCTATCAATAACTCTATATCGACAAAATTAAACTCCTTTAATGTATGTTTTCTCTTTTTTCCCATAGAGTGAAATTCTAGATGTTTTAGTGGTAGAAAAGGTACATTTTATTATTTAAACATATCATAACTTGATTATATATGTCAAATATTTCACACAATCACTTTTATGGGACAAGAAACTTTCAATGCATTTGGAGTCGAAAAAAATTAACCGTTCCGTTCTGTTCACTGTTGTGAATATGTTTTCCACCTTTTCTAGTAATTTGTTTCATTCCATAGAAAGTTTTTATGAAAAGAGCTGTAGAGGTGTTTATATATTTTCGAAGTAGAAGTATGCCAACTAAATCACCAGTGCAGCGTTTGTAGAATCGGAACTTGGAACTCTAAAGTAATAAAAGCGATACCCTGAACGGGGAGAACGGAAGGAAAGTTAGCTTCAAATCAGACTCATGTGTATTGGCAGATTGAACTAGAGTTAATGGGACGCTAGTGTATATCCGTCATAGAACTGTCCTAATCTGAGACGCACATTGTCCTCATATGAGTGCAGTTTCCGTTACGCTTTGGCGAGGTAATTGTTTTGGAAGCCCGAACGTTTAACTGCAAAAAAATTTTTTATGTTAAGATACAGTACAGTAATTCTTACTATACGTGTGCCCTCTTTTCGGAGACCCTCTTCGATAATACGAACTATGTTTCCTTCCAAAATGAAGCCTGTTTCATAATTTCTTGCCATGAGCGGAAGTTGGTGATGGAAAATAGATCTAGTTTAGTTTCCTGCTTGAACTACTAAAATTAGTTCTGACGGCGAAAAGTACCCGATTAGGGTTCAATTTCTACTGATCAACTACCAAAGAAATTTTCAACCATTTCCTCAATATGAGCTACAATTGGGGATATTTTAGCTTATTTTGGTTTAAATGTACTATGAGTTGGAATAGAATCCATGCTAGCCAACTACCATTTTCGGAATATCGAGACTGATAAGATTTTTTGTATTTTTTAATATTTTCAAAGCGAGACCAATTTTCTCGAGCCGGATTTTTCCAAAATATCTTTGTTATGAGTATGGATATGGTACCAGTATATTAATTCCATAATTGATGCACCGAAAACTCCCAAGAGAATCAGAGAGATGCCTGCCAAAAGAAACGCTACATTAAAATTTGTTGCGGTTGTCGTATGGCTTGGTATTTACGTATTTTGAAATTTTAATAGACCAATATTATTTGTATATAGCCAAATAAACATATAAGTCGAGCTTTTGGAAATATTTGTGCTGTTTTTAGGCTCAAAAAATTGCAGAAAATCAAGTAAAACTAGGATCAGGCCGAATAAAGATGGAGATTTCCACTGTTTAACAAAGCAATATGGCCCGAGAACAGAGTTATCTACTGATTAGCTCTAATTTGAACCACAAAAAGCCTTTAAACCCCCTTCAGAATCCTTTGCGTGAAAGGAAATAGCCCCGCTACTTTGACGTCGAATTCTTTTGTTGTAAGTAATACTAAGGGTGCTTCACTAAGAGAGTTTTCATATTCAGAAACGTATTAAGAACGACATGAATTGAGCAAAATATATGGGCCTCCACTTTATTAGCCTTCCACCGACCGAATGTGTGATCCTGCTGATTTTCAACTGTTTCTGCTGAGAAAGACCTGTCATAACCTTGGTGAGTTAGGGAGATTGTTGGAAGGAATTCTACGTCTTTGGCTCAGCTCTATAGATGTATCTACTCCTTTTGTATCACAAAAATCGATTTTGTTTTTTTCGGTTGAGCACGACTTTAAGTTTTAAATTTTCATGAATATTGATGTCAGAAGCAGAAGAAATTTTGGTAATTTTATCAATCCCTGATTGTGATATGATGGAAAAGCAAGACCTGCATCATTTATTTCTTTGAGTACATCTGAGCAGTGAAAAACTAAATGTTGTATTTATTCAAATTTAATGCCGCTGATGAAATACTTCTTGATTATAGATACTTAATCGGGACATGATAAGTCAAATCACATAACGCACAATGACTTCGGACAGCTAAACGAGCAACACTTACATATCGATGACTTCCAAATATAAATGATAGGACAATTTTTTTAAGATGATAGTCGGTGGTCTCAGCCTTGAAAGACTGGGTTGTCTGCCAGAACTTATCTGAAGTGGATACTCATATTGTAGAATAAACTCAAGAGTATAATTTTAGTATAAATGTTATATTGCGGTACCCATGGTAGATAATTCCTGCTTTGAAAATGGTTGAATGGCACTCACGGATAGTTCAGCATTCTATATGCTGTCCACAAATCCATGTTGGCTTGTGCATGACAGTATGATTCGCAAAAGAGTTTATTCTTAGGACCACTGTTGAACTTACAGGATGAGGGCATTCCTCCCTCAACGACTCGCCTCACTAATGTTCAAATACACGGCGAACTGCTTTTAGACTGGGCAATCATTTGCGTTCCAGATCTTGGGCACGCTCCAGTATATGTACCGTGTGTCCTCCCAAATAGTTTGGATGAGATTTTGTAGACTCATAAACTTTGCACTATTTGCAGTCAGCCAACACCAGCAACACCATGCTTGGGGTCCGTACTTCACTCTATTTTTGATGTTGAGTATGGTTACGCAATAGTGTTACACGAGTCCTTTTTCTTTGGATCTACCCATGTTCACCCTATTTCAAAAATAAAAACAGCATATTAACCATTCTTACTCTCATAGGAATAATTCACAGAGAATAAGATTATCAAAACCGACTATCCTTGAACGGAGGTGGTGCAAGCGAAAAGACTGATACCTAATATACTTCTGGAAACGAGAAGGAGTGAATATGAAAAGGATTTCAAGGGAATATAAGAGAGTATAGAAGGGGCAAGTTCTATCGCCTATGCTCAGGAACTAGGACAAAAGAAATGATTATTAGCACATAAGTTGACTTTCAACTTCGAAACTTTTTGGGTCTACTCTTGAAGTTATCTCCACATTTTCTTGGCTTTTCCCAGAGGCAGCAGTTTATTCAGCTTGTAAACACTTTTTGGCCAACACTAAAGTCTCAAAAAAAGAAACTAAATACCATAAAATCGCGCTGAAGTGAATTGCGTAGAGAATATGGACTAGAGGGAATATATTATCAAGGTAAGTATATAGGTGTCCATTTTTGCCACCATGCCACAGAGCTAGAAGCATTTATGCTGGTAGATGTGTCATTTCCTTGTATTAAGCAATAGTGCGCTTGTCGGTGAAATAACGAAAAGCAATGTAACTGAAAAGTAAATACACAACATGAATGATTATTGCAGTTCTAAAATCAGCTTTACTCATGAAATGACTCTATCAGGAAAGCAGGCTTGGTTGAGCCCTCGCTACAGAAATTTGTAATATCTGCTAGCAGCTGGTTTTATAACGGTGTCTGAGGTCTGCACGGGGAAATTTCTCAGGTTGGGGCTTTGAGGTCAAAGCTCTCACCCTATGTACACATAGGATTCTCGAACAACCGGGATGAAATGAACAAGAGAGAAGTAGAGGTACAAAAATAGTGTCTCATCCACTCTAGGATACTTTAATTCGCCCAAACTATATACTGCACAGGCGAATGATAATTTTATCCTATGTTATTTTCGTAGTAAAACAGCGCAAACCAACGGGAAACTTTTGCGGTAGTAAACAAGCACAAAAAAGCGGGAAGCGACTGGGTTACTTTACTGCGAGTAGAACATAGGGTGAAATTTACATTAGGCTGTGCAGTACAGCAGCGGCGGAGTAACAACTCAGGTGAAAATAGGCGTGCTATGGAAAGGCGACTAAAATATTTCTACGGGTATTTTCAGCAGATATGCGACGTTCAAAACAGCCACTTTAACACAATGCCGCTGTAAGAAAGTGTCCCTAACCTTGGGGAATTAGTTCTTGGTATGATTAAGGGCAGAGAGTGCCACCTCCGTCACGAGGGAAAAGGAGTATCAGAGTCAGCTGCCGAAGCTTGAGATTGTTACGGCAAGCAGCAGATTAATGCCCAGCACCCTAGGAAAGATCTTCTAGGGTTTCTGGAGCTTTTCCTCTTTGCAACTTCGGAGTGAAGTTGCAAAGCACGGACCAGAACCGGTGCTTTTCCAATCACTGATGCCTCTCTAGTCCTAGAGACTAGGCCAAGGGCACTTTATATAGACCACAGACGATCACTAAATGCAGACTCGGTACGCTGCTGACAGAATACTACTGTATATGTTATTGTACTTCGCTGAAAATACACGTGTTCATGCCATGTAATGATTGAAACACAACACTCGCACCTTGTGCACTTCTCCCGTATATCAAAATTCAAAATAAAAGACTTAAAAAAAGGTCATATAAATTCAAAAAAAATCAAAAAAATCATAAAGTGGCTACTTATCCCAGAGACTCCATCTTGCTGAAAACTATGGGATAAATTAGATATGTCCTGCAAAAAGCAAAACTTCCAAATCTTTCTCCCTCTTGCCGAATGCAATTCGAAAAACATCCTTTCACCGAATTACTCCCAAAAGCCACACCTCCAGTAGATCTCACCCAGTCCTCTATTTCTGTTCCTCATGCTCAATTGCGGTCCCTCGTCCGTCATCATCTCTCTTCTATATGTTTCGCCACACCACTAACATCTCTTCTGCGCCTTCCCACTCTTCTGTGTACCACCCGTCTGCGGCCCAACAGAATTCCTCTCATCTCCCCTGTACCTTAGCACCAACCGCCTTACCTCATCTCCAACATCAGACTCTCTCCCCATCGTCTCTATTGCACCAGGTTCTGCAGCAAAGCATGAGTGAGCGCAACAGCGACAGAGACCACGCACACGGATCTCCGTAAATCTTCCACAATATAATGACCGACATAGTTCGCTCCCGTCTCATACTATCTAACATCAACAGAAGTCCTATCATTCTGCAGTTACAGGTGAAAAATCAAATCATAATGATCAGTACCCTCGGTGTCCTAATCCGCTCCCAACACGTTACTGGGCAGCCCGTGCAGCCCTTATCACCCCAACTAAGCCATCCACCCTGTCATTTTCTCATCAACCTTTGTCTTCTATACAGTACCCGCGACAGTAGAGCCATGCTAATCCCCCACATCAAATAACTACAGCTGCTTTTACCAAATCCAAATTACTCGGGGCTATTGCCTTTGCTATCAAAAAATCATTTCAAGCATGTAGATGAAGTCGATGTTGGGGATGACCTTATGAAGCTGGCCGGGCTGTGGAGCCAGCTTAAGGATATGCAGACCACTTTCGTCTCGTCTACACTTCCCTATCATTAAACTCGGAGCCGTCCCGGTTCCTTATGTCCTTGATTCAATTTTACTGGGGTAGAGAGCTGGATGTCATGCACTCGCGCGACGAATTTTTTCGTCGTCATTCTCCTTTGAAGTTAACATATTTCAGCACCTTCTCCTTCACGAATTTGCTTTAACCTACGGTTATCGCTCGTCCTCTTTTACTTTGCTCAGCCCCGAAAAAGAAATTAAACATTCTTTCCTTTCCGTGCTTACCCTTTCTGTCCTCTCCAAATTTACGGCCGTTCTACCTAGGTATTTCAATATTCTATCCGAACCTCTAAATCGATCCCAAATCACGTTCTTTCCCCTCTTTTGCTTACCTCCTTCTCTCAAATCATTTTCCGATAAAAAAGGGGCAAATTGACTACTAAAAAATACCTTTTAGATTTATATTATATATTTTAAAGCTATATAGTCCGCCCTCGGGGGCCTATTTAAACGCATTTATTCCAAGTTTCAAACTCACTTGATCATTTTTCTCTCTGAGTCTCCACCCCAACCCATTCAAAACATTCTAAATTGCCTACGTTTCCGTAAACCCCACCAAAATGAAGAAAATTTGCCCCTCAAACTCCGTTGCTAAAACTCGCATCCCTCGCCACCTAAATTTTATTCCCCTACTCCCTTTCGGCCCTACTGACTGCGATGGATATCTTCGCTGGCAAACAAAGAAGGGGTTGATCGAGTTCGTTCGTCGTGTTTTCATCGAAGATGAGGCGGAGGAGGTGAGTGAGGGGAAGGAGGGGGGCGTCGAGGATTGAGCTAGGGAGACTTTTGAGAAGTATATGGCCCCGGGATTGGTTTAGGAGGATGAAGACAAGAATAAAGATAAGGAGGAGCACGAGGAGGAGGAGCACGAGGATGAGGAGGAGTATGAGGAGGATGAGGGGGAGGAAAACATCGAAAATGTTGCAATAGTGGGGCAGGGTCCGGATAGGTTGGACCAGGTGGTACCGACGCTGGAACCAGATGGGGGTATCTTTAGTGGTTTAGATATATCCTGGAAGGAATTAAAGATTTGCAAGCCGTTAGCAGATATTTGTGAGGACTGCTTAGTTGGTATGAATATTTTGGATGCTTTTTTTGAAATTAGTGTAGGGAACTAAAATTATAAGGACTACAATCGTTTTTGCATCTATTCCGAATCTTTCAAGTACTTTTTACTGAACTCTGACGTCCACAGAAAATATTTCTATGAAATTTATGATACTTAATATGGTGTTGCCAAGACTTTAGGGGTAGCAAAATGTCTGCATAAGATACGTAAACTTCTTCCTTAGAGAGAGGTCAAGAAAGTTGAAAGACAACCTAAAAAAGTCTTACTCGGGTAGCAACGAAGTTAAGAGTCAACTTCAGACCCAGTAAGCGTTCTTTTTATTTTTTGATAGTGATGATAGGTAGTAGAGGATCCCCTTTCTGAATAAAATTGTTTCGAGTTGCAACATGAACACCATGACTACACATTCTACACATACTAAAACTGATTTGCTGTAAGCAGCTTACAACAGGGATGGGGAATTCGAAGTTTTCGAAAACATGCGAAATTACGTCGTCATTTTGTGTAGTAAAACTGAAAACATGCGAAATTAGGCCGTTTTGGGTAGTAAAAATGATTTGCTGTAAGCACTTCACCGGCGTTCCCATCTCGGGCTTTTTCAACTCTTCCGCCACCTCGCCAAGAGCTCCCTCTGGCGCACCAGAAACGTTTCGAGGAACCATCCTTCACCACCCTTCTGCCCCGCCAGAGTCACACTCTCCGCAACGTCCCTTCCGATCAGAAATTATCCACGCGACAGTACTTGCTCAGTAAAGTCTCCAACTTATAGCTTTTATTGGCCAAAATTTTAGTGAAAAGAACCTGAAACCGTCACGGGGGGAAGTGGATTGCGATGGAATGAAAGGGCGCTGTGTGTGTTCAGCCCGTTCGGGCTGTACTGTCACGAGTGCCTATCCACCGTGGGCTGCCGGGGGCCGATTGTGGGTTCCTGGCGGCTGAGGGTTCCCCCTCTTGCACATACAACCGAAGCGGTGTACGTATTTGGAAGTGCGTAGAATTGCATTTGGGAAATATCCTTTTTGTGGCGAGGTAATTCCATTGCGGCTCTGCAAAGTAGTCCTGTCATGGCGTCCTATAGTTTTCAACATTTTGGGGATATTTCAGGGCGGGTAGTAGATTTTGAACTTGTTCCGGGAGAGGTCACAACTTAATAATATGCTTAAATTCAGAGGGTTGCCTTGCCTGATTTGAGATCCAAATGAGTGAATTGGTGAGGCTTCGCCTCGACCGATACTGTAAGGTACTTACACAACGCAATCATCAACTCGGCCACCGAATCAATTCAAATAAAAAATTCGGTGCGCCTCGCCTCTCCCCGACCGAATGCCGGCGGGAGTAACAATGACTCTCTTAAAGTAGCCAAATGCCTCGTCATCTAATTAGTGACGCGCATGAATGGATTAACGAGATTACTACTGTCCCTATCTGCTTTTAGTGAAACCACAGCCGAGGGAACGGGCTCGGCAGAATCGGCGGGGATATAAGCAAAAAGGGAAATAGAACTTGATTCGGGATCGATTCAGCTGGGTAGATACGGTATAAAAATATCTGGATAAAATGGGAGAAAATTTGGAGAGGACCTCGGTAATGATAAGCGAGGCTCAGGAAGGACGAGGAAGGACCGGAACTCTAAGCAGTTTTGGACAAGGGGAGGTAGTTTAGTAAAGTAAAGGTCTGTAGATGACGGCGACAAAAAATCCGTTCCTACCAGCACGCGCCTAACACCCCCCCTGCACTTAGGTCGAACGTCCCGTCTCGTCCTCAATGTTCTTGTTGTTCTTGTGGGAGTTCTACCCATTCGTCAGGGGGGGTATAGGGTTCACTGAAAGGATATGATAGTAGCTCATTTCCAATAAGATGAGAGAGTGTGTACCGTGCGATGACCGGCTCATCTCCTTGGTCAAGAGTTTCGTAGATTCTGCGAATGGTTTCATAGTGTTCTCTAATGAGCTCCTCCCGTTTCACTTCTCCAAACCCTCCAAATGTTAGATAGTAAACGTACTATGCAAACGTTTTTGGCAGCTGGTCCAGAAACGGGTATCTGTAGGAGAAAAAAACTCGCAGCATAAAGACTGAGTCCTCACGAGTGAGGTGCGCGCCGTGAATGGTCTGGAAGCACATGCAAATACTAATGGCAAAAAAGGAAATTACTTCTGCTTCTCGAGAGTCCTCTGTCATTTCGCGAAGCCAACGTCCTAATGGTAGCGGTCCAATAATTAAGGAAGCATAGTCTCCCCCTGGGGGACGTTTGGGGTGATCTTCTTGGCGATCTTTCTCGCTGCTCCCGACGCTTTGCCCTCTTCGATGATCCGCCCCGATCACTTGATGTTCCTGCTACTATCCTCATCACAGTCTCGGGAGGATCTTGGTCTTCAGCTGAGGTTGCGTTCCTGAGCGGAGAAACGTAAGGTTCCCATAGAGGATACGGGACCAGTCTGTATTCCATATCCGGGGGTAAGGCGTAACCTCTCAGTCGCACATCTTGTTTGTTCTTGAGAAATACGTAAATTGGACGGACAATGTTCAGATACGTTTGCGACAAGTCTCCAGCAGCTACCATTCCATATCTTCCTATAGAGTAATGATATATTAACTCCACAAACTCTGGACCTGCTTCCGTGAACCTTCCGTTTTGGAATGAAAATAGAACTCTTATTAATAGTCGGAAATCTTCTTCAGGTAGCAATGGTCCGTTCAACATACGAAAACATAGGCATATATTAATATAGAAATGGATGATTACGTGGAGTTCGTAGTAGTCCCGCGAAATCGAGATGATCCATTCCCAGGCCCTTTTTCCTCCCATAGGAATCATTCTATAGTTAAAGATGAGTATGCCCCGTGGTTGCGCATAGTCCTGTGTGAGAAGGAATTCTTCAGGCCTCTGATGGTAAGGGACCAGACGACGTGCATGGATGGCCCTCCTTGATCTCTTCCCTGAGCTTGAACAGAGCTTATAGTGCGGGTGTCTTTCCTCCGTGACGATGCAAGGGTTCGATTACTTGTTTTGGAAGGCCGGCCACTTCACAGCCTGCTGCATTGCTTTTCCATGTACTACAAGTACTTTAGAGCCAACTGAAAAGGTTTGACTGCAGGTTCTTCCTTATTTCTTGTCTGTGTTAGCGCGCGGTGTGATCTCCAGCCTTCAGTGGCCAGTAGTTCGACTTCTCTACTCTCTTCATCGATAATATTTGTTTCCATGTCTCTCTGTAACATTCTAGGAGCCCTTCCGTACATTAGCTCGAATGGTGACCGTCCACTTCTTCCTCTTCTTCGACGATAGCCGTATAACACTTTTGGTAAGGCATCTTCCCACTGGATTTCATTCTCCGACATAGTTTTCGATATTGCTCGTTTGATGGTTCCAACCATCCTCTCCGCTTTCCCGTTTGACATAGGAGCGTATGCGAGAACTGTCTTCAGCTGAATCCCTTTCTCTTCCAACGAAGCAGTGAAGTTGCAGTAAAACAAAGGGCGTTATCGAGATGATCCTTTTTGGAAGACCAAACGGTTCAATTATTTCTTTTTCGATGAATCTCAGGACCACCTCAGCATTGGCCTCCTCAACTGCAACTGCTATTGGCCATCCAGTAAGATGTTCCACCCCTATAAGGAGTATTTGTTTCCGGAAGAGGTTTCCTTGAATGGGCCGGCAAAGTCAATTGAAAGGTTTCAAAGAGACCGGAAACTGGAAAAGCTAGAGTTGTCTTATACTTTCGTATGGAGTGAATTTTTGACAGTTGTCGCAGCTTTTCACGAAATTATAGACGTCCTTATGGATACTGGGCCACCAGAATCTCTCGTATGAATTTTTGGTTGTTTCGAGATCCCAATGCCCTAACTCATCATGGAAAGTCCTCAAGATCTTCATTTTTCTTTCAAAGGGGCCACTAGTCGGGACCGGCTTTAGTGTGCCGGAAGAGTTTCCCATTCCACAATGTAAAAGCCTTTTTTCCTGCGTACCCAATTTCTGTGTTCAGATCAACCTTTCTCATTTCTAGTCCATCGAGGAATTTAATCAGTCCGTGAATATTAGCTTCGTACTCGTTATCGTTCGGCACTCAACTCGGCAACTCCGACGATGTCTCGAAGCTTTTTCATTTGGAATCAGTGTGATCCCTCAAGCGGGATAGGTAATCGGCAGGCTGATTATTGCGTCCGGGTCTATACACAATTTCAAACCGATATTCTGCGAAAATGTCGAGCCATCGGGCCAAGCGGTGATGTACATCTTTCTTTTGGAATGCTGTCTTAAGTGCCTGGTGATCAGTTATCAAGACAAATTTCTCGAGTGATAAAAGGTACACGCGAAACTTTTTCATGCGAAGAGCGAGCGCTTCTTTCTCGCAGACTATATCTCTTTTCCGCATCATTCAGAGTCGGCTTGCGAATTGAACAGGGTGTAGTCCGTTTTCATCTTTTTGGGACAAAACGGCACCCAAAGACCGTTTTGAGGTATCTGTCTCCACAACAAATGGTCTCTTAAAATCTGGATACATGAGAACTGGGGGGACACTTAGCTTATCTTTAAGATCCTCAAATGCAGTTTCCATTTCCTTGCTCCATAAAATTTCCGCTTTTTGTAGTCTGGCATGTAACGGTGCTGCAGTCTTGGCGAAATCTTTGATAAATATTCTGTAATATGAGGCCAGTCCTAAGAAGCTTCGAACCTCCGTCTTTGAGGCGAGCCTTGGTGCCAACTTGATTTTTTTTTGTTTTCTCTGGATTCACTCTAATTCCCTCTTGATCGAAGATATGACCGAGTAATTGGATAGAAGGTTTCGCAAAGAAGCATTTGATCAACCTTATTTTCAACTGTATGCAGATATCCTCTCCATCACTTTCTTGACATGCGATATGTGCTGATCCAGGGTTTTTGAGAATATTGCCACATCATCGATATAAATTCTTGCAAATGGAAGTCCTTTCAAAACCTCGTTCATCATTCGTTGAAATGTAGCTGGGGAATTCATGAGACCAAAAGGCATCAATTCGAATCTGATTGTACCTGCTTTGTTGGTAAAAGTTGTTTTTTCCTTACATTTTTTATCCAATGGAATCTGCCAATAACCAGTGTAAAGATCAATTGAGGTGAAGTATCTCCCGTCCTTCAAGTCTTCGAGGATTTCCTCCATATTTGGAATCGGAAATCGATCGGGTATCATTCTCTTGTTCAGTTGTCGGTAATCGACACAAAAGCGAAGTTTTCGACCCTTCTTTGGTGCTACTACAACTTGAAACGACCATGGGGATGAAACTGGTCGAATAATATCATTTTCCAGCATACTTGTAACATTCTCTGAGATAAATTGGTCATATTTTGGCGGTTGACGTCTAGGCCTGTGGTAAATTGGTTTAGTATCGGTAAGTTCAAATGAGTGAGTTAGCGGTACACTTGCTTGTCATAGATCGGAAACGCTCCATGCAATTACTTCGGAAGATGTTAACATGTCGGATATTTCATTGAGGCGGGGGCTGGAAGGTGCTGTACTTTTTCTTGAATTTCTCCAATTTGGCGCTGGTTCTTCTTGATCTCACCTCCAAATTTTGAAGGACCTCTTCCGGCGTGCTCACATCTTCAGATATGGAATTCGAATATTCTTGTTTTTTGCAATTGTAATCTTCTTTCATGCTCTGAATTCCGTCCTTTGATTCGATATTATCGCAAAAAGAAACACATTCAGGTGTCAAACCTACCCTAGAATTCCAGTCTTCATCTGTTTCAAACCCAGAATCATAATCATCCCATGCCATGTTCATTATCCCCGAGCGTACCCTTTCCACTTCCGAAAGTGTTAGTTGGTTGGAATCTTCGCTGTCATAGCTAGAAGTGAAATCTTCACTGTCCGTTTCTTTAAATCTTCCGGATGTGTGCTTTTGTCGAAATCCAGGGGCATCTTCACGGTTCTGCCGTCAACATTAACTGAAACGATTTGGTTGCCCAAGTCAATGCAGGTCCCTAGTCTTTCCATGGTAGGGCAGCCAATGATTGCATCGAAAGGGAGATCCGGCATGACAAGAAAGTCTACATCAACTTTAGAGTCCCCAAAGAACACGGAAACCTTGTCAACAGTGCCCATGCATTTTGAGACGGTTCCATCCGCCACAGTTATTCTTCGAGTAGTTGGAATGATTTCAAGACCTAGATCTGTCACCAAAGTTTCTGAAATAAGGTTTGGAACAGCGCCCGAATCGAAAAGAGCTTGGGTTTTCATTCCAATACTTTGACTGGTACAGCTTAAGACGTCTTGGTGCTGTCGAGGCCGATTGAAGAAACAGTTTCTTACCCTTAGCGGACTTATTAGACCTGATAATTTTTTTGAGTTCTTTTCTCGCATCCTCTGCGTCGCCCCTCAAAAGTTGACCAAACGTTATCCCAGTTGGGGCGATGCAAGCTCAGCCACCAAATTGTACTTCTTCACATATTCTAGTACGTCCTTCGGGATACTTCTTAAATTTCTTACTTTTTCGTCTTCTTGGCCGAAGTGTTTCCCACCCTGGAACAACTTGATCAGCCTCTTGGTTCGGGAGGTACAGGTGCTGGGATATGCTCCAGCATTCCATAATCTAGCCTAGGTTTTTTCGATAAAATGTTCCCTTCCCCATCCCTTTTTGTCACATTGACTTGACTGATTTCTTCAGCGATGATACGTTACCGGCATCCGTCAACCTTTGATCCTTTTGTTTTGTAAGATTTTCATCTCTGGTCCTGACTCACTCCTCGCTCCGATAAATTTTCTTCTGTTGTCTTTAGACCAGCAGTTACTTTCATGATGTCCATATCGACCGCACTTTCCACAACGAGTGTTTCTATGTGGATTATCAGGACACCTATTTGCAAAGTGTCCAGGCTTGTGACAGTAGAACAGACTTCTGCGGCCTTGCCCCAGACTGGTTCTTCTTAATGGTAAGAGTAAGGCTTTCCAACTGCGAGGTTATCATGTCAAGTCGATTATCGAATCGGGTTTCCAACCTTTCTTCCAAGTTTTTGACATCGCTCCTGACAGATTCAATGCGCTGCCCTAGTAGCCGGCCTTTGGTAGGATGTACGATAGACATCGGTGTGCGGGTTTCCCTCGGTACCTCACTCAGTGACTGAAACGTTTCCGAATTTTTGACAAATTCTACTATGGTCCTTCAGTCCATTAAAAGTCTAAGGGCCCTTGATGACGAGGAAACAGGAGAGCTGCTTATCTCCCATCTCCGCCTTACGCAGCATTCCGTACTTGGCTTGGGCGTTGATCCCGGTCTTTTCATAGAGATCACACAAGTACACCAATGAGCTTAATAAATCGTCGAAGTTGAGTCGGGCCTCTATGGCGGTACGAATCATCTCATCTGGTTCCACCTCCTTAGCATATTCTTTCACAAGCCACTCACATACCTCACCGAAATCACGCCCATTCCCGTTAAGAGACCACCCGTTGATAAACTTGGCCTTATACTTGTATTTTGCGTCACCATGAAGATAGGCGAAAATACTTGCGGCCTTCTCTTCATCGCTCTTCTTACGCATCACAACGTTGACATATGTATAGAGAAACTCCTCAACGTCTTCACTCTTGCCCTCTGTGAACGTTATACAAGCAGCGTTGAGATCGATGATTACAGAAAAGAAATCCTTCCGAATTGTTCCCTAATACTGCTCAACTCGAACACCTCGGGTGCAACCCCCTCCACAAGAGTACCAAATGAAAGGGGTAAATCGTTGGGAGAAGAGATACTCAAAACCAACTACCCCGAGAAGGAGGTGTTGCAAGCGACAAAAGTGCTACCGTGGTATAATTGAACGAACAAAAAGGAGTGTATATGGAAGAGAGTTGAGAGGGCTACAAGCAAGTGTGGAGGGAGTAGGGTCTACCACTGATGCTCTGGGACCAGCTTAGGAAAAGTGTTTCTTGGGTCTGAAGTTGAATCTCAGCTACCTACTACTCGGAGCTTGACTTGAAGTTGTCTGCCGACTTTCTTTATGCTTTGCGTGTGACTTTATTTGTTTAGCGCCCCTCCTGGGTATGCTGGCTCACAATTACTCCTACCATTTCATGCAAACGGCCCCTTATATAGAGTTTTCAACCCTCGCGATTTGTAGCACCTATACAGTCTGTGAATTACTTTAACACAGACATATGCAGGTGCAACATGCACCTATACAGTACCCATGTGCCCTATATGCACCGCCACAGTACGATGCAAAGCATCCCTCTAAAAATAATTGAAAAGTAAATTGGAATTACAGTGACAGCGCAGCCAGTGCAGCATGCCGGCGCAGCCAGCGCAGCACGCCAGATAATATCTAGAATTTTCATTATGTCAGTTATCTCAGCCAAAATTCTCAAAATTTTTATGATTTCCTGGGAGATCACGCCTGGACGAAACTATCTCGATTTGAGGTGGAGGCAGGGCACCGTGGCCACCGTACAGCCCTCCCATACTTGGTCGCCCTATCCCGATGTTCTACTTGTCACACAATTGCGGAGAGGAAGGCGAAGACAAAGGAGACTGGCATTTGGACACTCCGCAGAATCCCGTAGCACCTTTTGCGAGGACGGAGGCCGCTTGGTCGGACGTCCCACGGAAGCTTAAGCCGCCCAGAGAATCTTTCCTCTATTTGCGACTGGTCTACTTTGCTCTAGAAAGTGACGTCCGTTCCTTGCTCCGTGAACCGAAACAAGACCTCAACGGGCTACATGCACAGGTCAAACACCTCGTGTCTGAACTCCAACGGTTCATCCGCCTGCACAGTGTAACTATGTGGCGTGACTACGGGATCGGTCACGTGGCGGCGGCAATCATATGATATCTGCTACCTCGTGTGCAAGCGTCCAAGACAGCAAAGCGTGGTTTGAACCGCTCCGTGAGGGACCTTTTGTTCGCAATATTTGATGGCTTAAGGTCGGATTCTGACTCGGCTCCGTCTGTTCCCCAAAGAAACAGGCCCATAGTGAACTACCCTGTGGTACCGAACACCCCGCGCCCGCTACCTAGTGGCGGGAAGCTCTACTCTTCCGCCTTGGTGGAAGCCGCCGATTACCAAACAACACCCAAAGGCGTCTATGGGCAGAGGTCATGGCGCTAGAGTGGGATTATTACGGCCACGGAGAAGGAAACTAACCTGCTTGTGACGGTATCCTACGGAACGGAGCATTTATAGGTGCCTGCTCCCTGGATGGACTGGTCTGATTTCACCTCTTCGGACGGCGACGACGTCGGTGATGTCGCTGCCGATCTGGAGCGGTTAGAAGCTGGTGGGGAGAAGGATGAGTAAGGTGCGGGCATATCTCGTGGTATGCTCCAGGTAGCTTTGCTGGCAAATACGACTTTCGATCATCGGTAACCTTTTAAGATACCCCGGGCCCCAACCCACCACATCTTTCAAAAAATTAAAGCACCGAAACATTCCCCCGTGGCCAAGGTGTGGGAAGGGGGCGATCCGGATGAGGAATCCCTCGAGAGCTGTGGCAAGGCTCCGACGAGGGGTGGATAGACAGAGTGGTAGAGAATTTCTGTACCTTTGTTGGAGATGGAGGTAATGAGCGTGATGCGTACCCAAAGGAATCGTTAGGAAGGAAATATGTCGGTGAGAAACGGCGGAAACCCCAAGGCGGGCCACGCGCACACGGTCCGCGCCGTGAGCTGTGCCGTGCGCGCTGAAGCAGCTTAGGTGCGGAGAGGGAGGGAAGGGAGGGAATTCAGAGTGCGATTGGGTTGCGAAGGGCTATGCCTCCTAACCAAACGGCCAGCCGACTGTCTTCGTTGCTATAGTCCGCAATGGCCCTCCGGATCCAAGAAACAGTTCAACAAAAGCGATCACGGTAAACGAGTATTCTAGTATTGCGGCGACCGTTTTCCGAGAAGCGACCTTAGTGCCAACAATGTCAACATCAACAATATTGCCGGGGGAAATGTGGGGTGTTTTTAATCTATGAAAAATATGGTCAGCTGATCCCTGAGGGATGTCATGATGTGGGTAAAGGCTTACAATGTGAAGGATTGGCGGGAAGCCGTATGCATACGAGGCTGCATACGCAGCATCTGTAATTGATTCTTTTGGACTTATCTCCGACCTCCTTATTCTTTCCCAGGTCTTTCCCAGGACCGCCACTTGGAAGAGATCCCTCGGTCTGCCATCTCGCTCTTATTTTCCCGCCACCCGCAGCTGTCTTCGTCGCTTACAGCTACGGCTCTTTTCGAGCGTTCTTCATCGCCGGTCCCCGGCGAAAGGCTCCAGTCTGCGATCACAACTGAACTCATGTTATCGAAGCCTGATAGGTTGTTCTCGTCCGCGGCAGCCCACGACCGAGCACGGCTCCTCTCCGTGCGCACATCGCCCGCATCGTCTGTTTTCTCTTCGCTTCCTCACCCCCACCGCGGTACGTACATGTCCTCTTCTGCGTGGAAAATCGCTCTGGCTCTACGTCTCGGCATCGTGCTATTGATTTGATCCACTCACTGTCCGGCCTGCTCCCGCCGCTCGGCCGATATCACACCAGTCCTAGATCCAAGTGGTCAACACGCGTTGACCTGCAAATACGAAGACGGAACGACTCGTCGTCATCACATCCTCCGCAACGTTCTTGTCCGCTACTGCAAGGAAGTTGGGATCGTCGCCCTCGCCGAACATCCGCTCCTCTTCCAGGTTCCCAACTCATCTGGGCATTCGGAGTCCCCCGTGCTACGAAGGGACATTTACATACCCGCTGCATACGGGCTTCACAGTACCGATATCGCCGTCGACGTTACTGTTTCCCACCCCTCCGCACGCCGCTACATATCCACAAGTACGGTTACTGCAGGAGCTGCTGCAACACTCGCAGAGCGCGAGATACATCGTCATTACGGCACTTACTGCAACCAAAACGATATCCTCCTCTCCCCCGTTGGGATTGATATCTATGGCGCCTTGGGCGACGACGGCAAGGGTTTTTTCCGCCACCTTGCTTCCTTCGCTGCTTCCCGTCGCGGTTCCTCCCCTCAACAGGAGCTCCGCGACTTCGTTACCCGTTTTGCATTTAGTCTCCAAATAATGCAGGCGCGACAGGTTTCTACCCGCCGCCCGCATCCGTAGTTAATTTGTGAATACCCTCTGCACGCCTCTGTGCGACATTGTACGACCCAGAAAACTGGCTGGGGGCCGGCCAACAGGCACGCCTCATTGGACATCGCTGCCGACGCGGTAAAACTGAAGAGGGGAAGAATAATGACGAGAGGTAGAATGGCGCGACGTTGGGCGGCATTTGTGGATGGTGCGACTATCAAAAAGCGTTACATACGGGCAGAAGGAATTTTTTTACGAGTTCGAAGGCACGAAAGTGTGCGGAGAGTATTCAGGGATCACCTACGCAGGCTATTGCATAAGCGTATAAATCGGATATATCTCCCAAGAGTCAAGGCATCCAAACCTTTGGCTTACATAAACCATCCTGTAGAACAAGATTTTAGCATATGGCTAGAGCAGCTCTCGACCCACACTTTTAACCTTTAGTAATGGGGAGGGAGGAAGAAAGTAGTTGAAGCCTTGAGGAATAGAGTTTAGTTTGAGCTAATAAGTGTAGTTGGTTGCCGTGGATTGAGTGGGATCTACAAGACATTCGTTGAAGGGTGAGAAATGAACTAATATGCTTCCGTTGTGAGCAAGCTGATCACTACCTAGATATCATGTCGCGTGGTCTAATGGAGTCAATGAAGGGCTCAGAGTGGTGTAGTGGGAGAAAGGTTTCGGTGTCTTACTCTGGAAGGATATTTTCGATCCATCGGAATGGTTTCGTTGAATAGAGTCTTTAGCTCCAAAAAATTGTTATCTTTCGGAGGAGGCGTACAATATGATAGCAGCAAAACACAGGGAAGCGGAATACATGAAAAACTGCAAAGGTGATTTTGCAAAGGAATAATTGATATGAGATATCCCCAGGCGGGAAGAAATTTTTACTTGATAGGAAAAGTCCTGCGAATATAACCGAGGGATGGACAACTAAACGGGTACACAGCGGGTAAGGACCTGACGGGCTTGAATGGCCTGCAGCTAGAAACTGAAACGGGAAATGAAGCGGTGTAACTCCTGTCGTGGAGACGCCCCCTGGCGAGCGGCAGCGAAAGTAATATCCGCAAGATGATAGGATACAGCGTAAAGGAGACGCGAAAGGGAGGGAAACTGATTATTTTGCTGGGCATAGCATGGTGTCGTACTAGCTAGCGCCTCCGGTCACCTGAAGTAAATTACCATCACACCTTTACCATCACGACATCCCTCAGGGAACAGCTGACCATATTTTTCATGCATTAAAAACACCCCAAATTTCCCCCCTGAAGTAAAAATTGGAAGAGCACACAGTTGAACGAATGTTTCATTTTATCCGTAAAGAGCACGTGAGCTGTAAAACAGCTTAGATTTTTTCGGTTACGAAACAGCGACAACGAATTCTTTCCTACGCCGCCATTTTTGTCTATTTTCGATAATTTGAAAGAGGAACTCACTTGCTTCACGAACACGTCTAGCATACACAGGGGGATAACCGAACCGCACTTTTTAAACATTAAAGAACCAAATCGATTTTTTCTGTTTTCAACATCAGGAATCAAAATAAAGTGTGATAGGATCACGAACTCACTTCTTACAAGACGACTCCGTTTCAGTATAAAAGCAACAATGAAGGGTTAATGGAGAAGTGAGCGGCATTAAAGCCACCAGAAAGAAGAGTGACCTCGCCCAACCACAAACACATCTTCTACAGCTCATTCCCAACATTACCTGCAACTCATACTATCTAAACTAGTAATGTCTTCCCTTCCTGATAATGCAATTGCATCAAGCTTCATCACCCCCGGGCACCTCCTCACTTTGTGCCAAAATTGCGAGGAAGATGTGCTTAATTTTATGAGCACACTAAGTCGCATTCAAAAGGAGATCAATGACGCCGAACCTGGAGGAGGTGTCTGTGGTGAATTCGAAGAATGTTCAATATGCTTAGAAGCATTGAGTGGCCCATACATAGTCAACACACCCTGTAGCCACCAGTTCCACCTCCATTGCGTCCTTGACCTTCTCCTTCATAGCGAAAACCAAAGGTTAAGAGCCGCCTGTCCTCTTTGCCGCAGAGATTTGGAAGGGAAT
The DNA here is from genome assembly GCA_002205965.3 of Kappaphycus alvarezii. Lineage (NCBI taxonomy): Eukaryota > Rhodophyta > Florideophyceae > Gigartinales > Solieriaceae > Kappaphycus > Kappaphycus alvarezii. The sequence goes on along the minus strand of NADL03000077.1, from coordinate 215,465 downwards.
GCCATTATAAACGTAGAAAATGGCTTCCACCGACCGCCTGATTTTTCGAGAAGGCCCCCCACCGACGACCTGACTTTGTCACAAGCGCTTGAAAACGCAATCATGTGTCAGGCGGCGTACTTCTATGAACTAATGCCCTTGAAGGACACCCTCCTGTCACAGGACACCGAGAACTTGCAGCCAAGGTTGTCCGAGCTGAGTTCGAGGTTCTGGAAACTCAGAGGAAGTCAAATGGACATGACGAGGGGAACCATGTCCTATCTTGAGAGAAAATTCGGATTTGAGCTCAGTTCCGAAAGGTAAGCGCATCCACGGTTCTTTTTAAAGCCCAATTTCTCATTCCCTCTTTACCTACAATAGTTTTTTGTGTTTCAATGGACATAAATTTTAGTTACTCATAAACGTGTGCAATAGGAGCTACCGTGCATTCCAATGAAAAAGGGTTCCAGCTCCTCACTGTTTTCAGACGACAAAAGAGAAGCTGCAGCTGTACCTTGCATAGTGGTGGTTCAATTCACGGGGAATACCTCTAGTGGACAGACAAGTACTCCAGTGCGTAGGCGTGTATAGAATGCAAGGTACTGTGAGAAACGGCTTGTAACAATCTGGCGGGCTTCCATTACTTGCAAGCAGAAAATAGAGCACGTAGAGAAGTCATAGATCTCCTGCTGGAGATGGCTGTGACGACGTGACGTGGCATGGGCGGCGAGCCTGCGGAAAAACTTGGAACTCTCGTTGCCTACCGCCCGGTGGACATCAACGAAAACAGGGAGGAGGAAGATACTGTGACAACGGCAGACATCGCAGAAATTAAGTGCTTAGGTGCAAACTTAGCTGGATCAAAACGGTTTTAGTGACAAGTGCATAAAACTACGTGGACGTCTTGAAAATTATAGAGAGATCCTCGGAAACATGTTTTCAGAAATGGACGAAGAGATTTGTTTCAACAATAATCCCCAGTTCTCTTTCGATTTCGATACTGTACACAGGGATACCGCATGATATTGATGATGTGCCCTTATTCCTACGAATCCGTAGTCCGATCACCACTCGCACGCCCGTAAGGCCGAGAACTGACAGCGCATCTAATTGTCTGACTGAAAAACTTTGTTGCACCACTCGTTAAAGAAAATGTAATTCTTGGTTCGAAGGGCATGCTATTTCAGCGGAGTACTTCCCCGGGGTATTCGCCAAGCTCGGTTGTCCACGGCTCGTTATTTTATGGAAATTGTTTCCGGAGTAGTCGGTAGTCGGGGACTTGCACGAATCAACTTACTGGGCGGGTAGAGATCATACCCAGGTACCGGGAGGAAGAGCGTGGTTGCGTGTTGCGGGAGGATGGTATTTGGGTTGGTTCTTGTTATTCAAATCGTTGCTTCCGCTGCACCCGTAAGGGCAGATTGAAGTCCTCTTATAGTTTAATATACAAATAGAAATCACTGTATGATATAGTGCACCCTCAGAGAGGGTGAGCAGAGGAATCAAATTATTTGATGCGGGGACCAAATGAGAAGATTGAGACACCAACTATGTAAATGGGGGGGATTAATTTACTGTGGTAGATATGTGGGTTGGTATCCAGTAAATTTGTAGCGGAGCGTAGATATCGTATCATTGTCAAGCCAATTCGAAACCGTATGATGCGTCGAAAGCTGTGGATGGCACTCCAATCTACCAGAAGGTGGAAGGGAGGCCAGCCAGCAAACAAGCGGCATTGGAGGTTACTGTCAAAGCGGAGTGCCGCTGTAAAAGAATGGCTCTAACCTTCGAAAACCTTTCCATTGCGCGGGTGGCAACGGTTCTCGCGAGTTCCTTGACGACGGAGAACGCCGCCGGATCAACTTGTTTCATCAAAATTAATCAAGGAGAGCCAATTTGATTATTATGGCGGTGATTCACGGCACTAGCACTTTTCTCTTTTCGAGAAGCGAGGATCAATTCTTCTCCATCCCATCTAGCTGTATTAAGGTTAGTCTTATTATTGCACATCAATAAAATCATCGAATGGTCGTTAGAAAAGATGTCTGAACGAGTAAGTCCGTCTGCATAGGTCTGTTTTCCTGGGATCCGCCCGATAGTCCTTATTTCATGATTTACAAATAATGACTCTCAAATTGCAGCAGCGTCGATCTTCAATCGTTTCTCGCGAGTATGAGCATTGTGTTTTTTCAAGCCCCATGTAAGCCGGAAAATACTAACCACGACGTTTATTTTTGATTATTTTTGAACACTTTACATTGGCCAATAAGGGCATCGATTCGATCGTGATGCGACGCAGCCCACTCTGCCCGAGCGAAACCAGGAAAAGATCGGAATCCCGATCGACCTTGTATAAGATCACAACATTTGTCAGCATTATCCGAAGTCCGAGTGTGAGCACTGAGGATACCGTGGTCTGTCCAGTTTCGCCTTTTGTCGCGCTTTCACCGATCAGTTAGGAACCTCCACGATGTAAACAAATATAACCGCCCCAGACTAACCCGAGTCGTTTATCGTCGCCCTTTCAAATGGCTTCATGTGTCCCAATAATTTCACTCCCAGAATGAGGCAGTATACATGTGAATTCAGGTCCAGGCGAAGTTCAGGGTTCAAAATCTTCAATGAATGCGACCACGTCAAATTTCAGTAATTGATCTAACAAATCGTTTTATGGTTGACAATGATTATAGGCTTATCTCTAGGGCTCCAATACGGTAATGCCAAAGAGCTGACAATCGATTGACTTATCGAGCCAGGGTTACAATAACTACTTCTTCACGGGTGGCTGTAAAGAAGAGGACCTACAAGCATTGTTAGGGTACTTGCCATAGGTATAACCATTTCCAGAGCGGGAGACACAAGAACAGATTACAGAATAAGAAAAATCCGTCGCAAAATCAGCTGTACAACGCAGTTTCGATAGCCATTCACATCTACAGCACCACAAGGCTGGAAGCAAATTCATTTTAAGGTAGTATCGAATTATATTTAACTAAATCCAATCTGGATGTTCGATCTTGTTCGAAGTAAATTGAAATTTTAACTATAAAGTAATTTTCATTCCTGCTTGAAATTTCGACAACAAAGAATGAAGTAAAAGAAAACGAAAAAATCAAATTGAAAATCAAATTAAATAAGACCACCCACAGCTTTCGACGCATCGTACGGTTTCGCAATTGGCTTGACAATGATACGATATCTATGCTCCGCTACAAAACTTACTGGATACCAACCCACATATCTACCACAGTAAATTAACCCCCCATTTACACAATAAGGGGAGATGTTTACAGTGGGATAAAAGGTAAATTAAGAGCGAAAAGAGAATATTTCGCGAATTAAAATGTACGTACACCAGTGCAAAAAAAGAAAACACTAAAAGGGGGATAATTTCGAAGCATTAAAGTTCCTTTAATTTAGATTTGCAAAAGGGCATATTGATATGGGTTTTGGTCAAGGCATTACACAGAACACATAATTGCAACAGTCTGTGGTGGACTGCGTTAAATGCTATGTGGAGGATAATTATCTCTCTGGTGATGAATTGAGAGCCCGGATGTTTGACGACTTCTCTATTCCTCTCTTTTTTTCGTGACAGACTGACCGATCAATAGGTTGTTCTCAAAAAGACCATATTCGTCGCGGAAAGAAATGGTCCAACCTTCCGCTATGAATCTGCTCCTCTTTCGAAGACCTCTGCGTCAACTCCGCCCCGCAATGGTGAGCCCAGCAAATATCTAAGCCAAATTGATGAATACTTCAAATATCTTGCGTCACCAGCTGGATCACCGATTGGAGTCGCTAAAACCCCTATACTGTACGTTTTACTTCAGCACCTAGCCAAACATCCACATTATCAGAAGAAAAGGTCTCACACTATATCCATGCCCTTCAGGGAAGAAAATAAGAAAATTGTGGTAGCCTATCTGAATGTTGTAACGCGTTAAAAGCCGAATATAGGTATGCCTGCCGGGACTATATTATCAGTAAAATGCAAACCATACACTCTGTAGCCGAATTTATAATACATAATACACTGTACAATCCCAATACGACCGCGAGAAGCGTTCCCCCAAAGTCAATCTTTACGATAGTAACTCTAGTAGCAACAAGTTTTACAGCATGGGTAAAAGCAAAATTCGTGATGATTTTGGTAAGAAGAGCCACATTACTTCTTAATGTCGTCAGTCAATGGCAAGGAATGTTGTCAGGAATGTTTAATATTATCAGAGAAACTCACTTTAAGATCCGACCAAGGCGAAGGAGGGTGTATTTTTCGAGCCCTGTCAGGAACTGGATCAAGGTGATCGGTAAAATGATGAAGAAGTATTGCCTATTCAGGACTTCTTCGAAGACTTCAACAATGGTCATGATATGGAAGACTATGACAGTGGAACAAAGATGAAAATGACTCTTACAATGTTCCTGAGCAGCTATTTTCACTAATTGCAGTTAAGGGCCAACCGTTTATGGATGAAGAGGATTTTTGGACAGCTGTAGTCAAAGAAGCCGAAGCGATCTTAACCTAAGGCATACTGTAAGGTAACGTGACAAGCCTTTCATCTATAGCATGAAACTGAACTCTTTTCCACGAAAGCAGAGAAAATTAGAAATAATCACGAAAATATCTATGAGATTTTGACTGTCAAGGGCATTAAATTTCCAAAGCACTCAAAATCCGAGAAATTACAATGAATTTGCCGTTAATCAGGTGCTCAAGAATCAGTGATTAGAAAGTCACGGACAAAGGCATATTTTACCCTAGCTGTGATTTTAATAAAACGCAAGCCCGTGACAAATGCTTACAAGTTCTGTAATATATTTTTCCCAGGTACTGCACAGACTCCAATTCGTATTCCAGCGCTCAATGGTGCTTTCATGCAGCTTCATGTCGATGTAGTTTATAGCAATATTCTATTTGTGACTGGGTTGGAAGCTTAAGACAGATTTGGGCTTGGTATCAGCAACGTTAAAAACTTTCTTGTATCCAAAAAAGGATAGAATATTACGAGAACATGCAAACACGGTCATCTTCACATCAGGTGGGATTTTTCTGAGATCCGATTTACAAAGTCTCTACAAAAAACCCTCCATTTACATTTTTTATTTGTTTGTCTCAAATATGTGTAATCTGATTAGAAGATCTAGACCAGAGGAAGCAACTCTTGGGGCGCGGGATTTGGTTGCGGAAATATCCAAGCAATGTCGCCCATGTCAGAAGTCTAAACAGAAACCCAAATTATTCGAAGTTCGTACGCTCAATTGAATAATATTAAACCAAGAATTAGCTATTGGCATTATGTTTCTTAACAAAAAAAATCTTTCTCTTCAGATCGTGGATGCGCACACCCATTTCGGTAACGCTTTATTCGTACACATTTAATGTACTGAATCTATTTGGAACTCTATGCTTGAGTGCTGGTTTACAATTTACAGCGGATTTTCTGACTGTATGAAAGAGTCCCAAGATAGCTATTTTGTTTCCAAATATTGGATAGATTTGATACAATATAAAGAAATCAAAATCAAGCCTATCTAAACTTTCAATTGATTACTATATAAGCTCCGGTGACCCACATCATGATCTTTTATGCCGTAATTACAAAACTTTTTGCTATTCAGAACCTTAAAATGAAACAGAACTCACTCTGCGTCCCGCTATTTAAGCCATAAACGATACTACGAGCCCAGAAGGATTGATTCTATCGTTACTCATCTTTTGAGTTTTGCGGCTGTTTCCAACCATGATCAGCTAACTTTAGAATTTTGTAGAACGAATGAGAACACTTTAAATGTCAAGAATTGATGTAGACACTATCCTTTAAGAACTCATGCTTAGAACCGCTGTGAGTTCTCAGCTTCCAAATGCCACTCTTCACGAACTCAGAAATGAAAGTGAAGCTCTAGTTTGTCGTGAATAGTCCAAATCTGAGTGGATAAGCCCCTACAAAATCACAAAAAATAATGACAAACAAGTCTTGATTGACAGAAATGGCGAGAAAGAGCAGCACCCGCGCTCTCAAGTAAAACCCTTATTTCGATGAACCAGTTGAAATGGTAGTCGAAGCTTTGGATTAGTCAGTTAAAATGGTATACTCTGAAACTTTTCAGCTCATTAAAGTCCACCTCAACAAAAATTTAAATCCACGAGATCCTGGATTCAATTGTACTGAGTTTCTGAAAGCGAAAAATAAAGAAATAGAAGGACTTGTTGAGAGCAATACCTGTAAACTGTCTCTTGAGACGATATATCAAAAACAGCTGACACCATCTCTAGAAGATTCGCTCTGTTGATCAAAAATACGGACAGTGACATAGAGATATACAAAGAACTGCTTATAGTTCAAGTTCATTCGACCAAATAAAAGAAAAATCTCGTACAGGACACCACTACTATACCCCAGCGTTCCACAAGTTTGTTAGTAGCAATTTGTGCGATACAAGATTTCAAGATTTGGTCTCAAGATATTAATCATGCTTACTTACAATTGGATCAAAATCTAATGCCCAAAGGTTATCATAGACTAACCAAAGGCTTTATATTACTCGAAAACCAATTATTCGAGTTACTGAAACCTCTTGACGGATTATCCGATCCAGGAGGCTATTGGAATAGCGTCATGAATAAAAATGAAGCAAGATCGTTTTTATTTACATAGTTATATTCTAGATTGTACAATTCTATAGTTACACCTCTACTTTCTAGTAAGTTCTACTGAGCTAACAGAGTATAGATTTCTAGAGTAGAGTTACCGTACTGTCTATAAAAGGGGGGGCTCATCTGGATTCTTGTGGGAATCCAGGTACACTCCATACACCCTTTGCCCCCAACTTTCTGAAACCCATTACCATCGCCTCTACAGTTTCTTTAGCAGCGCCCCGGCTGCCTCCCTCTCTGTTTCACTGGTAGCATCGCTTTCGCCGGTTCCGCTGCTTTTTCGCTTTCGTCTTGCTCTAGTTCGAGGTTTTCTTACACGTGTATTTTTTTGGGTTGTTGAATTTTTGGAAAATTTTGCTGACAGGTTTACTGTAAGCAATATCATATACTGTACTTGTGGGCTGGAGTGCCAAGTACAGGAGAGTATCTGTGGGCTGGAGTGCCAGGTACTCTAAACTCCATTGTTCCACGCAGGTCGCGGTTACTAATTGGAGAACTAGGTAACCGGGAACTTGGGGTGCAGCCTAGTCTGCGTTCTCTAGGTTATTCTGTTCAGGTAGCGTGCAGGCCTCACGAAGCTGCGTGATCCTTTTCAGAATACTTAGACTGGACAGTTAGGCTTAACTAAGTTGCCTTAGTAAAGCCGTACTTCTGACCAAGTCCCCATTTGAGGGTCCCCTCACAGTATTCCTATACAATCCTATTGCACTCGTTGGCTGTTAGCTAGGTGCACCGACTGGGTCACGGGTTCAGGTAACGCTTCATAGGGTTGACTTGGACTGGACTTGGACTAAGGGGTACGTGCTCAGAAAGGGTATTCTTTTTATTCGCTAGCTTAGAGTCGGCTTGAGAGGCTTTCCTATAGGGTAAGGACACCGATCGCGGTCTACATAGTGGACTGGTGGGGATATCCCGAACGGATTGCTGAGTCACACGGAGTGTAGGTGTGATTAAAGCTGCTGGTGAGTCACTCTCTTCGCGGGTAGGGAGCCAACCCGTCGTCCAGGGACGAATCCCTTGCAGATTTCAACTTCAAGTGCTTGTATTCAAGTTTAGGTGTTATTGTAAGGCTTTAAGTGAGAGGTTTGTTGAACATGTCTTTCTTCAAACCAAATAAGCCTGTGTTGTTCATTGGGACTCGAGATGCGTTAACGGTTCGGTCATGGTTGCACTCAGTCGAAAAATACCTGAGACTTATTCAGGTGGGCCATGAAGAAGTCATCAGTGCCCAGAATGCTATCGACTTTGCTTCGACATTCATGACCGGAACTGCCGCAAACTGGTGGTATACAGTTGTGTCCGAGAATGATGTTCCTCCTACATGGGAAGCTTTCAAACTCCTGGTTGAGGCAGAGTTTGTCCCCCAGGACAGTGTTATTCGAGCTCGCGAAAAACTTACCAAGATCCGCCAGAAAACGAGTGTGGCTGCGTACCTCTCAGAGTTCAGGAATTTGGTTATAAATATTCCCGGTATCCGTGAGTCGGAAAAATTGGCGCGGTTCTGTGAAGGTCTCAAACCCCACATTCTGTTGGAGGTTCGTAAAGGAAACCCATCCAAGTTTGAAGCTGCGACTACCATTGCTCTCAACGTTGACGGAGCATTTTCTGGTGCAGGTTTCTTCACTGGCAGAGGTTCATTTCACGCCAATCGAAATGCATCAGGTCCTATGTCGATGGAGATCGGAAACATTGAACGTAAAAACGATGGGGCAGCGCGAAAGAATTGATGGAGAACCGATGCTTTACGTGCCATAAGGTGGGATGTAGACCTTGGAAACACAGAAGAGGAAACGGAAATAAAGGTAACAGGGGTGGTACTCGCATAGCGGCGAACAATACACAGGCAGGACACAGTAATGATTTGAATGGCTTTGACTCGGGAAACTAGTTGGTCCACCAGACTTGGTGAACACTCAGGTGAGACCAGTAGTGAGTGTGAAAAGATGTCTAGATGAGCAGGGTGAAACTGTTGTGGAAATCACCGGAGCTAAAATCTCAGAGGACAGGGAAATGTCGAGAATCTTTGAAGCCGAGTCTAATAGAATCACGTCTAGTCATGATGACAGCATCCCCACTGATGGACCTATACCAGTGGAGCCTTTGTTAGTACTTGAAGGTAGACTGAATGGATTAGCAGTCAAAGTACTAAAGGACGATGGATGCAATGCAAACGTGGTTTCAGCCGAGTTCCTGAAGCGAAATAGGAACTTGTTTGAGATTCGGTGTGAACGAGTCATTGCTTGCCATTCACAGAAGGGAGTCACTGAGGAAGTATCTGAGATCATTTCCAACGGACCATAAAGTTAGGCGAACATACATATACTTCTAGTTGGGCAGTCTCCGAAACCAGGTATGATGTTCTGTTGGGAATGCCGTGGCATGTTGCCCTCAATCCACGTGTCGTCTATATCGGAAAAGAATTGTGATGGTGAAAGATGCTTCCATTCCAGTGATTGATTCCGATGAAGAAAACCGTATTGATGTGTCCAATTTGGGATTGAAGAAATTTAGACGAATGCTGAGGCATGGGGGTGACTTCGAAGTATTTCAGTTACTTGAAGTTCACAGTATGACAGGAGTGACAGATTCAAAGTTTGATGGAAGACTGAGCAGATTACTGGATAATTTCAAAGAGGTCTTTCAGGATGAATTGTCAAGAGGGCTTCCTCCGATTCGATCAGTTGATCATGAGATCAAAGTGGAGGAAGGAGCAAAGGCACCTCATCGACCTTTATTCCAGTTGTCTCCATCCGAACTTAGGGCAGCAAAAGAGTACGTCGGGTCTTTTTGAGGAAAGGGAAGATCAGGTCCAGTAAATCACCATATGGAGCACCACTTTTCTTTGTGAAAGAAAAGGATGGAAAACTTAGAGGTGTTGTCGATTATCGCGCTTTGAATCGCATCACCAAAAAGAATAATGCTCCACTCCCTCGTTCTGATGAAATGTTCGATCGACTTGGAGATGCAAGATTTTTCTCCAAGCTTGATCTGAAAACGGATTCCATCAGATAATGGTGAAACCGGAGGACATCGAAAAGACTGCGTTCAATACAAAGTATGGGCAATTTGAATATCTTGTTATGCCAATGGGACTTTGCAACGCTCCTGCTACGTTCCAAACTTTGATGAACCAGATCTTCTATGATTGCATCGATGTTTTCTTGGTTTTCTATATGGATGATCTTCTTATATTCAGTAAGAATGAGGACGAACATTACGAACATCTGAAAATTGTATTAAAGAGACTTAAGGACCACATGCTGCACATCTCTCCGAATAAATGCTCTTTTTTTCAGACTGAGCTGGAGTTCTTGGGTTTAATAGTCGGAAATGACTGCATTCGTGTCAATCCTGAGAAGGTCGAAGTCCTCTAAACTTGGCCGAAACCTGAATCTCTAACGGAGTTGAGAATTTTCTTAGGTTTAATACATTTTTTCCGTTAGTTCATTCAGAAGTTCTCGGCAATTGCTGCACCTCTCACAGAATCTGACAAAGAAAGGTCAAGGTATTGGGAAATGAGACCAACAGCGTGATAAAGCTTTTCAGAAGCTAAAGGAAGCGATGACGTTGGCTCCAATTTTAGTCGCTCTTAATTGTAACAATCCATTTCGCGGTCATGTAGATGCTTCACAGCTTGCTGTCGGTGGAACTCTAACCCAGTTGGATGAGAATAGAAGGGATTGTGTAATTTCTTTCTAGTCAAAGAAAATTACACCACCAGCTGAGTCGGACTACACTGTAAATGACAGAGAGCTTCTGGCTTTGATTAATTTTCTGGGAAGATTCAGTTGCTATCTTGAAGGTTCCGAATTTCAGATTTTCAAAGACAACCAAGTGCTTAAGAGCTTCTTCACAAAACCGAAACTGAGTCGGAAAGAAGCAAATTGGTTGGAAACTCTCGGCAACTTCGGAATCTTTCCCATCAGACTGAAGCCTGGAAGAATTCACGTCTTGGGAGACGCATTATCCAGAGCTCCGCACGTGACTAGAGGAGACCGCGACATCTCAGTGAATGACGTTGAAGTGCCCTATCTTGATGTTAATCAGATCATTCCTCGGTATGATGACGACCAGTTCTTCGGTCCAGTGGTAAAAGCCACGGAAGGAGAATGGCCAGAGGATATGGTTCAGAGGCAGAAACTTGAAAGAATTCTGCCAATATTCCGAAAGGATGGTTCGAGGCTGTTTTACAATGGAAAGTTGTGCATACCAAGAAGGTCAGTTTCGGATATTTTGCAAATTGCTCACGACTCGAAAGTTGGTACACATTTTAAATTTGCGAAGCCACTGTCCAGATTAGATAACTTCCATTGGAAACACAAGAGCCCGGATGTTCGAAAGTATTGTGAAGGATGTCTCAGTGTCAGCAGTATAAGGACTCTAATCAAAAAAGTTGACTGATCCAATGTCACTGGAATTGCCTGACCGCAGATGGGTCATTAGCTACAGATTTCATTGTGCTGCTACCCCTGACGAGGAGCGGTCATGATGCGATCACGACTTGGGTTGATCAACTTACTCGTCGAGTCCATTTTCTTAAATCTAAAATATCAGATACTGCTGAGGACACGCCTCGAGACTTCTTCGCTAACATATTCAAGAACCAAGCGTTTCCTGATGATTTGACCTCACATAGGGACAGCAAGTTCATTTCAAAGTTTTGGAAGACACGATGAATCTTTGTGGGGTGAAATTAAGAATGTCTACAAGTAGACACCCACAAACAGATGGCGCTTCTGAGATTATAAATAGGATGATCGAGAACTATATCATTTGCTATTTCTCGTATCATCAGGATGACTGGGATGAACTGCTTCCTTCTGCATAATTTGCATATAACTCGGCTGTGAGCGATGATCTGGGTATGTCACCATTTGAGCTGGACTTGGGATGGACACCTAAATCGCCATTGGACTTCTTGGCTAGCAGCAGCATACCTCTTCAAAGTTTGGACGACTTTCGTGCCAAGCTCAAGGTTTCTCTTGAGGATGCGCAATTTGCCTACAAAGTGGCAAAAGCTCGGCAAGCTGCATATGCTTCAAGGCGATACAAGGTTCCAGATTACAAAGTCGGTTCAAAGCTTTGGATCAATCGCTCGTTGTTTACAGATGTTTATTCTAGGTCCCAGGATTCTAAAAAGCTTGGTGCGCGTAGATATGGGCCATTCGTGGTTAAGGAGCTAATTGGTAAGAATGCTGTTCGACTGGATCTCCTTGATCATTTTAAAATCCATCCAGTCATTCATATCATTCACACCACACCACATTTGGAGCAGCCCGATGACATTGCTTTACCCATTCCTCCTGCACCTGCACCGCTTGAGCTGCCTGATGGACCAGAACAGGAAGTTGAGGTTATCTTGGATCACGAAAAGGTTGGACGCGGTTTCAAGTTATTGGCTATGATGCGTGGTGTGCCACGTCATGAGGCGGAGTGGCAACCAACAAAGGACTTCGTTGATGTTACGGAAGATGGATCTGCTGTAGTAACGGAAGCTTTCCAAGAGTATATTCGGAAACATAATATACTCCCGCAGTATCATTGACGAGGACGTCAATAGTCCGGGGGAGGGAATAGTGTAACAATGTCTCTGTTACACCACTGTGTAATAGAGACTTGTTCGCTGTCGCTATTCCAGTTCTCTATTAAACAGTGGTGTAACAGGGAAACTGTATCGTCTTGAATGATTTTAGAATCATTCAGCGAACAACTCTCTATTACACAGTGGTGTAACAGAGAAATTGTATAGTCTTGAATGATTTTGAAAATTCGATTTTCCCTCAATGTTTTTATTTGACGTGGAGCCCCACGTCATCGTTTTTATTTACGTAGTTATATTCTAGATAGTACAATTCTATAGTTACACCTCTACTTTCTAGTAAGTTCTACTGAGCTAACAGAGTATATAATTTCTAGAGTAGAGTTACCGTACTGTCTATAAAAGGGGGGACTCATCTTCTTGAAATGTGAATAGGTTATTGTCACGGTAAAGGGGAAAGTTGAAAGTAGGATGAAGTTGGAAAGGGAAAAACTTGAATAGTTGAACGGTTGACGAGTCTGATGCCCTATTCATCAGATTTTACTCCAACTAAACGACTTATATAGACAACAGTTCGATAAACCTACCAAACTCGAACTAGAACATCCTGAGCTCCCAAAAGGTAGGAAGTCAGCTCAAGAATCCAGAAACTTCCGAAGCCACCCACAAAACTCTCCTGTGGAATTCCACTTTAACATTAAATAGACTAACCGTCTCAATTCATACTTAAGAGACGTCTCACATGAGCTAATGTAATTACTTAATCACATATTCTCCAACACGTATAAGACAGAGACAAAACCACGTTTCAACTGGGAACATCTCAGTCTTCCTGAGGACGCGAATTTCGCATTCTGGACACGTCCTGTGCGCAACCTGAGTGCGTTCTGGACTCAACATGGAGCCCTCCTACAAGTACTTATGTAATTTGTAATCTGAAAATCAGTCAGAAAATACTCGTATCAACACATCTGGATTCTTGTGGGAATCCAGGTACAATCCATACACCCTTTGCCCCCAACTTTCTGAAACCCATTACCATCGCCTCTACAGTTTCTTTAGCAGCGCCCCGGCTGCCTTCCTCCCCGTTTCATCTTGCAAATAGGGCGAGGCAAGAACAGATTGCAAAAGATTGGGTTTTCGGCCTGTGACTCTGTGCACACTCCCATGGCCCTTCTCTCAGCGGTTTTTATTGACCCTCTGTGGTCTCATTCCTACCCGCCAGTGTACCCTACAGCAAAACCTCAGCGGCAACCCTTTGGGACAGCCACCCAATGTCCGGCGGATACTAGAGTCTCTTTCCCATAAAGATACTGTACAGTAACCCAAGTACAGTAAAATAATTCATGGTCCTTTCAGCTGGATCCGGCTTGCCCCTGCACGGGCCGCAACTGTACAGTCCCGTCACAACTGTACAGTCCCTAGCGCCGTAAAAGATTGGCCTCCAACACAGATATCTACTTTTCGTGCAGTACAGTACTGTACAGTACATATCACAATGTAGTAATCTCACAGTCATTACATAATTTATTTTCATCGGGTGACTAAGTTCCGTGTGTTGCAAAGGTTTGCTGCATGGGGGAAAGTTTTGGATCATTTCAACGCATGGAAGAATCTTCACTGTACACATCTGATGTGGTCGGTTATATCAACTCCGCTATTGCGTTATCCGGAATAAGTCGTCACTGATGGGTAACACTACGTGAATTTCCTTACAGGGCCAGCTCAATGCCAGCGAGTAGGCATGCCGCGTTAGACATGACGGCCGCGGCAAAGTGCCTTTGGGTGAGCACCACTCTAACCATCCCATAGGTCTCCATGGCTCGAACGGTCATGTTCCGCGCGACATCTGTTAGCAACGCGTATGCGTCTGGGTGCCAGCTTCTATGGGTCGACATTGTGATATGCACAAACCTTCCTCTAGGAGCCGCCGCGAGCAGTGGTTCATACCATCTACGTTTGGCGGAGATGCCTGCGTTGTGGGAGGTGAGTAGTTTGAGAGTACGCACTCCCCTAATGGAGGGCGCAAAAGTATTGAGGAACATGACCTAAAAAAATACCGTTCCTTCGTTGCTACCCATTGCCTTGATATCCGGCGTTTTGGGGTAAAGCCCCTATCGTCGCTCGATGGCCGGATGACGGGCTGCCTTCTGCAGGTCTAGGGCGAGGAGGACGACTTGACAGTCGTGTCTTCGGGTACGCTGCATACCGTGCAGGCAGTGCATGAGATGATCCCCGTGGCAGTCGAGGACCTCAGGGCAGTTCTTGCGTGGGTACGGCGTGTCCAGGGTCAAGAGCGGGACTTGGAGGTAGTATTGAAGCCACGCTGACAACTCAAGGGCGTCAAGATTGGTCTTGAGGCCGGTTCATGGAGCACAATAGACCAATTCTTTTGCGCCGGGAAGGCCCATAGAAGCCCTGAAAGCTTGCCTTGCCGACAGGGATCTCTCTTCTTGTACTGAGGCATGGACTTCTTCTGTTAGTTTCTTTTGCGGAGGGGTTTTGCTTGAGCAAAATACTCTAAAGGGGAGGAGTCGTGAGGGCAGGCAAGAGATATACCATATTCGATGGGCGCGGACGGCATCATTGTACGTCGTAAGATCCGTTATATGTGCTGGCAAGATTCAAGTGGCCAGCCTTTTGGCAGCTGCGCTGGAGGCAAAGAAAGCGACCCCCGTGTCACGGTTTGCTGTGGGTGACGTCGAACTACACTCTCTTCTCTGCTCTGGTGTGCCTGAATGGCTTCCCTCCAAAGTTCGCTCCATTCACCTGCACTGGCGCAACAGGTGCATTCTCGGAGTTTTTGGCTTTGCCTTGTCTGGGACTGCCATCCGGCTTACCCACGCATTAAACTTCGAAAGGTTGCGGTGGGGAGAGGACGTATCTAGAGGAGGTGTGGGCTGCTTCTACGTTCCGTACGATTGCTGCGGTTCGAAAGAGCTGTATGAGCAGTATGGCGAGACTGTGAATTTAATTCTTAGGAATGCGGTCGAAGATTTCCGAAGGCCAGCGAGCTTTGCAGAGCATCATAGACCGGAAGAAAAAGAGGGGTAGAGATATTTTGGTCGTTGGTTGCGGACGAGGTCGTCACGGGCATTTTTCCGAGGAAGAAGGAATGGGGAAAGGGCCTAATGGCGAGAGGCCTTTGTCTCCGCTTTTCCCAGTGGGGAAGTAGGGTCGAGTTGTGCCTTCGCCAGCCGCATCTTCTTTGTAACATTCTCTCTGTTACACTGGTGTGTAATAGAGACTTGCTCGCTTTTTTATTTCAGTTCTCTATTACACCGTGGTATAATAGAGAAACTGCATCGTCTCGAATGAATTTAGAAGCTTGATTTTCCTTCATTGTTTTTATTTGACGTTGACCCGTACGTTATCGTTTTATATACTTAGGTATATTCTACGTAGTACTATTCTCTAATTACACAAATACTTTCGAGTAAATTCTTATGAGTTAACAAAAATATGGGAGTTTTAGAGTAGAGCTACAGTACTGTATATATATAAGGGGCTCATCTGGATTCTTCTGGGAATCCAGGCACACTCTATTGACCGTTTGTCCACAACTTTCTGAAACCCACTGCCTTCATCTCCACTGTTTCCTTAACAGTGCCCCGGCTGCCTCCCTCTCTGCTTCATCCTCCATGCGCTGTGATATGGCGCGGGTGCGGTTCTTGCGTCGCTCGGTCTTCCCTATGAGTACGGACGGGGCTTTAAGGACCTCCAGCTTTGGTTGCGTAAGCCGCTGAAAATCACTTGTTTCTTTGGTTTTTGCGACTCTAAGATCGAAAGGTGAGGGTTCTGTTGTCGCCTTGCTTTTCTCCGGTAGCGTCGGGCTGGAGGGTTCCTGGAATGCGACGATCTCCGATATTTCCACTCTACTGTCCGGGGTCTTGTTTTTTTGTCTTTATTTGCCTTTGGTAGACTGTCTGGCTCCAGTGCGTTGCCTGGTTGCCTTGCGCAGCTATTCAACCTAATGGTTGTTGTTGATTTATGAAAATTTTGGGAGAGCACGGTTTTCGCCCCCGCGTTGAATTTCGCGATGAAATTTTCTACAAAAGCATCCCCTTTCTAAAGGGTTGCTGCTGTTGCGTCGATGAGGCGAGTGTTTGCTCCCGCCAGGGCTTTCCGTTTCTTCATTTTTATTTCGGAGGCCACGAGTTTGAGCTTTGCGACTTCGTGCGCAGCAGCGGCGCAAGGTGCCAACTTTTCACTCGGTTGTGGGGAGCCCTGTGATGATCTGAGACAGCGATTTTGGGGAAAGGTGAGCGCTATTGTAGATGTTGGGGATCTCCCGGAGTACTTTCAGTAGGTCCGAAGAGTCCGCGGCGTAGTGCACAACAATTTTCCAATTTTCCAATGTGAGTAATGCATGCTTTCCCAGCCGCGATTAGCCGCCTTCCTTGTTCTTTTTCATATGGTGGTAGGACTCTGGCGGGGCCTCCGAGGATCTACGGAGGAAGCCAGCGTGGACATCATAGGGGCCAACGTCGGAGGTAATCCTGTCATTCCGTTCAGGGCGACAGGTGCTTTCGGGGGCGCAACTCCAAAGAGTCAGAGTCTTCTCATGCTATGGGAAGATTGAATCAAGCGATCCTGCCTGTAGTCGGCAGAAATCGCGAACGGTCGAGGGTACAGTAACTACTAGAGGGCTCTTGTGAGCCTTCTCGATCTGTGATAATGACAGTGGGCGCGCTTCAGCCTTGTTCTCGATGGTTCTTTCCATTCTGAAGAAACATTGCAGATGTTACGAGATATTTGTGTATATATACATGGTTTTTTATTGCGCTCGGGTAAACCCCTTCTCCGGAGACGGTATTATTCATCGAAGAGGTTGCATCAGGAGTAGCCGGGAAGTGCCACAACTCGGACGGTACTATTGTATTCGCGTATGCATATGCAAGTGTAAAAGGTGCGATTTGTGGTCGTGTAAAAATTGAATGAAATATGTAGATCAAAAATAGAAAATTCCAAAATAAATGAAAATAAAATTACAAGGAATGAAAATAATAATAGAAAGAAGCCAATATTTATTGATCAACGTAACCATTCAATGGCTAAAGGCTCTCTAAATTTTTCTAACAACCTAAGGCTATTTTTATTGCAGATCAGGGTAGAAAAGCTACAAAGATGATTCCAGCCTAATAAGTCTTGAAAACCAAATTAATCCTCAGCAATAATTACAGAATAATTTTCTAGTTGATCATAAATTCAAATAGTAACTTGCTGGCAATATAAATGCAGTAACACAGTAATTATAACTACAGAACTTAAAACCCAACCGACAGACATAAAATTGCCTCACGTGTAATACAGTGTAAAACATGGGCCAATGAAAATAAATTAAATTATTTTTCGTTGATTCATAATAAAAAAAAATTATTTTCCTCTTCTAAAATATTTTTCCACAGTTTTTCATAGTTTTATTTGATATGGAAAACAAATTGAAAAGCTTCCAATACTTGTAAAATATTTGTTTCAACTTTCACACCACTTCTCCTTTCAAAGATTGAACCGTTTTTATTCTGTTGACTGAAATGAATCACGAGATAAAGTATTGCTCATATCTATAGATATAGATCTTTCAAATACTTTAGTGTATCAGACACAGGGCTGTTCTTCATTGTCAACTAGACGGATGGATTAATTGAACAAGGTACCAAAAGGGTTTCATTATTTTTTTTTCAAAAGAATATATTATTAGTTGGACATACTATTTTATATATTTATCTCCAAGGTACTCCGAAAGTGGATAAGGAGCTCAATAAATCTTTTTGAGTCTACAGCAACATTTAGGGGAACTTCAATATTGAGATCTTCCTGAATACTGCTGCCATATTTTTTCCCTTACTCAATAACATCACTGGTAGCTAATTTTTTACCAGATTAAATTGATTTAACAGTGCGCCGTGATAAACTTTAATGCCAAAAATTGTATGAAATATGGAATTTCAATTTAATGAATCAATTAAGATTCCAGCAATACATCCAAGTTGCGCATTTGTCGAGCCTGAAGGATTTCCTGAATGAGAAAACACAACAACTCATAAATTAAATTTTGCAGAATTTTTCGGGGTCGATATGTACTGGTAGGGCCAAAAGATTTTAAATTTTGTAACATCAAAGATTGATTAGATAAATCACGAACCAATGGATTGGACCTTCTTTGTTGCAAAGAGCTGGCTGTAAAAGCAGATATAGGAGAAGCAAACATGCCTAAATAGGCAATCGAACCATTCAGAGAATTAAAGGAGAATTTTTCAAAGACTTCATTTCGTCACCTGGTTGTTTCCAGTGATTTCTGGATATAGTTTGAGGTTCAAGTCCATCTAACTTTTTATCAGCTGATATACTATTTCTGTAATCATATAGCTGTGTAGGTTTAACACTATTAAAATTGAAAGGCCCTGGTATTTGCACTATTGCTCCAACCTTATTTTTCCAAGGTGTTGTATACATTTCTTTCTTTAATTGATCCAGTACACCAATAAATATTTCACCAGCCATTTTAAAAACGAATAATAACAATGGCCCTTTTGAGCACATTAGAAAAAATGGAGGTACATAAACAACTGATTTCAAGCTAAGATCAAAAACATTTATTACTCCACTGCGCATTCTCGATGAATCTCACGTAAACATCGCGAAATGCTTATCAGGAGTGTAAAAATGCTTGTTCGACCTCAACTTTTGATAAATTCCATTTTCAAAATCGTAGCAATGGATAAAAAAATTCTAATTTCCATTGGCGAACAAGGATATGAAGATGTCTTTAGATTATTTTTCCCCTTATCCTCATTTTCTTGTGGAACAATCCGTGCCTTTCAATAATATTTTCCAACATGTATAAAACGTGACTGGATATTAGGTTTGAGTCCGGAGGAAATTTTGAAACATGAATTTTCGAACAGTTTCTTATAAAATTGTTTTCTTCTGTACTGCATGTATATTAAGTAATAAGAGAAGGTAGTCCTAATGATTGATTAGGAAAAAAACTCTTCAGATCCAAACCTCTTAATTTAAAGATCTATATCTTTATTTGTCGATGATTTAAATTTTGTTCCAGATAATTAGTCAATTTCATGAGCGTCACCTGCATCATTTTCATTCAGAGAAATGTAAAAATAAAGTTTTCGGCTTTATAAAGTTATTTCGGTTTCAATCGGTGCATGTTCAAGAGATAGTATATTTCCAAAGTCTGAAATATTTTCATCGGTTTTTTTTCTATCATTTTCTGCCTCAGTATGATTCAAATCAAACTCATCAATACGTTCTTCACTACTTTTTTCGCATAAATTCTTAATTTCATGAGGGGTAAAAGGGGATGAAATAAGTCGACGAAGGAGGGCAAAGGAGATAAGAGGATAAGAAGAATTTCAGGTGAAGATGTCGCTTGACTTTTACTTCGGTCTTTCGGTCGGAGCAGAACTACTACTTACATACGTTTTGCAACCCACCATTTCTGGAAAATGTTCGAAGTGCCGCTCCGGACACGCCAGCGGTGGCGGCGACGGCGAGATAAACCTAGCTCAAAATCCAAAATATTTGAAATTCTACATCTGATCTAATTACGGATCACATACCAGATCAAGTCTGTCACTGTAATGCGATTTCAACTTCACCACAGCAAAAAAAGTTTTTATCATTTTCTAGTATCAATTACTTTGCTTGAGGAATAAGCGACCATTCCTCAACAGGGGATTTTCTTTAATGAGATGTATAGATTGGCTGGGACCCATTTGAATTTGTAAATCTGAATGTCATATTAAATACGTGTACTGATGGTCGAAACAATGTACAAATCATTCCTGTCGAATGCTAGCACCAGCAACAGTCTACCAGAAAGTCGACTGGATGCCAACTAGCAGACAAGCAGCGTTAGAAGTTTCTGCCAACTCCGATTATCGCTGTAGATGAATGCCTCGAACCTTCGAAATACGTTCTACTGCGCGGCTGGTGACGGTTCTTGCAAGCTCCGTGACAAGTGAAAACACCTCTGGATTCAATCCTCCAAGATTAGGGATTAGAATAGGAACTAGCCTGCTTCTCTCTGGTAATTCCGCGAGAAAGCCTTGGTAATTCCGCCACTTTTCCGCTCTCGCTGCATTGAGAATTATCATCGGGTTGAAAGTCCAGACTCTGGAATGGGAACGAGCGAGAGAATTGACGAATTTTATGTCGAAATAGTCAGTTTCACCTACGGGACCCATGGCTCTGATGGCCGGTTCTGTCCAGTGTTGATGATGCACACGCAGTTCGATGAAAGGGCGCCGAGATGCCTGTCCAAGATCATTGCCTAAAAAACCAACCTGATTGTTGTGACGATTGCTGTGCTGGGATCCATCACGACAGTGCAGCAAATGGACCGCATGAATTCCTAATGTCTCAGGGCACCCAGGCTTCGGACAAGGAGTTTCATCGGCGAAAAAAGGATTTCGGCAGCATTACTGCAGCCATACTGGAAAATCTTTGCTCCTGATGTGTGTCCTCAACCCCGCACAAGGCGCAAAAGTGGACCCATATCTTAGCTCCAGGTTGTGGCATGGAGGCGTTGAAAGCCCAGGTACGGGTATTTCTTAGCGGTAACTCTTCTTGCGCCGCTGCGTGGACTGCGTCCATGGGCTTCTTCTGTGGTGGCTGGTTGTTTGAGCAGAATTTGCTACATGGAAGTCTATCCGAAGATCACAGGAGTCACTCTGTATGTCAAAGGCTTCTAGGACTTCATCTTATTTGGTTAGATCTTTAGTGGAAGCCAGAAAGAATTTGGCACGCAACTTGCTCGAGGCGGCACTGGACGCAAGGAATGAAATAACGCCAACGTCACTTGCTGATGTCAATCCAATTCCCAAGGTCGACTTTTTGTCCTCGATGGGCTTGATGAGCAGTCGTATTTCCCTAAATATGGTACTATCAAGCAGTTCACCTGCAAACTTTCGGAGAAAGTTCTCCAGTAGTCCGTCAAAATACTCCGCCCCATTCTTTTTACAGTGTATTCATGAATAATTACTTGTCCACAACTTTCTGGAATTTCATCATCAGAATTACCAATAGATTCATCCAATAAATCATTCGCTTTTTGAATTTGATACGCAAGTTCATTTGACGAAACTTAGTGACAAATGTCTTCAATTTCTGCATTAGTAAATCTTCCATTAAATCCATTAAGTGTAACAATAAGTGATATTTTGTCTAATTTTAAGACTAGTTTTGCAGATGACAACGATCCTCTTTTTAGTTTTGGCGGATGAATAAAAATTTCCACAATATCGCCAACATTAATTGGAACATCAGTCACAGGCTTCAGTTTCAGGATAATACTTAATTTCCTCTTGGCAATTAGCTTATCATGAGCCCTTTTTTAATCATTCGGTACAATTTGAGGAACATTATTATGGATGGGTCTGGTGTGACCAGTGACGAGTTCGTATGAAGATGCAAAATCGTTCCCATATATATAGTTTGATAGTTATAACATTCGAGCAACGCGAACAGTATCACTTCTATAGGCTTCAGATAATTTTAAACGTGAGTAAATATCTCTTAATATTTTAGGTTTCCATTCAAATAGATTTTGGGGGGGCGGATAGATTCAATAGGACAAAATAAAATCACTTTTTCCTATAGATAGTTTTTAAAATATCTTTTTCAAACGCCTGATCTCTCATTATGGTATTAGGGTTCCAAAAGGGTTTTAATCAGAGAGTTTGAACGGAATAAATACAAATTTCCATTTACAAGGAGGGTATACTAGCACCAGTAGAATCTGGTAACTGAGTCCATGATGTGAAAAATATCTAAACTTTCCACAAATAATTTATCCACATACAAAAATTCATTTAATCCGCGAAATAGGGAACTTATAGATGCTGCACGAGGATTACGTAGTTTCTTGTGACATTGCAATTTTTGCACGAGCCAACTATGTTTAATAACTTTTTTTTGGATTCATCGCTCAAGATAAATTTTCTTTGCAATAACAATTTCATCTCATCATAATTTGAGTGACCTCACACATTTTTTTGGACCTCATTAATTATTTTCTTTTTTTTCGTCCACGATAAAGTTTTTTTTGTTGTGCTGGTATTGTTGAAACATATAATTGGTAGAAATAAATTTTCCATACGGTCGGAGGTTTGTATAAATATATTTCCGGGAACATAAAAATGATGAACGTGATTGACCAATGTTATTGGGTTGATTTAATTATTTGTGGATTTTATTTCTATTCGTTTACCAGTCATGTGAATAATATTTGACTTTTTGTAACATTTCTTCCGATATTCCATAGAGATAGTCCACTAATTATGAAATGCTTCATTTCGACTTGATTGCTATTATCTGAAATAGCTGATAGAAAAATAAAGTTGATTATTTTTCTTTTTTTGCTTGAATGAGCTCCATTTCCATATTTCCAGAAGAGAATTTCTTGATAGATTTCGGAAGATAATCCAGATTTCCGTTCTATTCAGGCAAAATAAATTTTGAAAATGGTCTTAATTCAAAAATTCCCATTCCACTATACCGTGCTCCATAATCAAGAAACTGAAATGGGTTAAATTAGTTTGATGTAGAATCAAGCACTTTTATAGCCATATGAAATGTTGCAAAACCAGGCATATCTCTGTTTTTTATATTTTCACTATTTTCAATTTTTGATGATGAACTATTAAAATATTTTAGCAAACTCCCATTTATTATTACATAAGCCCATTGTCCAATTTCACCTCATCAGTCAAAGCTTTATTTTGCCTTGAGTGCAGCGAATTATTCAGGGTGTAGTTTATGCTTTGATTTGTTCTTGATTTTTTTTCTTTTCTCAGTATTACATATTTAGTTGATTTGAAGAAACATATTTTTTGCGAATTCCCATTAACTATTTTTAAGTTCTTAGTTTTTTGTATGCACGAATAATATATTACAATTCGGAATATTTGATTAATTCTAAACATTTTCGTTTTTCCATATCGGCTTCTTCATCGCGCTTCGGAGATGCAGCATCAAAAAAAGATACACGCTGGTTTGAATCAATTTTCGAGTTTGCCGGGAGTAGAAATTATACCAGTGCCTCAGGTGATTTCGAGATGTCAGTAGATGAATGAAATCGGGCAATTTGAGCATAAAACCGTGATTCAAATTTTTGAAAGACTCATCACCACCAGAAGTGGGAAAAAGATCCAGGAATTTTTGTAATGTATCAGATATTGATGATAGAGGGCCCACCTTACGAATATAGTTAGCAATCGCCAATGCACCATTTTCAGATCAATTTTCTGTATCTGGAAGTTTTCTACAGATATCAAGAGCTCGTCCATATAAATTTGATTGCGAAAATAGACCTTGTACTGTTTTTGGAACCTTGTTAGAATTGGATACTGGTAATAAATCATGGACAGATTTGCATTTTGTAGAGCATCAAATAGATTCTTGGGGTCTTTTAACATCCGTCCAAGGAGCCGTTCTGAGATCCCTAGAAAACTTCGGCCTTGAAAGAATTTCGGGTCAATCTGGGTCCATAACTGTAAAAATTAAATGAAATACGTAGACGCAAAATAGACAATTCCAAATAAATGAAAACAAAATTATCTGGATATGACTGAGAATAATAATAGAAAGAAAACCAATGCTTATTGATCAACGGAGACAGTCCAATGTCTAAAGGCTCTCTAAATTTTTGTAACGGCCTGAGGCTATTTATACTGCAGATCAGAGTAGAAGAGCTCAAAAGATGATTCCAGCAGTATAATAAGTTTTGCAGACCAAATTCATCCTCAGTATATATTTGCAGAATTATTCTCCAGGTGATCGGACCGTTAATGCAAATAAGAACTTGTTGGCAATATAAATGCGGTAATTATAACTGTAAAATTTGAACCCCAACTGACAAACATAAAATTTACCTCACCTGTAATTACAATTTAAAACATGGGCCAGTGAAAATAGATTT
The DNA here is from genome assembly GCA_002205965.3 of Kappaphycus alvarezii. Lineage (NCBI taxonomy): Eukaryota > Rhodophyta > Florideophyceae > Gigartinales > Solieriaceae > Kappaphycus > Kappaphycus alvarezii. The sequence continues at coordinate 191,348 of NADL03000077.1, read as the reverse complement.
AATGATTTTTCGATGATTCACAATAAAGAAAATTGTTGGTCCCTTAGAAAATATTGTTCCACAATTTTCCATAACTGTACCTGATGCGGAAAACAAATTAAATAGTTTTCTAATACTCGTAATAATATTTTTCAACTTTAACAGGTCTTCGGTGGCTATGGTCATCATATCGCGTGCCCCACTGCACGTGAACGATTTGGTCCATCCAGCTAGTTCTTAAGTGAAGAGTCGGTCAGGCGGTGCACCATCAAGATACGATATGAGTAAATATCCTTGATGAATATGGTTTAGACTATAGAAAAAGGACTTTTGTCCACCATTATTGCGTATATGTTCACGATATCACCAAGGAAGTCAGGTGTAGACCCTGCACAGACAAATCTGTGGCCATCGCCTTGCTAATAACATCACCTTCGCGCCCAGTTGACGCCTGCCCATAAACGCCTTCGGGTTTGAATATGATATATGTGGCTTCCTGTGAAGGTAAGGGCTGCATATGACCAAATGGTTACGTGCGAGAGGCTTTCGCTAGACACGTAGGGTTTACCGCAGGCTTGTTAGTCCTGGGTGCTGGAAGTAGGGAGGGAACTGGGACCTTTATTGAAGGATTTAATTGGGCCTGCTAAACAGACACAACCCGGCGAGAGCTTGGCTCATGTCTACTCCAGCAAAGGGGACGTAATAAAAATCCCCCATTGAAATTTCGGCAAGTCGAGAAATCAACAGGTTGAAAGATTCCAGTTGTAAGCGATATGCTTACGAAAAGCGACGACGACAGCGACGAATTCTCGAAGTGAGCGATCTTGATTAACACCAGTAGGACCGCAACAGCTAGGACCCCTCGCTTGCAGGGCCCTTCTGTTGCTGCAAATAGTGGGAAGGAAGTGGAAAAAGGAGAGAAAAGCTAGAAAAATTCTACCTAAAATTCCCTGCAGAAGAGGGCTTCCACGGCTTGAAGAATCTGGCTCTTCCGCCTATCATTAAGAAACTTGACGACAACTCTGCAGCGCCGCTTTAGAGCACCGTTCGAAAAGCAACGCTATCTTTGCGTTCCATTCCCCGGTACGGGAGGTGGGTTAAATTTACTGTAACAATAATTGCGGCCTAAACCTGGTCAACTTGTATGGTATTGTGCATGTACATGAAATTTTGAGGCAAGTAACGAGTGAAGTTAGGAATTTGGGCGTTTGAATGATTGAAAACTTGGTTAGCCTATGTTCCAAAAGGGGGGGGGACGTTTGGGTGTTTTACTCTTGGAAGATATATCCGATCTATCCCATGGTTTCCAGACAACCACAATGGACTCAAAAGGGTGTACCGACACAGTAATGGGGAAGGAACTACGCTCCCTAAAATTCTACCTTCAGGCCAGCCATCAAGCAGGCCGCATTGGACATGACGGCTGCTGGAGCGTGCCTTTGCATCAAAACCCCCCGAACCTTTTCGTACGTCTCCAGTGCCCTCACAGCCACGTTCCTTGCCACGTCATTTTGCACTGCACATGCATCCGGGTGCCAACCTCCAAGAGTGGAGATTAGCACAGGCACGAGCCTACCTCTGGTGGAGGTCTCGATGTTCCAAAGTGCATCAAATAATTGGTACAAGTGGTCGGAGTGGGGGATCCAAGAAACGAAATTAATCCGGTTCAAAGTCGCTAGAAGGCCAGCCAGCAAGCAGGCCGCGTTGGACGTGTCAGCGGCCGCAGTGTGCCTTTGCATGAAAATCACGCGACCCTTCCCGTATGATTCCAAGGCCCTGAATGCAACGCTTCTTGACACATGAGTAAAGTTAACCGTGAGTATATAAGAACGGGATGCACTTGTTAGCAGTGGTAGCTGAGAGTAGTACCTATATATGAACAGGAACAAGATTGATATCAGAACAAACTTTGGTAACCAGTATCTGTCTGAACAACCAAACTAAATGTCGATGCTTATATAGACTGTATGTGGACAGGAAATATTGCATGTCTTGTAGCAAACGACCACTAAGATATTTAATCATTGTGAGTACTATTTCATCAGAAGCAATATGATTTCATTACGACCAAGAGCGGTCGTTACATTATATTGTGAGAAGGATCGAATCGTACCGAGTGGACTGGGAAGCATAATTACTGTCAGCGCTGTGCCTGCCTTTGAACAGATGAAAGAGTCGTTTCGGAGAGATTATTCGGGACAGAGGTGCCGGTGTGGTACCTTTAGTTCTTTTGCCTTTGTCTCTATACTATCCTACCGCTTGTATAGATCACTGCACGTACTACCACACAGCGAGCTGTTTTTTGTCAAGTATTGGCGTCGCATCAGGCAATTCCACGACTGATGCCACATTTCCCTCCCTTTGCATCTATACTAGAAATATCATTGTGTATATTTTGCGCATAAGCTTTCTTCTGGCATGAATTTGGCAGCTCTGTTTTTCACCTGAATCTATCCTTTTGGCTTTCCGCTCTTTCAGGCTGTTGGAGCATGAAAGACGGGAAACCTAAAGGCACTGACTCCTGTTTCGAAAGAGGGAAGAGGTGCATCTACGCACCAAGAGGGGCGCTTTTCTGAGGGCGGCGTTTCCATTCCGCAAATACAGAGACAATCGTACAGCAGCCCAATCGTGTACATCTGTACTACTGTATACTGCAATGAACTGTACATCTTTCATCGCGGCCTGTGTCGGAAGCAGTATGGCAACGGTGTCATTTCGGTTTCACCAAAGACGGAGCTATGCCATTTGGTCCACCTGTACCGCTTCGGTGATTGGTCCAAGTACAACATGCAGATGTTTGCCTCCCCTTCCACAGCTACATGTAGTTAATTTTGTCAAACATTACAGTATAAAAATAGCTTCAAGCTCACCGACGACGACACTAGCTTCAAATAAAGTGAAAGTATAGTCTTCCTTTCACAATTTATGAGCCTGCCGCAAACAAGAAGTTGCCACCCACAACATTACACGCAGTAACTCCATCAATTATTAACCTCGAACTCCAACGATCCCCATACTCTCCGTCGCGCACAACGACAACACACCAAAGAAATCGACGAAATCACAGCAGGCCTATATACCAACGCACTCAACGACGACAACGACAATCACGTACCACACGACACCACACAAAAACTTTCCGACATCAAAGACATGGATGATGGTCGACACCCAAAACTCCCGGGGCCAGATCCATTTAACTACGCACCATGAAACTTAGGGTTGGAAACGTACGCCATAATAATCAAAGCCAGCTCCCACTTAGTCAGCAACACCTCCAAACCAACAGACCCCGCAGAACTTGAAGAATTCATTACAAAAAGGTCCAAACTACTCTCTGCAGTACTCAGTAGCGTCCCAATCCATATTCTAGAAATGCTTCTCGTACCCGACGACCGCCCCACACCATGTGATCTAGTTCAAGCCATCAAAGGGCACATCAATCAATCCACCAAGGAAGTCCATTTCTTCTTAAAGATCGAAGCAGACAACATCTCGTTCACGAATGAAACAAATATTGACGAATATATGAAGCCCCACACTGCCATCCGACAAAAAAGATTACCTCTCGTTATCTCAATATCAAAGATGAATAATCCATTGTGGAATTCGTAATCAATGGACTTCGAAGGATCAGCATGCTCCATCCCATACTAGGACCCATTATTATTCAGAAACCCAAAACAGTGAATCAATTTCTACACACGTTCAAAGAACTGCACACCTTATACCAACCCTTACGCCGCCCTACCCCACGAGCTAAGGCATCCATGAGCTTCAGCTGGTACTACGCTCCATACCGATTCACCGGAGACTATCGAGGTCGAGGACAGCCCAGGCTTAACTTTCGCCCCCCCGTCGAACCTCATTTACTACATGCCGCTTACCGCTTAGATTCATACAATGCCGATTCCACACTTCACTATGGATACCACCTATTCACACCGATAAAGACTGCAACGACCGCCGTCACCCCAAATATCACATGGAGCCGCAGACTGACCATTCACAAATGCAAAGTTACTCCAATTTCAATCCGCAGCAATCGCCAGTATTCCAACACCATTAGTTCAACCAAGTGCCCCCGCCACTCCCCACTCCCCGCCCCCCTCAGCCAACGCGACATCCAAAACGAGCCCCAACTCCCAAAGTACGTTTCTTCTGGACAGTGGCGCCCATTCTACCCATCTAAGCACTCACACCCCCACAATTCACCCTTCCCACATCATCACACGAACCAATATCGCCACAAACGCACAGACACGATGCACGCACCTGATGGTGCGTGCATCGTGGCTGTGCGTTTCAAGTGATCCAAATTCAGCTTGAAACAGTAATAAGACCATAACCACGTACGCAGTTGCGAGTCGACACCTGAAGCACACTCTCCTCCCAGTCAATGACCTCGCCCACCGATATGGATTAGTCTCCTTCACCCCCCATCAATGGTACATAACCCACACGCATAATTCCTTCTCTCAATTTACAGCCCAAGCATTTTGGCGGAACAACCAATATCAGCTTAGCGGAACGCTCTGCAATGCATGCAAATCACGAGAAATTCCATACAAAACACCTAAAACGTACACAAACCAAATATTCATATCCGATTACATCCCAACGCACACCAAAACAGGCGACCCCTTCATCACGACGCATACTATCCGAACCCGGTACCTCCTACCCACCAGTTACCATTCTGAAGCTCAAGCACACCGTACCATTTATTCTTTCCACCCTCGCTAATCCTCACAGAGCATTACCGCGCACAAGCTTTCAGGACGTACTACGCAACTGGCACATTCGGCTCAATCATGCCTATCCCACCAAACTAGCCATAATCGCACAACAGGGCCTCATCCTCAACTTGCAGACAAAGTTACCAACTAACACCATACTCAGCTGCAGTTCCTGTCAACATGCAAAGCTGCACCCCAAAACTCACAAACCCAAAACACATCAGCACATAACAGGAGTATACATAAGCTCGGACACATGTGTGCCTACCAAACCCACATCCACCCACGGAAAAAATCAATTACTCCTTCTAATCTGTGCGGCAAGTCGATTTGCGATAGAAAACTTCATGAAAGACCGTAAAACATTCCACAACACATGGACGAAACCCTACATCATATTCAGAAACGAATTCAGCACCCTTTGCATCACTTTAGAGCAGATGATGCCAAGGAATATACCCTTCGGAGAATGCAATCCATATATGCAAAATAAAAAGCACAACACCGTCTTCGTACACCCCATCAACCCCCGGAAAATTCTCAAAAAAGAAACCCCGGAAATTTCTATTGCCAAATGCTTCAATCGCATGATCATGAACTCGGTTTGAGCTCCCTTAGACACGGCCAATATAGTAGATCAATACCGGGAAGATGTTGTGAGAGATAAACTGTTTATATACAACCTAATGCATCACTCCGCAATCGATACATCACCATACCAAATGTGGTACGGTACCAAACCAAAGCTACAACACCTCTTCATCCTCGGAAAGTTAGGCACAATTCCTGTCTATTCGCCAAAGAAAAATGTAGACCCACTAGCATATCTTGCTCGGTTCATGTATCCCACCACGCTAAATCACAAAGTACTCAATCTCCGCAACAACCAATACCAAGCAATATGTGTCAAAGACTTCCACACTTATCATCATGAATCCGACCCTGCCCACACCACAACAACAGCCTTTAAAGCTCGAGCCACGCATCAAAAATCAACTCCCACCAATATATACATAAACACGCCACCCCCCGCCACACTTAATCAGGTAAGAACTTACATCGATGCACATGAATGGCAGAAAGCACATGACGAAGAACTCCAAGAATAGATCAATACGACAGTATCCAATGGCTCCCAGCCGATTTCGTTCCGCCCAAAGAAACAATCATTCCCCTCATGATGTTATACCGGTACAAAAGGTCAGCTGAAGGGTACATCCTGCAGCGTAAAGCGCGTTGCAATCTACGAGGCGACCTCATGAAGCCAGATCTACACCTTGACCCCAAAAATATCACGGTCTATACCGCAGATTGAACAACACAGCGCATTCTCATCGCAGCTCATGCAGCCTATGGAATTCCACTGGAACTTTTCGACATAAAGTCCGCTTATCTGCACAAATCATATCAACATGAACGTCCAGTTTATGTACAACAAATTCCACTTTCAATGGCATCTACAGGCATGAAGTAAAATACGGCAGATTAATCGGCAATCAAAACGGCTCCCCACCCGCGGGTTATAAATACAATCACGGTTTAAATAATTTCTTAACAAAACTGGGATACAAAGCATCAGAACATGGCCAATGGCTGTAGAGAAAAACTTCATCTACAGGACATACGATCGTCAGCACAACTATAGACGACTTTCTAGTGCTGGGCTCCACACAGCAACACATCGACACATTATACCACCATCTTCTCGAGAAGTACAAAATCAAGCCATTAGGAAAACCCACCAGATTCTTAAACTGGACCATTACATATCTCGAAAATGGCGACATTCATGTGGCGCAACCCGATTCCATTGATGTATTACTGTAACAATCCCAAATGCATAATTGCAATCCCACCAGTACACCGTACAACTCACTTTCCCACCTGGATCAAAACCCACACACGAAGCACCTCACCTCGATAGAAGCAAAACAAGGCTGTCAAATCTTCAACGAGATATGATATATCATGGACAGCACACGACCCGATATCATGTACGCAACCCACAAACTAGCACAGTTCATGACACAGCCTCAGAAACAAGACGATCATGGACTTAAATCCCTCCTGTGATACCTTCTCGGCACCCGTGCACATGCAATACTTTTCAAGATTGAAAATTAACAACCACAGCAACTATTAACATTATTCAGTGACGCAGAATTCGCCAATTCGAAGAAAAGAAAGTCCATCACGGGCAATGTTCATCTCTTCAACAGAGGGCTGATATCCTGGCTGAATCTCCTCCAGACAGCTGCAATCATCTCGAAAGAACCAACACCTCATCACAATGACATCAACGCAGCGATTCTCATAGCAAATAATCAACCGCCAACGAAACGTAGAAAGTATATCGACCTTCTTCATCACTACCTGCGGCACAATATCGCCTAGAAACACATCAATCTACATCGCATACCCACCCAAAACATGTTAGTAGATCTCCTTACGAAATCACTCCATCGCACAGGGTTTCAAGAGCTTCGCAACAAGCTTAACGTTCTCCCCAACCCAGCAAAGAAACGCGACGCCGCAACCGAGGACTGTCCAACATCATCATGACTACATTGCTGCGCTGCATTTCCGAAAAGAAAAACATTACAGCAGAAATATAGTTTTAAGCTCACCGAGGACGACACTGGGGTTAAGTATACACGAAATTTCTGTATGGTAGAACCCTTTTTTCAATTTTTTTCAAAAAATATCTAAGCAGTCCATCTAACTTTTTGGCAAAGTGGCTTGTTTATATAACTTTTTGAAGGAGCCCGTTTTCAGTTTAATCCAACAAGTACAACCCAAATTAGTGCAAAAAAGGCTACCTAGGGGAGTGAAATTCCTATACGCCATATAGCTCTCAATTCCAATTAACTGCCTTCACACAGAGCAAAATACTTCACTCAATGGTCAATTTTGCCTCTATGAGCCTTTAAGACACTGGCGTAGTGATTTCTTATACTCTGAACGAGGTTGAAGCACGTTTTTGTACTGATGCGAGCCTATTCTTCCAAAAACATGATTTTAGCTACAATGAAGTAAAAAACTGACGGAGATTTGATTAAAAACGTCGCGCAAGCAAGCTTCAAATATTTTTTATGGTATTGAAATCCGGGCTGCGCGCTGGTCAGGGCATAACATTTAAATTTTTCTTCTCAAACCAATTCCATGTAATGTTCTCAGTGTGAATACTTGCATTTTTTTGCTGTAATTTGCGCACTCTAGTGTACATCTTCTTCGCAAAAGGAAGCAAATGAGGTTCCAAAGTACTGAAATAACTCTTTGCATTCTGCTTATCAACCAGAAACTTTCATTCGCTTACTCCTCGTTCATTAAGAGCACCAAATACCATTACACTTCCCCTCCATTCTGGTGACACGTTAAAAACTCCTCATTCTTCCTAACATCATGCCAGTACGAGTCAAAGCCGTCCAGACCGTCTAAATTAAATTTCTTCTCATCTGAGAATACTAATTGCCCCCTATTCTGTCGCGACTAGGCATAGCGATGACGAGCCTATTTCCATCTGCGTTTTTATGTTTTGCAGTCATTAAAGGAACCCTTTTTGCCTTCTCGACCTTCAAATGTGGCTGTGCAGAAATTACTTTCTGTGCGCGATGATTAGAAAATGGTAGATCGAGCAACTGTACGAGCTGAGATGCAGAGCTTTGTCCTTTTGCTTCTTTCCAAACGAGGGCTCTGCGACTTGTGTCAGAAAGTTTTGTATACCTGATTCTCTTCATGCGCTTTCCATAATTTTTTCTTGTCCGCCATTTATCGTTTTGATACATTTGGGATGCTTCCTAATTCGTTGAGCAATTTTATCCGGGTTCAGACGCTGTTTCTGGAGGGCATCAATTTGACCTCGCTGATACTCAGTGAAAAATCGCCCGCGGGTCATTTCAGATAACGAAAGGTGCTATAGACGGATGAGGTGTTGGAATGGATCGAATAGAGCTATTGAAGATGGTTTACTTTGCTTTGGAGAGGGCACCGTTTCGTTTGTTGTCAGATTGCCGTATAGGAATTTCACCCCTTGAAGTAGCCCTTTTTGAAATAATTTTGCAAAAAATTTCCGGATTATACTGAAACTTTGCTCCATGGTTTTATGAATCAAACATCCTGCATAAAAATCAGTTCGATTTCATGATTTTTTTTCGAAAAACTCCAAAAAATGGGTACCGACGTATAGGAATTTCGCGCACCGTAGGTAGAGTCTTCCCCTCACAACTTTTAATGGCCCTGCACGTGGCACGTCAATTGCTACTGTAAAGCATGTGAAAAAAGGTGCATTTGCAAGCAGGGGTTATTTAGAATGTAATGACATCGACATCTTACAGCAGTATAGTGTATAGTGTATTAAAAAATTAATTTTGTAGCGACTTGACATATAACCGACCACATCTTCCATGCATTAAAATAACCCAAAAATTCCCCGCACATATAACAGTGATAAAAACGTACTGAACATATAGAATACTGCAGTACTGTACAGTACGGTAGTTTACGAGAAAGAAGTTTAATGCGTTCAGTATCTACTGGGGACTGCGCACGTCCCGACTATACGGTAAAGATCTAACCGGATGTACTTTTAACTCCTCGATAAACGCAATTGTACCAGGGGAAGGGGCACCCAGGGAATCAAACGCCAGAGGTCGAAACGTGAAGTTCGGCGTGTAAGGCGCAGAAGATGGGCCAGTTGAGGGAGCGGGGAGGCGTCGGGGGCGATGTTGCGTTCCAGGGTTGTAACCTTGTCGCGGGCCGCCAGTTCAGCAGCGCCTGGATGGGCCGGAGCTCAGTGCCCGGGGCGTGGAACGGAACGTTGTGCCGAGTATCCAGACCCGCGGAGCGGGTAACGTGTGTCGCAAAGGCATTACAGAGAGAGATATGGCGGTGACGACGCAATGACCTTAATGTTAATAGGCGGTCAGGCAGTGTACAGTACGCAGATGATTAGGGGATTTTATTGGATTCTGTATCACTCTTATTGGTAGCTAAGAGCTAACAGTTGTACAGTATTGTACAGCTATCGTCGTACAGTACAGTACAGTACAGTACGGCATCGCCCAGCAACACCTCACTTGCGACAGTCTCATTCGTCGGCGCATTTACCAGGGCTTGAGTACTGCAGTGCCACGCATGTGTTCGTCCATATAGCGATGTTCGTTCTATCTCGCACTCTACAGCACGTGGCCCAGGTGGAACATGTGGTTATATCTTACCCGAATCGTCGGACCAGGGCACATGTCCGCCACTTTCAGTACGAGCAATTGGCAATTTTGAGAAATGGCACTGCAGGAAATCCATCTTTGACGTAGTACGGCCCCTTGTCAAGCAAAGTGCAAAAGGCGGCACGGGTGACACTATTTATTGCAGTGTGTGTTTTAGAGGACGTGTCCCTGGCGAAAGCACTGCATAATGGATACAGTTGTCAATGCAAGTGCATAAAACGGACGGGGTACCACAAGGTATCCGTTGACTGATTCATGAGCTTGTGCCGCTCCTTGCGACTCTCCTGTCACAGCAGCTCAGACATCCTCTGCCGCTTCAGATAATAACGGCTAGAAAATTCAGCTTGATGAGAAGGAGCGGTTTTTCAAAGAGGTTATTTGAATTCAAACCTTGATGCGCGCAGTCAAGAGTTTTATGAGAGAGGTGGACAGTAGCGAAATTCAGATTGACATTCATTCCTGGCTGTTCCGTAGGTGTGGCAGCCTTGCTCATGGTGACCAGAGTCGTGTGGCGCAAAATTGGGTTGTGTGATGAGAGGGCGGGCAGCTTGAATGATGACCGTTTTAGAATATTTGATAGTGTTTTGTCAGTACTCTATAGTGAACAACGGAATCAACGGATCATACCAAAACTGCCAGGTACCGTAACCCGTAAATTTTATGTGTACCGTTACCCTCCAATGGTAGGGTACAGAGTACATTAGTAGTTCAACATCCCATGTAATACCCAGCCTTTTCCCCGCAACAAAACAAAAATAATGCCGTTAACTAATAATGCAACTTTTCTCTGTCCAACTATCCGTAAACGGCAGTCTGTCCATCTCTCCATCCCAAACCCCTTCGATCAAAACAAGACCGTTGCCCAGGCGACCCTAAATCATCAACCGCTTTTCAACCTGTTTGTCAAAATCCAATGTTCCCCCGCCATCTTGCAACCCCACGCAAAATCCTTTGCAAACTTTGCATTGCAACGCAAACTTTTGCAAACCCTCCCCTCTTCCTGACGTTACTCACCAACGCCCTATCATTTTACACCTACCTGCCCCCTCCTCCCGACAACTTTCCCTACATATAACTCCGTCTGCAGTTTACCTCTAGCCCCACTTGCATCCGCCCCGCCCCCTCTCATTCACATCCGCACACCCCCCACTATCGCCACCCCCACCGCCCCCACCTTTATTGCTTCACGACCGCCCCCACCCCACACACAGTTGCCACAGCCCCTCCTTCCGCTTACCAAAAGTCTCTCCCCTCCATTCAACCATGTCTCCCCTTTTCCTCCTGCTCCTGCTCACCCCCCTTTCCCTGGCCCATCCACCCTTACAGCCCTACCTTCACCTCTCGCATCCCGCCCCCCGTCAACTTCCATTCCCCGTATCCATCCGTCAAACCTCGCCCCGCTGCCCCTTCCAAACCCTAGTCTGCACATCCCCGGATCCACTCTGTTGCCGCGGCTTTTGCTGTCCCCCTCAGGCCCCTCTATGCAGCACCGCGGTAGGCATCAACCTCTGTCTCACCCAATCCGGCAACGCCCTTTGCTCCACCCCCTCCTCCCCTTCCACCATGCTCCCCCGGCACCGTCTGTGCCCTCAATACCAACCTCTGCTGCACAGACCCCGACTACAACCTCTGTTCCTCCAATTCCCCCCCCCGCCTGTGTCAACTCCGACGGCCTCATCGCCTGCGGAAGGGCCAATCCAGTACCGGGAGTCGGCTGTCCCGACAATGAGACATGTTGCCCTGCCCCGCAACGCTGTTGTCCGCTCGGCGATGGTTCCTTTGAATGTTGCGATGCCGACAGCCCTACCGCAGTTGGTGATCCCCGTCCCATCCAGACCCCGTATCCTGTCGAAGCCGCGCGTACTCCCATGCCGGTGATTACAGAGCCGTTGCCACAACCGCAGGAGGTGCAGAGTGAGAGTCCCACGCCGAGTGCCACCGCGAGTGCCACTGCGAGTGAAAGTGCTGTTCCGAGCGTGAGCGCCACTCCGAGTATGGCGGTCAGTGAGTCGATTGCGCCAGTGCCTAGTGCGAGTCCGAGTGTCGTACCGGGTGGAGAAGAGACTGAGGAGACTGGTGAAGGAGAGCCTGGGGAAGAAACCAGTGAGGGAGAGGAGACTGGCGAAGAGACTGGCGAAGAAGAGACTGGCGAAGAGACTGATGAAGAAGAAGGGCCTGGGGAAGAAACTAGTGAGGGAGAGGAGGCTGGGGAAGAAACTAGTGAAGGAGAGGAGGCTGGGGAAGAAACTGGCGAGGGGGAGGCGGGTGTGGGGGAAGCGGGAGTGGGCGAGGAAACGAGCGGGGAGGAGATCATTGGGGGTGAGGAGGGCATGGAAGGGTCGGAAACGACCGAAGAATCGCCGGAAGACGCGGCGGAGACAGAGGAAGACGGCGGGGACGACGACGACGACGGGCCGATATGCTTCCCGGGCGACGCGAGGGTGGAGGTTCGCGGAGCGGGGACCAAGCGGATGGAAGAGGTTCGCAGCGGGGACTGGGTGCGGACATGGGGCGAGGAGTGGGAGCAGGTGCTACTGTGGACGCACCGGGATGAGAGTTATGCCGGGCGGCGGTATGTGCGAGTTAGCCTTGAAGGGGGACACAAGGTTACGGCGAGTGTGGGACATATGGTTTGGGTGTGGGGATGTGAAGGAAGGGATGGGGAGTGTGGGAGGCGGTTGGTGGAGGTGGAGGGTGTGAGGGTGGGAGAGGAAATGTGGGTTTGGGGGGAGAATGGGGTGATGCAGAGAGTGGGAGTGGTGGGGGTGGAGAAGAGGGTTTGGGGGAGTGGGTTGTATAATCCGCAGACGGCGTCTGGTGGGATTGTGGTGAATGGGGTGTGGGTGAGTTGCTATACACGATGGGTGCAGGCAAGTGCGGCGCATGGATTGCTGGCGCCGGTAAGGGCGGCGTGGCGGTGGATTGGGGGGGGTGTTTGTGTGAGTGGGTAGGTGAGGTAGGGCAGGGATGAAGTGTGATGTCGTTGGGAGTTTGATACATATAAACAGAGTCTAATTTTTTCGACAACGTGGAGAGAGCGACTTGGCCAGGTCGGGGAAGGTGTTGCAACAGCAACTGTTTGTGGTGGGAGAATGGCGATGCGACGATTGGACAAACTTACCAACGTGGACAGTGGACATTGGAAGGAAGGGGAGTACGAGGTGAGTAGAGAGGGTGTGTTACTGATACTCACGAGGGGTACGTGACGGATTTGAAAATTTGAAAATTTTATTCAAAAAGTGAGTGAACTTACCGCAAAGTATGGCAAAATAAAAAAATATGGAATGGAATTTGGGAGATGGACCACCCTTCTTCATTCCCTCACAAATGCGATCAACGGATCAAATGAGATAACCTTTCCCTTACCATACTACCGTATGGGGAAAAGGCGAGTGGAGGGGAGCCCAGGTAGTCGACCACCTGGGAGTCCGTGTAGATACCGTATCGATGAAAAATATCTCAATTGATCATTCCGTTACAAACAACCACCCTATCCTATCCGGTTTCACTTATCACCCATAACCTGCTTCAATCCGACCGAATCAACCTCCCGCCCCTTATCCCTTTCCAAACCACCTGCTCATTCTCCTCATATGTAAACTCCTTTCTACAATGCTCTCATCTCTACACACAACACAACCCACCCACCCACAGCCATGTCACCTCTTCCCCTCCTCCTATGCCTATGCCTATGCCTGCTCCTCTGCATTCCCCCGTCACACACCCATCCAGCCCCTCCAACCTACCCCGACACCACCCATCCCCCCGGCTACCTCCCCCCTCCCCATAATCCCATCCCGTTCAACCGCCAACAGGCCCCCCCTCTCAACAATTGCTCCAATCTCCCCCAACCGTGCGGCCCATTCATCTGCTGCCCTACCACCTGTTGTCCCGAGCCCTTTACCATATGTCCTCCCACTCCAATCTCCCCATTCTGTCTCACCCCCTCCCTCCAAACCCCCTGCCTAGACCCTGTATCCAATGCCACCTTCCCCGGCACCCCCTGCAATGTCGCCAGATCCAGGTGTTGTGGCGCAGCACCCGGTTTCGATTTTTGCGCCGATGACCAAGATGACATTGCATGTGTCGACGAGGATGGTTTCATCCCGTGCGGCGAACCGCCTCTACCAGGCGTGAATTGTGAGGGGGGGTATGTTGCCAGAATCCGACACGATGCTGTCAAGTGGCGGAGAAACCATGTGTTGTGTGGTGGGCGATGGGGAGCCGCTGGAATTGCGGCCGGAGGTGAGCTTTGAGGGGGAGTTGATCATGGGCGTGCCGGGTGAGCCGGTGGATATCGTCTTTGGGCTGGGTTCCGTGGAACCTACTATGGAGATTGAGGAAGAGACGGAGCAACCGGTGGAGTTTGGAAGCGGAAGTCAGTTTAGGCCCGAGGTGAGTTTGAAGCAGAGGAGAGTGAACTGCCTGAAATTATAGTGGCCGAGAGTTTTGGACCATTGTTGATAGGCGAGGAGAGTGTAGAAGCGGAGGAGAGCATGGGTGCGGAGGCGAGCGTCGGGGGAGGGGAATTGGAAACGGTTGCAGCAAGTGTTGAGGAGACGGTGGAAGCGGAAATGAGCATTGAAGCAGAGGCGAGCGTGGGTGTGTTGGAGAGCGAGGGTGATGAGGAGGGGGAGGATGACGGGTCTGTGTGTTTTGGCGGTGACGCCAAGGTGGAGGTAAGGGAGTTGGGATGCGGGAAATGAGGGAGGTGAGGGCTGGGGATTGGGTGCGGGTTGGGGAGGAGGAGTGGGAGGAGGTGATGATGTGGTCGCATTGGGATTTGGGGTATGAAGGGAGACGGTATGTGCGGGTGGTGTTGGAGGGGGGGGATGGGGTGAAGACGAGTGAGGGGCATGTGGTTTGGGTTTGGGAGTGTGAGAAGGGGTGTGAGAGACGGGGGGTGAGGGTGGAGGAGGTTGAGTTGGGAATGTGGATGTGGGTTGTTGGGGTGGGGTTGAGGCGGGTGGTGGGGGTGGAGCGGGCGGTTTGGGGGAAGGGGATGTTGAACCCGCAGACAGCGTCTGGGGATATTGTGGTGGACGGGGTGGTGGTGAGTTGCTATACGAAATGGGTGGCTGTTGGGGTGGCGCATGGGTTGTTGGCGCCGGTGAGGGCGGTGTGGGCGGTAGGCAGTTGGTATTGATGGGGCGGAGCTGGCGTGGTTGAGTAGCGCTATCGCGGCTTTTTTTGTCGTCGAGCCAGGTTTGCGTGTACGGTAGAGATACTGCTGGGCAGTTTTGAAGAGGCGTTTTAGGTTTTTTATAAAGGACTCGAGGTGGGTGAAGGTCCACATGGATGGAATAGAATGGTCAGTGCTATGATGCGAGCTAGGCACAAAGAGGGGAGGAATAGCAATGGACAATGGAACAAAACGGATCGAGGACTTCCATCAAGCAGCAAGCGCAGCTTTGCAACCACGAATAGCATGTGCCCACTTTTACCCCCCGACTGGTCCAACCCATAAGCCACCCAACTTATGGGGACACGACACTCACGCCGCGTCGTTGAAACAAGAAAACAAAGCCCAAAGCAACTCTATCCACTCGACAAACCGACGACACCACCAACCATGTGCCGGACCAAACAGGCGCCCAATCCTCTCCACCTCTCCCTCGCAGGTCTGCTGTCCTCGCTGCTCACATCGACACTACTCTACCCCCTGGACACGCTCAAAACGCTGCGTCAACTTCCACACCCGACCCGGACGCCGAAAAACCTGTACCGCGGACTCGTGCCCTCTCTCACACTATCGTCGCTCTGTCATTCGCTTCACTTTCCCACCTACCACCTCTCCCTCCACCATTTGCAAAGCCACATGCCAACGCCATTCCCCTCACTCCTCTCATCACTCAACGCCTCGTTAATCACCTCGGTACTCCTAGTCCCCCGCGACGCCATCAAACAGCTCCTCCAATCGCAACGTCCCCTCCCCCTCCACAACCCCCTCCTCCTATACCGCGCCTACATCCCAACCCTCTTCCGAAATCTCCCCTCCTCCGCCCTCCGCTTCCTCCTCTACGACACGCTCAAACCCCACCTCCCCCTCCCCCTCCTCGCCGGCGCCCTCTCCGGAATGGCAAGTGTCTTCCTCACCACCCCGTTCGACGTCGTGAAAACGCGCTTTGCAACCGGCGTGATCCCCCATCAAAACGGCATGTGGCACGCCATGGTCCGCATCCTGCAAACCGAGGGTACCCGCGGCTTGTTTGCCGGCGCGCCACACCGCGTCATATGGGCCGGTCTCGCAGCGGGAATCGGCTTTTCCAGTTACGACGCGTGCCGCAACTGGGTGGAACGCACGGCGACAAGGACAAGGAAGGCACCGCGGTTGTTATCATCCCGCCCGCGCAGGGTGCGGGTGGTGGCGGGGCGACGGCTCAAGTAGGGGGATAGAGTCGAGTGTAAAGCAAAGGGGATGTGCAGGGGAGGATAGTTTTTTTACCTGTTGCATGTGACCAAACATTTGCATAAACTTGGACGTCGAAAACAGACGCAAGACAAAAGGGGTGTTAGGAAGGGGGAAAACGTTGACATGCGCCGCGCCAACATTCGGTGCGATTGAGACAATGGACCTCGGCGGCGGCGGTGCGCATGCCGGCGACATCTCCCAAATGGGTTTGCCATACTTGACAAAGGGCGGTTGCATTGCCGCCCGACTCAAACTGCCAGGCGGTTTGACCGTTGCCGTGCAATTTGGGACCGCGACAGACGGCGAGTTTGACAGCCTGTCTCATGAGTCGGACGAAGAGTTCATCCTCTGCCCAGCGTCCGAGGTATGGATTCCATGGTGGTTTGAGGATTGCCGGGGTGGTAAGCCAGACGCCACGCAGGCCATGGACTCGATGACAGGGTTTTTGCTTGGAGAGGTTGAGGGCGTGGAGAGGGAGGGGTTGTCTGCGGAGGTTGAGTTCGTCGTGAAAGGTGTAGCGCCAGATTGGGTTGTGGTGTGGGGGTTTGGAGGGGGGAAGGGGGAGGGCGACGAGATCGAGGGAGGTGGCGAGGAGGAGGGAGAGGAGGTGTTTGCAAGGGGGTGGGTTTTGGGGGGAGAGGGGGAGGGAATCGGGGATGATGCAGAGGTAGGGGTGTTTGGCACGGGTGAGGAGGGTGTTCCAGGGGTGGAGGAGGGAGGTGTTGGAGGGGGCGTGGGGAAAGGTGGGGTAGAGGATTGATGGGTGGGGTAGAGGTGGCGGAGGATGTGGAGTGGGTGGGTGGGGGGAGGTGGGTGGGGGGGTTGGGGTGGAGGGGAGGAGGATGAGGGAGATGTTGGGGGGTGGGGGGGGGCTGGGGGTGGGGTGGGAGTGGGTGTATGGGAGATGGAGGGGTTTGGAGGGCGATGAGGAGAAAGGGGAGGAGGAGGAGGGGGATGGAGAGGTGATGCAGGGCGGGGAGTTTGAGCGGCATGGCGGGTTGAACGGGGTAGGAGGGTAGGTAGGAGGGTAGGTAGGAGGGTAGGTAGGAGGGTAGGGTAGGAGGTGAATGGGGAGTGTGAGAGGGGTAATGTACAGTAATGTAAAGGAGGGGAGGGGAGGGGAGGGGATCAGGAATGTGAATTACAGTAGATTTGTGGTTTAGTGTAAGGAGGTTGGAAGGATGTTTGGTGTGTTGGGTAGGGTGTGGGAATGAGATGGACATGGGCGTCAAGTCGCCCGCCAGCTGTTTGGTTGCCAAGTAAGGGGAGGGAGGTTAGGTTAGGGTATGGCTGGCGTGACAATAGATTGTACAGTAAGTACTGTACTGTACAATAAAAAGTTATGGCCCTGCTTACATTGAAAATTGTATGGGGCGGTTTGTGTCAACCATCCACCATTGGTTTGTGCAAATGACAGGTGTGGCCTGAATTTTGTTTATCGGGTCAAATGTCACGCCATAATACACCATACACCATACGGTACAGTTACAGTAGCCGCCGCCAAGACATGCCAATTCATCAATCCCTAAATTTTCGCCTTTTTCTCCTCAAGCCCGCCTGAAAAATACCCAAAAAAGGGCCACTCATCCCCTCACTGTCAGGACTTGCCGTTGCAACCACCGGAAAACAGCCCTTGCAAGCCCCTTTTTTTTTTTCGTTTCGATTCTCCTCCCACCCCTTACCCCGGCTCACCACCGCCCTGATTTCCTCTAAAAACCCGTTCATCCCTCCCCCCCTCCTTTCGCTCCACCTCCGCCAGCGTTTGACACAAACCATCCCCTCATCCCCAATCCTTCCCCCCCCCTCCTCCCTTCCTCTCCCCCTGACCCCCCTCCCCCCCCCCCCCACCCACAACACAACATCATGGACCTCACTCCCGAAACCCCCGCCCCTCCCCCCAAGACCCCCAACCCCAACCCATCCACCGTCCATCCCCCCCACCCCCTCCCCCGACCACATACGCCTCCACTTTGCACGCCTCTGTCGCGCAATCCTCGCCAACCTCCGCGTCTCCCTCTCCACCCTCCGTCGCTTCAAGACCAAGCGCCACAAGCCCTTGGCCTCGCAACTCGCATCCATGCCCC
Organism: Kappaphycus alvarezii; assembly: GCA_002205965.3. Lineage (NCBI taxonomy): Eukaryota > Rhodophyta > Florideophyceae > Gigartinales > Solieriaceae > Kappaphycus > Kappaphycus alvarezii. Next base: position 172,909 of record NADL03000077.1, on the reverse strand, counting down.
CCTTGGCAAAGGCTCTCGTCCTCCTCCCCTTGTTTCTCCTCCCCTTTTTGCTCTATGTCCTCGTCCTCATTTGTGCCGGCGCTTTGGCACCCCCGGCCCCGCTGCCTGTCGCTTCTGCGGCCTTGTCGCGCTCGGTCGATGCCCCTGTTGCCGCCATTCCCCCGGGTGAGGCGAGTATGTTTGCAAATTTGTTGAGTGTCACCGCAAGGATGAGTAGTGCTGTCGGTGGAGTCGCTACTGTTGCCCCGAGGATGACTTTGCAGACCAGTTTGGGCACTCGCTTTCATGTCAAGACTCAAGATCCGGTCGTGGCTGTCGTCCTCATGTGTGATAGGGAAGAGGTTTGTTGTGTCGATAGTATCAAGCCGGCTTTGACCAGCGTTATGAGGCAGAGTTTGGTCCCGAATCAGTTGACCGTCTTGCATGGCTGTGTCGACGAGCATCAGAGGACCGCGTTGGCAGAGGCTGCCGATGATATTGTCGGCCAGAGACTTTGATGAGCAGTATGGCAGTGATCGCTTTTTGGCCGTTCGCAAGTGCGAAGGTACTGTTGAAATGGTTCCGGATGATCGCGGCGACTTGAGGAGAGTCATGACCGATCGCGTCGATATGGAAGAGTGTGCCCTTCGCTACATGGCAGGCCCGATGAAGGAGGGCAAGGTCGGCAGCTCGGTCTTGGTCATGTCCGCTTCCACCATCCTCGAACCCACCGCCGTCGAGAAATTGTGGATGTACCTCTTTGTCCGCGATCAGGTCACCGTCGTTCGCCCGTTGGGCTACGATGAGACTAGCCTCAGGAACACTGTCTTGCAGGCCGATCCCATGATGGCCAATATTAGTTATCCAAAACTCGGACCCGCGCGTCGATGAGCCGGTCTTGACCCTGCCCGTCATGTACCAGCGGGGCCAGTTTGAGGCCCCGGATGCAGATGCCCTGGCCCGTGCGGGCATTCGCGGCTCTACCGCAAATGTCACAGAGACGAAATTGTGGTGGCGTCAGTTGGTCGCTATGATGACCCATGCACGAGTGTTGAGGCAGGCCCTCTACACTCAGGTGGAGACGGAGGCCAACCAGATCAACCTGCCCACCACGAGGAAACGCCCGCCCACCCTGTCGCTCCACTCTGCCGCCCTGGACCGCGATGATCTCCCGGCTCACCTGTGGTCGGATCACGCCTTTTACAAGCACTCGGCCCGCAGGGAGGAGGCTGAGATTTACGCCGTCCCGCTCGACGACGTCAAGCAGCATGGCAACTTTGACGCGTGGCCCATGCCGTCCCGACGCGTGTTGGGCGAGGGTGCCACAGAAGACAAGCCTCGATTGTTTTTCGTCATGCCCTGGATGCAGATGGGCGGCTCGGAAAAGTGTATGCTGGACATTGCCGAGCGCCTGGTCAAGATGGATTGGCCCTTGACCTTTGTGTTGACCATGCCATTCCTGGCACGAGGACCCGTTGGGTGAAATGAACCTCAAGCATGAGTGGCTGGACAAGGCCCTGGCCATTACGTCGGACGTGTTTGACATTGTCGCCCTGGCCCCCAACCACAAGTTTACAAAGGTGCTTCGCTACCTGCTGGAGACGAGGAAGCCCGATTACATTCTCACGGGCAACGCTCGCGTCATCTATGAGCATGTCGAGTTTATCAAGGCTGTATCTCCGAAAACGGTGATTGCAGACTACAACCACATGGTGCACATGAACTGGGAGGTGGAGCCTGGAAAGGGCGGTGGCATGCCCCGCTATGGGACGACCTATTCGGAATGGATCGACCTTCACTTGACGGCCTCGGACAATGTCACAACCTCGATGAAGACCTGGATCGACCCGGACATGCTGCAGGACAATCCGGAAAAGGTCAAGACTTGCTACATTGGAACCGATCCGTCGGCACTGCACACGGAGGAGACCAAGGCGGCCGTCCGCACCCAGATGCGCAACGACCTGGAACTGTCCAAGGATGCGATTGTCGTCCTCTTTGCCGGGCGATTTGTTGCGGACAAGGGGATTGACGTGATGGGCGAGGTGTTGACCCGCGTATCAGAGGATCCGGAGATGGCCCGAAAGTTGCAGTTTGTGTTTGTGGGCTCTGGAGAACTCAAGGACATGCTCGTGGAGACGCAAAAGAAACTGCAAGGCGCAGACCCCACCATCATCATCCAGCCTCCCGCAGTGGGCATTGCAGAGCTTCGCAACTATTATGCCATGGCTGACATTTTCCTGCTTCCCTCGTCCAACGAGGGCATTGCGCTCGTTTTATACGAGGCCATGGCCGCAGGACTGTTGGTGATGGGCACTGATGTCGGAGGCCAAAAGGAGCTGATCCGCACCAACACGGGTATTTTGCTGCCCAACCTGAACAGTGTGACAGGGTCTGCGTCGTTTATCGTGCGGCAGCTGCAGGCAATCACCAAGTTTACGCCCATGTTTAAGGACATTCAGGTTGCGGGAACCAAAGAGGTGTTTAACCGCTTTACCACTGAAAAGTTTTGCGACTGCGTGATTGACAATATGATTCGTGCAAAGCAGTCGCTGGACAAAAAGGAGCGAGGAAAGATGGAGCACAAGGCGATTGACGAACTGAGGCCGCAGATGGCCGAGATTATGAGGGGGGAGCGAGTGCACGGGATGTGGAACCGCGGACAGGTTGACAGAACTGTGGAGAGTGTGGTAACGGTTGGAATCAAGACGTATGTGTGTGATCCGTCGATTGTGCGGCAAGTGGTGGGACTGGTGCGGTCGATTCGGGTCAACTACCCCAACGTGAGGGTACTGCTGGCGAATGACGGACCGACCAAGGTCGGTGACGCACCGAGCATCAAGGGAGACCCGTACACGGAGGAGATTATCTTGCCGGCCGACTCTGGAATCTCCATTGGACGAAACGTTATGGTGAATATGACGACGACACGGTACTTTGTACTGCTGGATGACGACCCTGTGTTTGACGATGACACAAACTTGAAGATTGGAGTGAATGGGATTGGAAAGGAAAACTTTGACGTGGTCGGGATTCGGGTGCGGAATTTGCCCGGGATTGAGGAGCTGGAGCGGATCAGCATTTTTATCCCGCGGTACGTGGCCAAGGTGTCCAAGTTTGAAAACCGAGAAGTGACGCTGTGTGTGTGGAACGAGAACAATGGGCCCGGTGTGCAAACGATGACGGTGCCCATTCGTGTGGATGTGCTGCACAATGCATTGATTGCCAAGACGGACGTGCTAAGGGCTCACCCGTGGCGAAACATTCTCAAGGTGAATGAGCACATGACGTTTTTCCTGGACGCGCGCAGAGCGGGAGTCAAGGTAGGGTACCTGCCGTCTGTGTTTGTGCACCATCGGGCCAGGAGATATTCTGCGTGCTACAAGCAGGTGAGGTTTAGGGAAGAGAGTTATCAGAATCTGCTGGATTACAAGGATGACTATTTGTGGGACGTGGAATGTGGCGACAAGTTTCCGGAGGAGGTTGCGTCACACCTTGAGGCAACAAAGAACATGTAGGTAGAGAGGACGGAGGGGAGTTGTAGGTGAGAGAGTGTGTGTGTGTGTTGCGAAATGTAGTAGGTGTGTGGCGATGGGTAGATGTGGAGACTCGGACTGGCCAGGATGATGTGCGAGCGAGATGAGAGTGAAGGGACTCTGGTAGTGGGTAGTGATATGCGACAGGACGAGTAGCAAGTTGTGGCGAGCGTGGTGTGTTTGATGAGGCGAGGATGGAACGGTTGTAGTGCGGGATAGACGGAGGAGGTGGGGACGAGGGTGAATGGTATAGATTTGTGGGATAGAGTTATGAAAGAATCAGTAATGTTGATGATGTTGACAACATGGATGAGGACAAGGTTAGTAGAGTTGGCTGGCAAGGATTTTTCCCTGGTCGGTTGGATTTTTTTGTTGTCTGTTTTGACTATATTTTTTTTCCCTTTTTTTTGTAAAAGAGAGATTGATGTTGGGAAAAGAATTGAATTGTGTTGCTGCAAGAGAGTTGAATGGTACACATTTGAATATTGAATTGTTGGAGTGAGAAGAGTTGCCACTGCTTACCGTCTGGAACTGAGCGACGACCAATCAAAGGGCAAAAACAAGTAGCCATAGTACTGTACTGTACAGTATAGAATGTACGTACGTGTAGTGTGAGTTGCGAAAATACGTGTACATACACTGACTGTCAGTGTAGTACTGTATGTACTGTACAGCAACAGTATGTACGGCCCATGACGTGGCCGACCAAACACACGATGGCAGTAGTGTACTTGCCGCCAGCGTGCCTGACAGCAACGCAACAATGGGCAGCGCAAATCGCTAACGATGGCGACAGCAACGGCAACGGCAACAGCAACGGCAACGACAACGGCAACGAAAAAGACTAGATGCAAGTAGCTAGAGTGTTTACCAAAAGATTCGACGTAAATTTGGCAGAGCGCCATGTAACGATTGCACTATCTCCACACATGATGCACACACATGTATTAAAGGTTGCAGCCATGATGCGATTGCTAAACACCAGCAACAACAAAAAGAACAAAGCATCAACGATACAAGGGCCTCGGGAGGACGGAGGGCTTGAGAATGGCACGGATGTGAGGGTCGTCGTACATGGAGGGAGCAGCAGGGAGTGTTTGTGCGGAGATGGACGGGGGGATGTTGTGGCGTGCAAGCAAACGGGCTTGCAAGTGACACATGGGGAGGTAGCCGGCGGCACAAAGCTTGTTGATTTGTGCGAGTCGGGTGAGGAGAGGGTTTGGTACGGGGTGTTGTGTGTGCGGGGTGGGTGGGAGTGGGTGAGCGGTGGTTATGGTGAGGAGGAGGAGGAGGAGGAGGGGAGGGGAGGGGGAGACGGGGGTGCATGGTTTGGTGTGTTTTGGGGACGGGGAATTTGGGGTGGGGATGTGGGGGACGGGGAGGGGGGGGGTTGGTGAGTGGGGGAGTGCGGTGGCTTAAATTTGGTTTTTGGGAGGGCGGGGTGTGCAGGGCGGCAGGGCGGAATGAGGTTGGCATTGTCTTGAGGGAGGTTTGATGCCACTCTGGCACAGGCTGTACAGTACTGTCCGTCGACGGAGGGATTGGGGATTGGGGATTGGGGATTGGGGATTGGGTTGGGATGTTGTTGAGGCAATGTTTGGATCGCGGGGAAAGGTGCTGAATTGACACGGCTTGCGCGATTGTATCAATTGTACCTGTACCTGTACCTTGTCCTTGTCCTTGTCCTTGGTACGTATCTTTCAACTCCTTACGTGGACACTTTTTGGACATTTTGGACGGAATGTGGGTTTTCAAATTGGCGCCATTCAAATGTCGTTGAATTACCAATGGCCACTTTGCATTCTTGTTATCAACACCACGCCGGTGCAGGCGCCGCTTTGCGCCCATACACATTCAACTGGAGAGCAAACCGTAGCCCTAGGCCAGCCAACCACCTGATCTTTCTCGATATTGTACCGCATTTCAACAATAAACCAACCACACATTCCCTCTTTGCTAACTTTAATGGAAACCCTGTTCAATTTTCAATACTCTTTTCATCATCACGGAAAGTACAACTCCCTTGCTGCGCCTTTACATCATCCATTATGCTTGCTCCCTCAGCGAACAACTGCCCTCGCCCTAGCAACACGGAAAACGTTACCTCATTGCCGCCCCTTACGCACAGAGCTACCTACCCCTTCCACCCACCTCATGCTCTACCTTTTATATACGTGTGTGCGTTTCAACCGGGAAATCCACCCCAACCTGGACAACACACTCCCTCCAAATCCAACCCGAGTAAAACCACCATCCCTTCAGCTCCTCCTCGGAATCCTGTCAATCAAGGGCCCTGTTTTCCATCCTTCACCCTCCCCCACCTGTAACCCACTTTCGCACAACTACCACCCAGTCCCATACAGGAAATGACTGCCACACATCATCCACTATCCTCACTGAAACGGCCCATCCCCCTTCCACTCTCCACGCGCGCAGGCTGCCATCCCCATGCCTTTTCTCGCCCCAAGGACGTGGCCCGATCGGGCCCCAACAGAGCCTTGCACTACTATTCAACGGGGATCGTCACCTCCAACCTGCCCTGCTTGTGCACTGCGCTATCTCCTGCTTTCTAGCTCCCTCGCCCATACATGTGTCACAGGAAACAAACTCCCCCCCCCCCCCGTTTCCTACATATCTAGGTGGTGGACTGGAACCAACCTTGTTCAATTCACCAAAGACACTTGCTTTGCTCAACGAATTCGAGCAGGGAGTCATGACCATCGCTTGATTGCCCTTCCATTCTCTGCATTCAGGGGGTGGCATCCGCCTGCTTGCCACTTTGCCAACCGGATTGCGACTGGTTTTGCCGCACGAGCCGCTGTTCCGGCTGCTGTCCCTCGTTAGGCGGCGAGGCTCGTCCAGAATACCCCCGCCTGTCTGTTGGAGGGAGTCTTGGGCGAATCTGAATGCCAAAGCAAGTTGGAATTCCCGGGAACCTCTGTTTCCCGGGTGTACCAGTCGCTACGCAAATTAGGCTTCGTCTCAGTAATCACTGTCCTGAGCCTCAAGCCCACCTACCGTACCAATCATCCTTCACAACAAAACCCCCGCTTTCACCCCATTCACCCCCCAATTTGTCGTTTACTTGGTTTGTTAAAATTACTAATGAACTGCTAGGGCATGTAAACTTGCTCTACCGAGCTTTCGCTTTGTTTGTTAAAGATGCAGTCCCTTTTCAGCGGCGCTTGAAAGTATAAAGCGCTTCGTACCACCCTCATCAGCAGAAAAGAAAGGGGTTTAGCATGGAACACTAACCATGTAAACAGGATTTGGGGGAACACAGGGGCTTCATTTACTGAAACAGGCAAGCTGGCTGATACTCTGTCAGCATGTATGGTGGTGTGCGTGTCCGTGAAATGCTGCTAGCAAGTAGAGGTGGGCCAGCAAGCGAGCAAGCCGCATTGAAAATTCATTGAAAAGAGGGCAAAAAATGCAGGGTTTCTTGTGCAATCTTATTGTGTTGAACGGATCAGAGGTACAGTACAGTACAGTACCAGCAGGTGGGCTTGAGCCAGTGATTACCGAGACGACGCCCACTTCTCGTTGCGACTGGTACGGTATACCCGGGAAACAGAGGTTCTCGGGAACCAACTTGCGGCGGCATTCAGATTCGACCGAAACACCTTCCAACAGACAGTCGGCGGTATTCTGGACGAGCCTCGCCGCCTGACGAGCGACAGTAGCCGGAACAGCTGCACGTGCGGCAAAACCAGTCGCAATCCGGGTTGGCAAAGTGGCAAGCAGGCGGCGGATGCCACCCCCTGAATGCAGAGAATGGAAGGGCAATCAAGCGATGGTCATGACTCCCTGCTCGAATTCGTTGAGCAAAGCAAGTGTGCTTGCTAGGGCGAGCATGGGCAAGGGGCTTGAGTGGACATCGCGTCAGGGAGGGGAGGGGCGCAGCGTCAAGGTATGGATCATTACGTTATAATATAATAGTCGGCGCCCCCGTCCTCTCCAAGCGCCTTGATGTCTGGGCAAACTGCATGGCCGCGTTGTAAGGGCTCGAGGACATGGTACCGGGCGGCTCTTGAGGGGTCTGCGACAGACATCCGTGTTTGCGAGTCGTGCCGCCACCCACGGGTGGATCCATAGCCGCAGCACAGCGCGTGGTCACCGTAGTGATCCGTGAGTGCCGTACATTCCCCCTTGTGGCATTTTGAAGCTGGAGGAAACAGTGGTACCCGGCAATAGAACTGCAACCACGTCTTGTAATTGCGGTCCGAGATGTAGGTTTCCAAGCCTGGAGCCGGTTGGCATGAAAGCCAGTCCTTGCATCCATCCACTGACAACGAAGCTCGGAATGCCATGGTCCTCTCATCCCGCTTTGGCATGGGGTCAAACGCCTTTTCCGCAACTGGGCGAGCGAGCCCTTGCCCAAACCGCTGCCTTGAGTCGATAGCCGTGAACTGGACAACCTTCTCGGGTGCCACTTGTGTCTTCCACTCATCATGTGCCCAAACTGCGCATGTGCAAGATTGGAGAGCATTGTTCGGTAACACAGGGAGAAGGGTAGAGCTTAGGGCACGCGTGAGGGATACGGAGAAAAAATGGGGTTGGTATACTACGAGTGGTGTAAAGGTTGGGAGTCCTGTGAATTTACATTAAAACTGTGAGGATCTGCAATTACGGTTTTCTGCACGTGACTCACGTGGTCCATCCGGTTAGTTCCTGGCTATATAGTCGGGCCTTGCAGTGGATACAATAGAAACTAATTGCCGTAAACGATTCTATACCAGGATAGGTAGATATATGTAGATTTGCCCTCATTGCCAAAGGCGTTAAATGAGGGGACAGGTTTGGTTGGAATACTCTTGGAAAATACTATATATTCGATCTATCCTAAAGTTTTCCAGAAAGCCAAAACTGACTCAAAACGGCATTCCCAGGCAGAAATGGGGGAGGGACAACGCTCCCCAAAAGGCCACCATAAGGCCAGTCATCAAGCAGGCTGAATTGGACGTGACGGCTGCTGCAGCGTGCCTTTGCCTCAAACCCCTCCGATCCTTTCCGCAGCTCTCCATTGCCCTCACGGCCACGTTCCTTGCCACGTCATTTAGCACCGCGCATCCATCCGGGCGCCAAACTCCAAGAGTAGAGATTGGCACAGGCACGAGCCTACCTGTGGCGGATGTCTCGACAAAAGACTGATACGTTCTCTGCTTTGCATTTCGCGCCGTATTCAGAGATGACATCGGGTTGAAGGCCCTCACTCTCCTGCTGGAGGGAACGAGGGGATTCACAAAGGTGATATCAAAAAATCTGGTCCCTCTGTGCCTTCCCACTACTTGGATGTCCAGCCTTGCGCGGTTGAGGCCGTGGCGCGGCTCTAGGTGAGGCTGACAAGCAGCTCTTGTGAGCTCTTCTGCGAAGATAGTGACTTGGCAATCATATCGGTTGATCCTGGGGCTGCAGAAAAGCGATGTATGAGGTGATCGCCGTACATATCGAGTGGTTCCGGGTAATTCCTTCTCGGGCGTGCCAGGGTGAAAATTTTGGACTTAGCAGTAGTATTGAAGTCGCACCGAGAATTCTCAAGGTTCAATGCTTGTTTGGAGTCCGAAGCATTGGGGACAGTACACCCATTCCTTACCACCCAGAAGGGCCGTAAAAGCGCGAAACACCTGCCTCCTGGAATCCCCAGAAGGAATTAGTTCTTGCACTGCCTCATAGATTGCCTCATAGATTGCGTCCGTCAATGTCTTGGTGGTATTTCTTGTGAGCAACGCACACTGAACAGGATAATCCTAGACGGCAGCCAAGAGGTTCACCTCCTCCAATGAGCGCCTGCAGCTGCTCCATATGTTTACAGCTCCTTAATAGAAGTTGGGAGCAAGTTCTTGCTAAGCTTTTTGAGGATGAGCAAAAATCCAAGAATGCCCCAGCCGCTATGTCGTTCGCGGAGGTGAGCCCGATCCCAAGAGATGTGTTCTTCGCGTCATTGGGTGTGACTGGTAACTGGAGTACTCGGAATATCTCAGAGTCCAGTACTCCTCGTGCAAAAGTTCGAACACAGTCCTTCATGGTCCGGTCGAACTCTTTCGCACCTTCTCCGGTGGACGGGGGCAGTACGCACAACAAATAGCATATTTTGCAGACGCCGAAACAGTTACGCAGTAGCTCGAACGCCGCTTGCCCATTCTCAAGGTCGGTAATCGTCTCGAGAAACGGTCTGTGAGACACCACATGTTTCGAAAAGGACCGCGTAGTGTATTCCTCAGTACCGACTGGGGCGTTCGAGACAGAAGTACCTTCGCTGTACCCTTGCTTCATCCCGTCTGGGTAGAGACCCTGTACTGACCCTGGAGGGGCGACAGGCCACCAGACAGTGCACCTTGGTAGCGAAAAGTGCAATCCTCGCTTTCAACCCGATGTCCTCTCTGAATGCGGCGAGAAATGCAAAGCAGAGAACATATCAATCCTTTATCGCGACCTCACTCAAAGGTAGGCTCGTGCCTGTGCCAGTCTCCACTCTTGGAGGGTGGCACCCGGATGCATGTGCAGTGCTAAATGACGTGGCAAGGAACGTGGCCGTGAGGGCACTGGAGACGTACGGAAAGGTTCGGGGGGTTTTGAAACAAAGGCACGCCGCAGCAGCCGTCATGTCCAATGCGGCCTGCTTGATGGCTGGCCTGAAGGTAGCATTTTAGGGAGCGTAGTTCCTTCCCATTATCGTGTCGGTATACCCTTTTCGAGTCAATCGTGGTTGTCTGGAAAACCATTGGATAGATCGGATATATCTTCCAAGAGTAAAACACCCAAACCTTCCCCCTTTCAACATCCACAGGGCAAAGTATTTTGATCGCTTTAACAAGTTGCTCGTGGCGCTCGATAATGTACCCGTCGTCGTGGCACCAAAATTGAAGTAAAATCTTTGCCAAATTTCCGTCCTCCTCTTCCTCTGCCCTCAAGAGTTCTTGTGTTTTGGGGATAATAGGGGAAAGGTTTGGGTGTTTTACTCTTGGAAGATATATTCCATCTATCCTAAAGTCTTTCCAGACAGCCACAAGCGACTCAAAAGAGACTCTCTAATACACAGACCTATCCCCCATAGTATTCGAAAAATAGCCGTCCTGCATCCCTCATCAGTAAAGCACCCAAATTTCCCCCCTAATAGGATGCAGCACCAGATCGGAAAGGCCCCACTCGAGGTTGTTCCCCTGTTGCGTCCCGCTGACGCTTCTTATGATGTGACGGCCAATCCACAGGAAGGCGGGCTCTTTTCCGTAACAGTATGAGACCCAAGACTGTAACTCGGGCAGTAGCTGTCTCACCGTTTTAAGAAAATCGGGTCAGCTGCACATATTGAAAGCATTCTTGAGATTGACCGTCAACAATCCATACGCTGGACTACTGCCGTACTCCTGAACGACTCCTCGGATTCGATGTAAAACTGTGTGGGTACCCGACTTGGTGGCGATACATACGTGAAGGGGTTAGAGGTAGTCTGTCGCCCTCTGAGATACTCGTCTCATCAAGCGGCTACCGACCAATTTCGCAGTGTCTCCCCAACGGCGATTGGCCCAGGTGACATGTATTTCTTCCCCTACGGGGCTACTGCACCGGCGATCCAAAGGGCGAGAACGACAGATGCGTTTACTGTTGTCAAAACATAACAAGTCCCGTCAGAGCTACCAAAAAACCGGAATTTCCCGATAAGTATGGATATCGTAGCAATTCTACCAGGTGGTATGGCTTTAGACCTGAGCCTCAGAGAGAGGACCCCGGTTTGGATCCCAAGATATCACCAAGGACCTCATCCTTAAGAATCGGTCAGAAACTGTAGCTGGTAGAAGTTGGTCCACTGACTATGATCGTTTCAATTCGGAGGCCTGCTGTGGATGTGTATCGATTAGACCATTAAAAACATCATTTATATCGGAGGGGTAAATGTTTATATCAAATTATTTTACAGTTCTACAAGTAGTGAAAAGAAGTTTAATGCGTTCAGTATCTACTGGGGACTGCGCACGTCCTAACTATACGGTTAAGATCTAACCGGATGTACTTCGTCGTCCATGCGCATCGGGGCTCGCGACAGGATAGCTTCAGCGATAGATGATCAGAGGGGGCAACTCAGTCGCTGGTAGATACGGCGGCGGATAACGCCAACTGTCGAGTGACACTTGGACGCGATCCGCGGAACTAACTCCTCGATAAATGCAATAGTTCCAGGGGAGGGGGCACCTAGGGAATCAAACGCCAGAGGTCGAAACGTGAAGTTCGGCGTGAGAGGCGCAGAAGATGGGCCAGTTGAGGGAGCGGGGAGGCGTCGGGCGATGTTGCGTTCCAGGGTTGTGACCTTGTCGCGGGCCGCCAGTTCAGCAGCACCTCCGGCAACCTGGGTCGCCTTGGTGCGAACTGCGGCCTTAAACAGTGAGACGACAGTGATGTCAGAGGCAATGGCGCGCAACGTTGTGCCTTCCGGGGTTGGGGGCGGTTGTACAAGGATATCGGCGGGCCGGAGCTCAGTGCCCGGGACGAGGAACGGAACCTCGTGCCGAGTATCCAGACCCGCGGCGCGGGAAACGTGTGTCGCAAACGCATAACAGAGCGAGTTATGGCGGTGACGACGGCCGAAACCAGGGCAGCAGAGGTCGGCGGCGTGATCCCCGAGGGTGTCCAAGGGGTGGTCACAGTGGTGGCAGTTGAGGGCCATTGAGTCATCAGTCATCATACACTGGCAGTCCGAGATGACGGCGGAGCATGGTCTGCCAGTGTGTGGTGTGGACCTTCGTAGCTGCCGTGGGGTGAGCGAAGAGAAACGCCGCAGCGGGGCTGCGGCGGAACGCTAAGCCACGGATGCGATGTCGAATGTCGGCGTCGCTATGGGCGGTCGGGTTTGGGGCATTCGCCCAGGAGTCGTCGTGCCAATGTACTATTGCCCGCGCATCTTTCTGCACCCGTTTGAGAAGGGTTAGAGTGTTGGTGGGTGAAGCAGCTAGAGTTGGAGGGTCAAGGGTGGAATGGTCGACTATCCCGGGGATGGAGAGGGCGAAACGGCGGAGAGAAGGCCCAGCCTGACGGAGGAGGAAGGACTGGTCGCTGCGGTAGCGGCCAGAAGCAAGTGCACAAGCACGCGGCGTGGCGTATGCGGAAGTCCGCTGCCGTGCGAGCGACGCATCAATGATGCTGGCGGCGGCAGCGCCGTGGAGGCACGAGGCGAGGCGCGATGCTTTCGAAGCCCTGACCTCCGAGGTGCATGGGGAGGCAGACTTGGTCCCAGGCTCGGTCCGTGAGAGCTATGCCGTGTAACTTTTCATATGATGACCGTTGTAGATCATCAAATTCTTCTGCGGCGGACTCGGCTAAGCGCGGATCTGAGAGCTTGAATGCATGCGATAGGAGGCATGCAGAGGCACGTGCCAAGTTGAGAGTCCTATAAACTACGACGAGGTACATACGGTTAGATCTTAGCTGTATAGTTAGAACGTGCGCAGTCCCCAGTAGGTACGAATGCATTAAACTTCTTCCTTGCATTCCAATCATGTGGCCGAATCCTCAGTACCAATAACAGCGCATTTTCACATAGTTAGTAGCTGGTAGCGCAGTCCACAAGCTGGTGGCGTTGAAAGATCAGTAAGATCATCAACTCGACGTGTCTTTGAAGGAGAATGGTCCTCACTCTGGAGTGTTTTTCCAAGGCTCAGCTGGCAACCGGTCGTGCTACCTCCTTGATCTTGTGGCACGCATCGGGGTGGGAACAGGGATGAGCATGTTCCTATCAAGTACTAGCAAGTACTGTCCTATAATAAGAAGCTTTTAAAATAGTCAACTGAGCTAAGGCAAACAGATACAGTATGTCACTGGGGGGAACGTTTGGGTTAAATGGGGTGGTTTACTTAAAATTTTCCTGAGAACGGAACGTTGGGTTAGTTTACTGTGAGCGGAACAAAGTATGAAATTCCCGTTAACCTGTGCAGTGTGGCGGCGGCGGAGAAAACACTACGGTGAAAATGGGCGTGCTATGGAACGGCGACAAAAATTATGCTAGGAGCCCCGTCAGCAGACATGCGGCGTTCGAAGCAACCATTAACGCAGAATGCCGCTGTAGGAGTATGTCCCTGACCTTTAGAAATTGGTCCTTGGCACGACTACCGACTGAGCGTACCACCTTCGTTACGAGGGAAAAGGCGTCTGGGTGCCAACCGTTTAGGGTGGAGATTGTGACGGGAAGCCGCCAATTCCTGCTCGGCAATCCAGCCAGAAGCTCCTGGTATTCCGGAGCTTTTCCGCGTAGGCGACGCCCAAGCTGGGGTTGAGGTCCTCGTCCTCCGATGATAGGGTGCCAAAGGGGTTGAGGAATTGACTTGAGGGTGGGATGCCTTGCGGCAAGGGCGAGGTTGCTGCCTAGTAACGATACTTGCTCGTAGTGGCGGGCGATTCTTTGTCGGTCATATTTGCAATGGACCAGGTGGTCTCCATGGACGTCCATTGCTTCTAGACAAGAAGCTCTCGAGGAGGAGGGTGCCTGGTGCGAACAGGGGTACCTGGCAGAAGTACTGGAGCCGAATTGAGAAGTTCCGCGTGGTAATGGCGGTTTTGAGACCTGAGCTTGGAACGAAGTTGACCCAGACTATGGCACCAGGTAGTTTCATGGATGCCCGAAAGAATCTTGTACGGGTGTCACATTGAGGCAGTTCCTCGTAGACTGCCCTGTGGACTGCATCGGTCAGCTGCTTTCGTGTGGGTTGGTGGTTGGAACAAAAGATGCTGAATGGAAGGAAGCAAGCAAGAAGTGAAGATAGTCCCACTTCTGGGATTTTTGGAACATAATATCAATGTGATGAAAATCTTGCTAATAAACAGAGCATTCACAGATCAGTAGAAAACACATATTCAACATGGGATCGCGATAGGCTGCTGAGTAGGGCGGAAATGAACCGAAGGCGTCACAATCTGCTCTTGATGAAGGGCAAATAGTTTCCGAGGAGTTCTCAATTTGACCTGATGTACCGTGATTGGCCAAAGTTTTTGGTGCTTTTACTCTTGAAGATAAGTAAAGAGTAAAGATTTTCATTCATTCATTGAAAGATATACATATTCGAATCCCATGATTGGTGCCAGTGATAACTATACAAAAAGATTTCGAGCAGTTTGTCCCATACAGAGAATATCACATAAGGTATCGGTCATAGCCTGCAAGATGTAGATGTTTGCCTCCCCCTCCAAAGCTAGTCAATTTTAGTGGCCCTGCAAGTTGGACTTCTCTAGTCTGTTGATAACGCACAGAAATTACATAGGGTAGTTGAAGTGAAAGGAATTATCCTACCTGAGATATTCCCTAGTTGAACAGAGCAAGCCAGACGTTGTTGTGGTAGTCAAGAGTGCTCCTTCAATTCCACATCTTGCTACATTTCATAGAAAAAATCTAATCCATATTTTGTTTTACCACAGCTGCAAAATTACTCGTGATCCGAAAAGCTGCTCTCTGTGAGTAACAAGGCACTCGCGAAGGTCAGTTGTTGGTATGTTCACCTTAATGTTGAACTTTATTCCAGGGTCCTCAGTATGAATTGCTTCATTTTGATCTTCAACCTTAAAAGAACCTAGCCGACAGCCCTTTGAAGTCTCACAGTTAGCACACACCCTACTCAACCGAAACTGAAGAGTTACCGTTTGAAAATAAATGTACTTGTGAACACAGGCAAATCTAATTTTCAACCATTAAGACCCGCAATCTTTCTCCCCTCAGCTTCAGAATCCTGACAAAAGTTCTCATAACCGAAAGACTTCATTCTATATGTAAAAAGGGGGAAATTTGGGGTGCTTTTAATCTATGAATAATGAGACCAGCTGTTCCCTGAGGGATGTCGTGATATGGGTAAACGCTTACAGTGTAAAGGATTGGCGGGAAGCCATCAAAACGCTAGAAAACTGGCTGGAGACCAGCGAACAGGCAGGCCGCATTGGACATCGCTGCCGCTGCGGCATGACATGGTCTTAAGACTTGTTTGACCTTCGCGTAGGCCTCTCTTGCCCTCGTAGCGAATGTTAGTCGACCGGTGGCCACTGCTTCCTATCCTCTTCCATTCTTTTCTCCCCCGTCAGCGCATAAACCTACCCTGACCCCTTCGCGCGTACAAAAACGCCCTCAACAGAAACGACCGCATTGAGGGGTGTGAGTGGACTAAAAATGTGCATCCTCCTCGGGAGGGATGGCACAACTGCGGAGCTATTGCCAAAATTCTGTTAAAATTGGGCCTTCTCCGAACTGAACCACGAGATGCAACCGATTCAAAATTATTGTCCACTGTACAGTACTGTACAATACTGAAACATGCAATGGTGGCGTGGCGCAAAACATATACAGTACAGTATATTTACATGTCCAACAGGTTGTGCGAAAAGATTTTGCCACCCTCCATCAGGAGTCTCAGGAGTCTCACAACATATGAAGACACCGTGGAGGCTCACCGGCTTTGGTCTCAATCCTGCTTACAGTCAAGGATTCTTCCGTACAGTGCCTTTTGCTCAAACAAAACACCTTTGCAAAAGACACTTGCGGAAGCAGTCCACGAGGCTGTGCAAGATGGTATACCTCTCGGAGACGCAAGGAGGCAGTCTTTTCGCGCTTCGATGGCGCTACCAGGGGCGAAGGAATGGGTGTACTGTCTCCCGTGCCCGGATCTGAAGACTAGTATCGACGCCCGCGAATTCTCGACATGGCTTCAATACTACTCTCAAGTTCCACTTTTCGCTCCGGACACACCGTGCCCGAGGAGAAACTGTCCGGAAACACTTGACTGCTTCGGGCATCATCTCCTGCACTGTGTTCACGGAGGCCACAGAATTCGAAGACATGACTGCCAAGTTCGCTTGCTTGCCCAGGGCCTACAGAAAGCTGCTCGCCATCCCGCCACAGAGCCCAAGGATGGCCTTCATCGTACAAGGCCAGACATCAGGGCAATGGGAAGCACTGGAGGCACGGATTTTTTCGATGTCACTTTTGTCAACCCTCTCGCGCCATCCAACAGGACAGTGCGCACCTTCAACCTGCTCACATTCCCCAACGCGGCAAGGGCTGCAAAGAGTAGGAGATATGAATCTTTTATCGCGACCTCCGCCCGCAGCAGACTCATGCCCATCCCTATATCCACCCTCGGGGGCTGGCACCCAGACGCCTACGCAGTGCTAACCGACGTGGCGCGGAAAGTGGCTGTAAGGACAATGGAGACATACGGGACGATTCGAGCGGTTTTGACGCAGAGGCATGCGGCAGCCGCAGTATGCCTAATGCATCATGCCTGCTAACAGGCTTCGAGCCAGCCATTTAGGCACAGGACTTACATTACCCATTATCCTGAG
Organism: Kappaphycus alvarezii; assembly: GCA_002205965.3. Classification (NCBI taxonomy): domain Eukaryota; phylum Rhodophyta; class Florideophyceae; order Gigartinales; family Solieriaceae; genus Kappaphycus; species Kappaphycus alvarezii. The sequence continues at coordinate 156,086 of NADL03000077.1, read as the reverse complement.
CATGTCTACCATACACCGGGGGATAGCCGAACCGCACTTTTCAAAAATTAAAGAACCAAAACATTTGACACTTTATTGTACATAATGTACGTACTGCGCAGTAAGTATATGTACAGTATATAATTTACATACAGTACAGTACAGTACAGTAAAGGGAACACAGCAGGTTCATTTTGTTGGTGGCTCCTGAAAGGTCACCAGAAATCTACCCTTGTCGCTACTTGTATGACGCTTTTTTATCAAGCATTCTACGCTTGCCAGCAACTGTTTTCAAGAGTTATTTTCTATTATTTTTTACATTTTAGTTATTTCTAATTATTGTTGCCCTCCCGGCGTGTGGCTCTGGAGTGTTCAGCCACACACCCGAGTGCCATGCAATGTAAATGTATCCTGTAATTTTAATGCATTAAGTATCACTGTGGGGGAGAAATTAGGGTGCTTTACTGATTAGAGACGCAGGAAGGGTATTTTACTGTACTGTATGTAACAGTTCTTGCCGTTGGTGGCGAGGAGAGGGAACTGGTTCACGCAAACTACAGGATCCCCCTTCCTAGAGTCACCCACTACATTTTTATTTACCGACCCTATCATGGTATTCTTATGGATAACCTCTTCCACCGGAGCGAATTCCGTCGCTTACAACGGGAACAGCGATGTGAAGAAGTTCGTCTTCTTCTACGACAATGTTGTGACGGCCTGGAAGTCCCGTGCAGAGAATGCATCATCCATACTCGAGGACGTAGAAGGCCACGCGTTAGAGTTGTGCTACGATTCCTTTGCAGCCCAGGGAGCGCTGGTTGAAGATACCAAGAACTACGCCGCCGTCAAGAAGAAGTTCTTCTAACGCTATGCAGAGGAAGAAGAGTCTCAAAACATCATCAGTCAACCATTGGAAATCGGCCTTGAGAATGAAGACATACTTAACTACTTCAAGAAATAGGAGTTTGTCATACGAAAAGGCTGGTTTCTACAATATTGCAATATTAGGATAATTTAGAACTAGATCTTGCCTACGTGAGCAGTTCCAGTAGTTTTTGTCATTCCAAAGGCCGAAAAACTACGCCGATCTAGTGAAGGGTTTGAAGTGCTTTCACTCAAATCTATTTGCGTTCTCGGATCCTCGCCCCAAGTTATTGAAGTAACGCCTGCAAGAATTCTATCTTGTCCTGATGCTTGATTAAGAAACATAGAGGATAAGGTGGATGCCCTGGCTGAAGACCTGTCTCGCCATACCCTTCTCGTCAAGCGGAAGAAGGCAAACTACGATACAGTAGCAGGAAAAGTTTTTTCGGCTCAGAGAGATAAAGATCCTAGATTATGCTCCTATTGTCGTGAACTCGGTTATAGAGCATCTAAATGTGATAAAAATCCACACAGCGATCATCATTGGCACTCTTTGCGGCCGATTCGGGCATTTTAGGCTACATACTGGACTGCAGCGAAAAAAAATGCTTCCAAGTCTGCGGAAAACCAAGAAAAGAAAGAGGTATTACGAGTACACGATCAGGTCAACTTAGTCCCTGAAAGTCAACCGGATACCGATCGGAAATCGAGGAAATCTTCAACGGGACGAAGAGAACTGCTGAAGGGGAAGCTTTCCAAAAACAGCCGAATCGAGAAGATCGTGGGGGACTTCCGGTATCTTCACTAGTGCATAATCCACATCAAGTATGAATTAAAGCTCCTGTTTCGCCGGCAGAATAATTCTGTGTTTCTGTAGTGCAATGCACCGAACTAGACCTAGAAAAGGTTACTCTCCCTATTGAGTAAAGCAATGAATACACGGTGTTCGACGTCGCTTTCACTTTATTACCTTGCAGGGTAGTAGCTCAAGAGTTGGGAGAACTCAGGTGATAGAGGCTTGTAAGAAGCAAAAGAAAAAAGGACCACGAGGCAAATGTGATAATTACTATGCAACAGACCAATTAGGAAAGAGCTACAGATAGTTGTCCTCCGTGCTACAGGACAGTTGCGATACACGACCCCCCAAAGGACAAAATGCATAAAAACCGTAATAAAATGAATAAACAACAGGCTACAAAGCCAAGATGGCGGACGACGGCCAAAGGGGTTATTAAATACTGTAGCTGCAGTCGCGGAGTCTTAGTAAAAAGGGATTAAAGTTGCAGGAGTAACAACTAGAGCCAAAAACAAAAAAGTGGTGAATTCGTTGGTACCTTCGGTACCTATTTATTATAAGTGGCACGCAGGCCAAGAATAAATACTAGGTTAAAGTTAGCCAGTAAGTTGAGCTCGAGCTAAATAGTTAGGGCAGGTGTCACTCTGTTAGTTGGATAGCCATGGATAAATATCCGGGTCAATTAGTGGACCAGTGACATTCCCAATAAGGGAGACTACTGTAAAGGCACTGTAATAGTGTTAAAATGCTGGACGGCACGCGTTCTGTAGTGAGGCTCAAAAATTGAGTACTATAATTACGGTTATGAACCTCAATTCAAACTAAAGTGCTATTGAACTACGCTTTCGGGCTGCAGGACGAAGCAGAAGAAGAAAAAGAGAGAAACTAAGGGTTCAAAAAAGCTTCAAGAATACGTGGCAAAGTACGACGTTGTCGCTGAGCTCTGAAAATTCCCTCTCCGAAGGGATGCTGACAAAGCCGCAAATGTAATGAGAAGGCTGTTAGGAAAGAAGAATATGCCCAGAATTTCCGCTGTGGCTGATAAGGTACTACCTTTGCTACGATAAGTGCAGCTCAAAGTTTATTACACGGAAATATGGGCTCTTTTAGACTCTTGATTCGTACTGGATGTAATGTATGCGGAGTTATCTTGACGCCTCTACCGGTCACCAAACTACACGTATAAGAAAATCACGGTCGGAAATAGAGATAACGCCTCGCGTGGGTTCGTTGCTCAAGATTTCCACCACCTTTAGGGACTAAGCTTTCAAGCTAGAATATCCTGTTGTGGAGAGCTCGCCACTTGGTCAAGCTATTGATATCCCAACTCTCTCAGCTATGCGGGCAAATTTAGACTTTGGGACCCAAAGAGTTCGTTTACACACTGGCTCTGAAGAAGTGGTTCTGCCTTTGGAGCCAGACACAAAAGCCGACGAGATGCAGCTGATAAGGGGTGAAGGAATCAGAACGCGTAGTGAAGACTACAACTCCGACTTTGAGGTTGGCCCGAATCCGCCGAAACTTCAGAGGAAGAACTGGTCCTGGCGATCCTGTAAAACATTTACGAGAGCTCCGGAAAGTCTTATAAAGAATTAGCCGATAAGATTACAGATGCCGGCGAAGAAGGGGGCGAAGTAAACGAGGAGGAGATTACAGGGGCACTTCAAGCTCGTCTTTCTCATCTTCGTGAAGAAAGAAAAGAAAGCATAAATAGCTCACTATGTGAAACTGACATGATCGAATGGACGATCGAGGAACCCCGCCCCGCGTCGGTACCGACGGAACATGGATTCGAGCTGAGGGATGGGGCCCATATATACCACAGGGCTTGCCAAATTTCTACGCACCGCAAATAAATCGCTCGCCAGGAGATCGACAGATGCAAAAATTTGTAGTATCACAGCCCAAAAGGTATGACACGTGTAGCACGCAGCAAGGTTGCTGGAGGAAGTCTACTGTAAGCCCTACAAGCCGAGCTTATAAAGTCTGACACAACTACTGACCGTTGTGCTCGACGGGTTGGCTTCCCCTTATTGCGGCAAGAACAAGTGTTTACTTCTTCTGTCTGATGGCTGATGATTCTTGTCTTGGACTTGCTCCGCTACTCGGTGCGCAAGAACTTATATAGACTTTTTTGTAGCCCATCTGTACTGTATTTGGAAGTACAGTACAGTACAGTATAGAACTAGTCCACCATAAAAATTAAATTTAATGGCTACAGTAGCATTTGGTACTAGATTAATATCATAAAATATCGAAGCATTCCTGCTGAGCTGTCACAGGTGCTGCGCTGGCACTTTCGCACCCACTTTCTGTATAACATTATCTCTCGAGCCTCTTCATCCTGGCTGCTTCCAGTTGATATAGGGACATTGAATGAAGAAAAGCCCCGCATTTGTGTGGACTACCGTGCTCTGAACTTGCGAATGAAGGATGACCGCTGGCTCTTGCCCAAGATCGAAGAAATGTCCGATGACTTACAAAAGAGATGACTACATTCGTATGCCGCTTTGGCATATTAAAGTTCGAGTTGATGCGTTTTGGCCTGATGAACGCGCCATCTACATTCCAGCGAATGATGTATTACAACTTGAGAGATATACCCTTCGCTCGAGTATATCTGGGCGACTTCTTTGTATTCATCAACAAGATCGGGGAGCACGTTATACACATTCGCATTGACTTCGAAGTTATTTTAAAGGCGGAAATCAAGTAAATGATCAATATTTGTGCTTTTTGCGAACCATTATGTCAAGCGTTTTGGCTATTTTGTTGACGATGAAGGAGTTTACGTTGACTAAGAGAAGTTGAGTGACATTAAGAAAGGCACTACTACCAAGAAACACGACTGAGTTGCGGATTTTCCTCGGCTAAGCCGGTTATTATCTCCGTTTTATTAATGATATCGCGGTTATATCTGCCGCTCTTCATGTCGCAATTTTTGTAAATAGGAATTTCAATTGGACAGAAGAATTGAAAGAGGCGTTCGTGTTGCTTAAGAATAACTCACATCCCTCTGATGCTGGCTTTCCCCGAATTCGACGCACCGTTCATCGTGGAAACAGATGACTCTAATGTCGCCGTTGGAGCAGTACTTAATCAGAAGAAAGAAGAAAAGAGAATACACCCTGTGAAATATGCAGGTCGCACCATAAACTACGCCAAGCGGAACTATCCCGCTTGCGAAGGGGAAGTTTCTACAGTTATCTTTTCACTTTGGAAGTTCTGAGTGTATTCGCTTTCAAAGGATCCGTTCACACTCATAACTGACCATCAAGCCCTTCAGTACGAATTAAGAAAAAGAGAGACGTCCACGGAAGATTGGCGAGATGGCTAGACTTTCTAGCTGAATACGAGTTTGAGGTGGAATATCGTCCGGGCACAAAGAATGGAGTTGCCAACTATCTCTCACGCGTAGTGCACGAAGGGCTCCGATGCGCTCTAAATGTGGACGAAGGAGACCTTCTTGGCATGTTGAACTCTGTATGCTCGTCCGAAACTCCTACTCTCTAACTGAGGAGTCTACCAAATGCCTCATTAACGACGAGACTATTTTCCCTCTCCTCTCTCAATATGCGCTCCGACATATTATTGTTAGCCTATCCGGAAGGAATCTCGTTGAATGAGATAGGGTAGCGATCGATGGGATGTTCTTGCTTGGTTTCTTCACCAACGCCGTTGTATTTCCCCGCGAAACTGTCACGGACACCAAGCGGGGCCCTCTACACTACCTGGGAGATTATCCGAGAGTAAAACTACGTAAATTTCATATAAGCATCTTGATCGGAAAGTGACTCCGTCAAGCTTAGTTGAATGACCAGATCCCAGTCGATGCCCTTTTCACATTCCTCAGAGGCAGCAAAATTTGCGATATTCTGGACGTACAAGACAAAAAGCTACCGGTTCGATACTGCTGCCTACGCGGGGCCTCCTCGTTGGTACCCTCAAAACAAAATGCGAAACTTGATGTCATGGAGGGAATCGCCCTGCTTTTTCGACTCCAGAATCTTGAGTTTGTGAAAAGGCAACGAATTTCTGTATACTCACCTTCATATGCAGCTTATCAACCATGAATTGTTATTTTGTCCGGTTCGGTTGAGCAGGAGAAGCATTTCTGGCCTGGATGAGTGAATTTTCTCAAGGAAGGGGTTCTCCTGCAGCTTTAAAAGCCGCCTTCGCCATCACTTCAAGGCGTGACTCCTTTCTTACTGTTGATTTCTTGGCGTTTTTACTGATCTTCGCCATAGTAGTGATCCACAGAAGCATATCTCGGATGAGGTTGAAGCCGAGTGAACCCAGTTCGCACTAACACGGATGGAGCAGTCCCGAAGGCTTTCGCTGCCCTGAATCAATGTGTGGTCAGAGCGGGGATGGCACCGCGGGCTGGGGGATGTGGGATGTTAGGATGTGTCAGTGGAGCAGTGCTAGGGTCGAAGTGACGTGTTGGAAATTTTTGGAGCGGAGGATGCGGAGCTGGGACATCAGGGTAGAGGGGGGCAGTAAGTTCCTGTATCACCCCCAAGTCCATGCTATATGGTGCGTTGGGCTTCCATTTGGGGCCAGGGTGGTGGTGGCGACTTCTGAAAGGTCACTAAACCCCTACACTTTTCGCTACTTCTATGACGCTTTTTCTCAAGCTTTCTATGTTTGTCAGCTACTGTACTCTAGAGTTATTTTCTATTAAATTCTACATCATATAGTTATTTTTTAATTATTTTCGCCCTCGCGGCGTGTGACCATGGAACTTCCAGCTACACCTGCGAGTGCCGTATAAACAGTGCTGGCCGTTGGTGGCGGGGAACAACGGGGACAAAGATACTACAGACCCCCCCATCCTCGGGTCACCACCCTTTCATTTTTTCAATTTTCCGAACCTATTTCATTTATTGTGACAAGTAAGCTGGCTGATTCCAAAATCAAAATGTTTACACCAAATGGTTACTATTTATTGCCCAGAAAACTTGGAAGGTAGTGATACTGTGCAGCATGTGGAATTTTGCAGCAGGTGCGGCATTCTAACAGCAATACCAGCAAGGAGGGTGAAGGCTAGGAATCAAGCAAGCGGCAACTTAGATTACTTTCAATATTTTAAGATACAGTAGTACTGTACTCTACTGTACTCTGCTTTGCGTTTTTACCTACCCACGCATGAGATTCTTGGGCATTGTACTGCACAGTATGTGAAATATCAAGGGACACAAACCTGACGCTTCAACTCATCCGAAATTGCTTCTACGTCTTTCAGTACCGCGGAAGAAGCCAGAATCTTTGACGAGATGATCGAGATACGGTTGCGAGCTGTGGCTAGACGCGTTCTCTACAGTGAGGGTTTCAAAAGACTACAGCTCCAAATGAAAATACTAGAACCCATGGAATCATCGCTGAGGATAGGCTTCAAGTTGGCGCAAGGACTTACTACGGCATCAGCAGCAGTAAATATGAATGAATTTACAATATTTTCGAAATTTCACCTCAATATTAAGGCCATTGATTTTTGCCCCATGCAAGACACACCATTCTTTCCGAAGAATTGAATCATAACGCTTCAATGGGCTTACTGTAAAGTACGGAGGTTCATTATAGGCAGTTATATGTACACTGACAACATTTACATATTCTTGAAGTATCTGGTCCGCACCGTTGGCCATTTCAGCAAGCTCTCTGGAATTTAGGGTCTTTAGTTGATGTTTCTTGGCAAAATGATTAACTCAAGAATTTGATGTTAACACAAGGGTCTACGAGGATTTTTTCTGGCCCACCAGCAATTGTACCCTTGACAATGAGAAGGCCCCTGTGATTTCTCTCGAATGCAGGGGAAAATGTTTCAATGAACGTTGCATTAGATCTGATGGTGGACACAATGGACCTTTTTGTTTGCTTCAATGATAAATCTCGAGTTTCTTTGTCTAATTCAAGGCTTTCTAATTGTTGTAGAACGACTGGAACTGACTGGAACTGACTGGGGACCTTCAATCAGTTCCTCCAGGCTTTTGAGCAGTTCTTGGCCATGTGGCCTTTCTGTCAGCACCTGATACAGAGACCTTCGCGCATACATGTTTCACCTTCTTCTTTGTCAAGCTTCTCTAAATTGGGACTGTTTCTTTTCAGTCCCGGTATCACCTCTAAGTTCCCAATTTCATCGATACTGGACTTTTGGTGGAAGCAATAGAGCTTCCATTTCCATTCTTACCTCCAGAAGACTTTGGTAGTTTACAGGGTCCAGAACGCCGATAAGCAGACTCTACTCCCTCAGCATACCTCATTAGGTCAAAGAGGTTGACGTATTCCTTGGTGCACAACGCCTTCCAAAAATAGGGATTTAAAACGCAAGAGTAACGATCTATTTAGACTTTAACTCCAATATCGGGGATGTCGAGTATAATTTTGTTGAAATCTTTGTCGTGAGTCACTTTACTGTGCGAGATTCACTTTATTAAATGCTCTCTTGTCCTCCCTCCTCTCCTTATTACTCAAAATTTTCGTACCAAATTATCAGAATATTCTCCCTTCATCCCACGTTACAGGCTATTGCTACAGTAGTGATTACCATGGATCTTCTTCTATAAAAATGACCAAGCCGTTCTCATTCGGAGGAGGAGCAGGTACCGATTTGAAAAAAAGGAACCAAAACCAACGCCTGGACCGCAACCCGCAGATTACAACCCCGATCCTTCTCCTAGGACCTGGGTAAGTCAATTGACCCGTCCAGTAAGTTGATTGTGAAGGTCCCTCGACTGTCGATTACTCCGGGAAAACGACCCTGAAATAACGAGTCCCGGACAGCCGAGCCTGGCGATTACTCCGGGGCCTTTAGCCCTTAAAATAACGCGTGCGCGGACTTATGTTTATGTTATCTTTTCTACTTCGCGCAACAGTTTTCGTTGAAGGTAGGAACATCTTTGACTTGTTTCCAGTAGGCGAGTTTGTCTCGAGCGATAGCCTCTTTGTTCATTGTTTCAAAACGCTGGATCAAAGCAACCTTCAGGGTCTGCCAAGGATTCATCCCTGTCCCTTCTTCTGTCCTGGAGTGTACCATCCACCATTCATGGGCATTGCCAACCAAGTAGCTGAGTGCTATGTGTAGGGGTCAATCGCTATCACTTGCTCCGGGGTATCTATCCGTCTGAACACTCCAGATGCCAATTGATACTCTCCCGGTGAATTTAGTTGGCTTATCTTTCTTTGGGCTAGTCTGAGTATCCACTGGTGCATTACTTGACGAACTTGCCTGGTTTCAGGCGTTGACGAGATTAGATTCTAAGGAGGATGCCTTTTGCGGTGCAATAGAAAGCTCTGATCTGTGTGCCGCAATCTGTTTATTGGCAGGCTCGAGATTCTGCTCCAACTGGAGCACCATTTGCGTAAAAGACTCTAGGGCGACTTGCGGCTTATCCATAGCGATTACGTTCAGAAAGGCAGTAACAGTGTTTGGCCTGGTTTCTGAGAGAAGTTTCCGACTTTACACGTGTACACATTGCGATACGTGTACACGATTTTTGTAACCCCTGGAGTAACAGAGAGTCTCTTAGATGGTTCTTGGGCTTGCTACTCACAATGCGAAGCCTTCAGCAAGCTGGTTTTTCAAAATGCCAACTAGAACTTTATGGCATCAGTAAAACGGGTGTCCGCCTCAGAATCCGACTATATTGCTACAACGATTTTTGAAAAAGTTGTGATTTATAACCTGATTGGCTCTCCTTGCACCTTCAATTTTCGGTCCTGGTGACCTAGTGGAAAAGTGCAAGCAGCTCCTGATGAAGTGATCGCGGGTTCAAATCAACCAGGAGCACTTATAAAAATTTCCTTCTCTGACGTAAGGGTTGACGTCAGTCATGTCAGGCGTGTTATAGTAGTCCTTCTTCCGATTCTTTTCTTGCGGTGGTTGTCCTATCTAGGTCCTGATGGCGATACAGACTTATATTTGTAAGTCTTACTACAAGGATCTAGGGGCAGCAGAGGAAAGCTTTCAATCACAGCGGAAGGGTGAACCCAACACACACACGAAGTCGATTAAGAAATGAAGTTATTGCTCTTTTTTCTTTTTGTTACTCAAAAAGCAAGCAATTTTAATGGAAAATAAAGATACTTATTGCGACACCTGGCTGTGAGACGATGCTGAGCCCCGTTCTGATGGCGTATAAGGTCTTGTTCACTGAAAAACTCAATATTGCAGTACTTGCACTTGTACTCCTTCTTGCCTGTACGGCGGATGTGGCCACGGGAACGGAGGTGCTCGAAGTACTGAACGCAACCGGGGCAGGTGACTTGGCAATGTCGACAATGAAACGGATAGGACTTCGTATTCTTGTTCATCCGCGGCCTTTTCGAGGGCCTAGACTTGCGGATTCGATGGTTTACCACCCTTTGGATCGAAACAGAGGCGGCGTGCGGCAGCACTAGAAGCTTTCTGAGTGGAGCCTTTGAACTCGTCGGTGGCCCTGACAGGTTCGGGACGGTATGACGCGACGGCTTCCTCGAAACCAGTGGTAAGGATCGAAAACTGTTCGATGGGGGGCAGGGCAAACGATCGAAAAGGGGTGCGAGGCTCTTCGAATGTAACACGGGGAGGTGCTACTGAAAGTGCTCGGGGGTAAGACGAGATCTTGGCCAGTCTGCGTCGGTGTCTTGGGCTCCTCGGGGCTGAGTAAGGCGATCGGGGTTCACCTAGTTGACGGAAGAGGCGGAGTCTTGGGACCTTTTTCCTCCCGAATCGGTACAAATGGCGAGGTGAGCGGGAAAAGAAAGTCGGCGAGGTCTTCTGAGTTGTACTCTGACGGCGACGGAGGGTGACCCTTTGACTTCCTGTTGTACGACACTTTGGGTTACCGCGTAATGGTCAGAGTGAAAAACACACGGGTCGTCTCTGTTTGCATTCGGGCAGCTGAGATAAATCGAGTAGAGATTTTATCCCAACTGGCGGATTGCAAAAACGCACAATGAGGCACAATTTACTTGCGATGCTACCACGATGTGTGGTGTTAAGCGCACACGAGCAGGTCAAGGTAGAACTGTGGTTGAAACTTCGGTTGAGGCTGGCTGGGTTAAGCCAGCCGCTCCAAACCAGGGTTTATATAGAACTGAAGATAGCCACAAAATTAAGAAAAATGCAGTCTAACAGTAGCGAATTCAAAGTTTTCCCGTAAGATAGCCCTGACGGTATCGTAAGTAGCGCTTTTAGAATTGTAGTCGGCACGAGTGACATACTCTGATAAGATGTAAGAAGTACATTGGTCCAGGTGGCATAGGATAGCAAGGCGGCTTTTGATTGGTAAAGCAATGATATAATATCCCCGTGTGCAACTCGCCCGTAATTATTCCAATTGTACCAATCGGGTTAAAAGCTGTGTTCAGAACTGTAAGTAAAGTGTAATGAAAGCAAAGTGCCTAGTAGCCCTGGTTTTAAGGTTACCAGTGGTTTGAATCTACAGTAAAGTAGATGCAGTGAATTCGTGTAAAGCTGTAAGGTCTGTGAAGTGAAATAAAACAAGCCCAATTTTCTTTGTGAAAGAAAGGGATGGAAAACTTAGACGTGTTGTCGATTATCGCGCTTTGAATCGCATCGCCAAAAAGAATAATGCTCGACTCCCTCGTTCTGATGAAATGTTCGATCGAATCGGATATATGATATCTTCCTCCAAGCTTAATCTGAAAACGGGATTTCATCAGATAAGGTTGAAACCAGAGGACATCGAAAAAACTGCGTTCAATACAAAGTATGGGCAATTTGAATATCTTCTTATGCCATTGGGGCTTTGCAACGCTCCTGCTACGTTCCAAACTTTGATGAACCATATACTATATGATTGAATCGATTTCTTGTTGGTTGCCTATATGTATGATCTTCTTATATTCAGTAAGAATGAAAAAGAACATTACGAACATCTGGAAACTGTATTAAAGAGACTTAAGGATCACGAGCTGTACATCTCACCGAAGAAATGCTCTTTGTTTCAGACTGAGCTGGATTTTAGGGGTTTATTAGTCGGGAAAGACGGCATTCGTGTCAATCCTGATAAGGTTGAAGTCTTAAAAACTTGGCTGAAACCTGAATCTCTAACGGAGTTGAGAAGTTTCTTATGTCTAATACAGTTTTTCAGAAGGTTCATTCCGAAGTTCTCTGCAATTGCTGCACCTCTCACAGAACTCACAAAGAAAGGTCGGAGTATAGGGAAATGGGATCAAAAGTGTGATGGAGCTTTCCAGAGGCTAAAGAAAGCAATGAAATTGGCTCTAGTCGTTGTCGCTTCCGATTGGAAAAAGCCATTTTGTGGTCATGTGGATGCTTCACAATTCGCTGTTGGTGGAACTCTGATGCAGTTGGATGAGAATGGAAAGGATCGCGCAATTTCTTTCTATTCAAAGAAGCTTTCCCCAACTGAGTCGGACAACACTGCAAAGACAAGCAGCTGCTGGCTTTGATTAGCTTTCTGGGAAGATTCAGGTGCTGCATTGAAGGGTCCGAATTTGAGATTATCATAGACAACCAGGTGCTTAAAAGCTTTTTCACAAAACTAAAACTGAATCGGAAAGAAGTGCGTTGGTTGGAACTCTCGGTAACTTCGGAATCTTTCCCATCACACTGAAGCCTGGAAGAATTCACGTCTTGGAGACATTATCCGAGCTCCGCACGTGAGAGGAGATCGTGACGTCTCAGTGAATGACGTTGAAGTTCCCTACCTTGATGTTGATCAGATCATTCTTCTATGATGACGACCAGTTCTTTGGTCCAGCGGTAAAAGCCATGGAAGGAGAGTGGCCAGAGGATATGGTTCAGAAGCAGAAACTTGAAAGAATTCTGCCGATGTTCCGAAAAGATGGTTCGAGGCTGTTTTACAATGGAAAGTTGTGCGTACCAAGAAGGTCAGTTTCGGATATTTTGCAAATTGCTCACGACTCGAAAGTTGGTGGACATTTTAAATTTGCTTTGCAAGACACTGTCCAGATTAGATAACTTCCATTGGAAACATAAGAGCCGGGATGTTCGAAAGTATTGTGAAGGATGTATCACGTGTCAGCAGTATAAGTACTTTAATAAAAAAAGTTGACTGATCTAATGTCACTGGAATTGCCTGACCGCATATCGGATCATTAGCTACAGATTTCATTGTGGGGCTACCCCTGACAAGGAGCGGTCATGATGCGATCACGACTTGGGTTGATCGACTTACTCGTCGAGTCCATAAAACATCAGATACTGCTGAGGACACGGCTCGAGACTTCTTCGCGAACATCTTCAAGAACCACGGGTTGCCGGATGATGTGACTTCAGATAGGGACAGCAAGTTCATTTCAAAGTTTTGGAAGACACTGATGAATCTTTGTGGGGTGAAATTAAGAATCTCTACAAGTAGACACGTACAAGCAGATACTGCTTCCGAGATTATGAATAGGATGATCGAGAACTATCTCCGTTGCTATTGCTCGTATCATCAGGATGACTGGGATGAACTGCTTCCTTCTGCAGAATTTGCATACAACTCGGGTGAGAACGATAATCTGGGTACATCACCATTTGAGCTGGACTTGGGATGGACACTTAAATCGCCATTGGACTTCTTGGCTAGCAGCAGCATACCTCTTCAAAGCTTGGACGACTTTCGTGCCAAGCTCATGGTTTCTTTTGAGGATGCTCAATTTCCCTACAAAGTGGAAAAGGCTCGGCAAGCTGCATATGCTTCAAGGCGATACAAGGTTCCAGATTATAAAGTCGGTTCAAAGCTATGGATTAATCGTTCTTTTTTTACGGATGTTTATTTTATGTCCCAGGATTCTAAAAAGCATGCGCGCAGATTCGGGCCATTTGTGCTTAAGGAGCTAACTGGTAAGAATGCTGTTCGACTGGATCTCCTGGGTCCCTTTAAAAGCCATCCAGTCATTCTTATCATCCACACCACACCGTATTTGGCGCAGCCGATGACATTTACTTACCCATTCCTCCTGCATCTACACCGCTTGAACTGCCTGGTAGACTAGAAAAGGAAGTTGAGGTTATCTTGGATCATACTTCATGAGTCGTAGTGGCAACCAAAAAAGGATTTTGTTGATGTTACGGAAGATGTATCTGCTGTAGTAACGGATGCTTTCCAAGAGTATATTCGGAAACATAATATACTCCCGCAGAATCATTGACGAAGACGGCAATAGTCTGGGGAGGGAATAGTTTACAATGTTTCTGTTACACCAGTATGTAATAGAGACTTTTTCGCTGTCTCCATTCCAATTCTCTTTTACACAGTGTTTTAGCAAAGAGTGCATCACTCTTGGAAGAATCTCGAAGCTGTGTGTAACCGGATAGCGGTTTTATGGTTGAGTATTTATTTTTCCCTACAATATTTTTATTTGACGTGGAGCCCCATTTCACCGTCTTGTTTCCTTAATTATGTTCGAGATAGTACTATTATTTAGTTACAGCTCTACTTTCTAGTGCTTTCTACTGAGCTAGCACAACAATGAGAGTTGTTTCGAAGAGCTCCCATAGTGTCTATAAAGGGGGTCTCATCTGGAATCTTGTGCGAATCCAGGTGCACTCCATTCACCCTTTGCCCCTAACTTTCAAAAATCCACTGCCATCGTCTCTACTGTTCCTTTAGCAGCGACCCGGCTGCCTCCCTCTTTGTTTCAACTGGGTAATATAGGTTATGTATATGATCGTCCGGGGAGCAGAGAAAGGGAGTCAAATACGCATTTAGAACTTCATGCTTGACTCTCTACAGGTAATACTAAAAGTTTTTCATGGACCGCGATTGAGGCTTTCTCAATGCCACGTATACCTGCATGCCACGGGTAGCTACAAGGAATTTGATGTCAAAAAGTGCGTGCCTTACGGCTATTCGTGTTCTGTTCTTTGAAGGAAAGCTATGCGGGTTAAATACGGCTCTTAGGTAGTCTTTTTTTTAAATGGGGGGGTTAATTTACTGTGGTAGATATGTGGTTTGGTATCCAGTAAATTTGTATCGGAGCGTAGATATCGTATCATTGTCAAGCCAATTGCGATAGGTAGCCTTGCTTGTCTTGGAAATTTTGGAAGAGCAGCTTTTGCACCTTTCAACACGATGAGGATATCGGGGGGTCCCTTATGGAACTTGAGCCTTTAGGTAATGTTATATTCGCTTGTACAAGCCCAGAAGACTGCACGAATGTTTACATAGAATATTTAGCCCGATACTATGAATAGCTAGAATAAGCTAGACAGAGGTGATCAAGTTACTTTTACTGAAGGATAAGCCGTAACTGTAAGCTGTACCTCCAGCACTCGAACCATGCTGGAATGGCTGAACCATCTGGTCTAGCCTAGCATAGAACTAGACTGTAGGCTAGGCTGTAGACATTTCCATTCAAGCGTGCCGCCACGGACCATATTGAGCCGACCAAGGCACCAGAGACACAATACAGTTTGAGCCACCAACTTTTTCACTGAGATCAACGGCACCCGCAACAGTTAGAGAATTGATTGTCATTTCCCTTGCCATTTACTGTGGAAGAGATGCTGGCTGATACCCGGTCAACTTGTTTAGAAGTGTGCATACACGTAAAATGTGACGGCAGGCGCAGATGGCACTCCACTCTATTATTACGACTTACTCCGCACGACGCATTAGCCGCGTGGATATAACCGACCACATCTTCCATGCATTAAAATAACCCAAAAATTTCCCCCTCTATTATGATCCCTTCCATAATAGCACTGATAATAATACTGATAATAATAGCACTGACGATTGCGTCTCTCTCGAGACGCAGCCGTCAGTGCCGCTAGGCAGCAATGTACTCATACTTTACCCCCTCTACCAATTAGTGCAGGGGAGGCCTTTCAAAAAGTCAAATATATCTTCCAAGGATAAAGCACCCAAAGCATCCCCTCGGGCCTTAGGGGGAAAGGTTTGGGTGTTTTTACTGTTGGAAGATATATTCGATCTATCCTAAAGTTTTCCTGACAACCATAATCGACTCACAAAAGTGTGCCTTAGCCTTAGTGTCCTAGCAACTTTGAGGTTCTGGTAAGCAGTTTTTTCATCATTCCTGGAGACCCTCTGAGTATGACTCGATTTTCCTTTTCGTGTGTTGCTCTGGGTAGGTGTAAACGCAGAAGGATGCTGAACGCAGAGCAAACCAAACCACGTGGGTTCCTGATTATTGAATGCAACCGAAGAAAAAATCACCATGATTAAATGAAATCGGGATAGTATTCCGATGATCAACGAGAAAGTGGCACTGGGTGATTTCATCTGCTGGCATTAATCTTTCAGGGGGAAAGCTTTGGGCAGCTGAAATTTTAGATAGTAGGGTCGTTTCCAAAAAGGTGGGTGATTTAATATAATAGAGGTATTGGCGAAAGAAACGTGAGCCAGAAAGAAAGGCAACTGTTGGTGATCATCAGAATAGTAACGCGTAATGCAAACTCGCCTGCCTTGACCCGTCGATGTTGTCACAGGATCACGGAGGCGCAGACCCGTTTCTGTTTTCTCTTTTCCTTCTCTCCAAACTCCGTTTAGATTCCCCCCGCTAAATGTGTCAGACGACGAAGTAAACTACCCCATCATTCCTCCCATAATGCAAAGAGTTGTTGTATTTGTGATTTCATTTTCAAACTTCACCTTCTGGTAGATTGGAGTGCCATCCACAGCTTTCGACGCATCGTACGGTTTCGCAATTGGCTTGACAATGATACGATATCTACGCTCCGGTACAAATTTACTGGATACCAACCCACATATCTACCACAGTAAATTAACCCCCCATTTACACATTTTTCAAACTTGAATCCTGGTATTCTGGCGTAAAATTTATCTCTCCAACGTGCGCTACAAACACTTCCGCTTGAGAGGTATTACTGGTCACCCTGTGGGATATTCTGGGCCACAACCGACCATATCTTTCAAATATTAAATCACCCTACATGTCCCCCTTAAGCTCCAGTATCATAATTCTCTAACAACATGTTTAAAATTCTATAAAATCAGCTTCCCTTTTAATTGCCATGATTGGCCTCCATTTGGTTCATACTTCAAAAGTAAAATGTTAATTAATCAAACAATCATATTTGCTTCTGTAGAGAGAGTCTCATCTGGGAACGGCAAATTCTGTGGCAGCCCTCTCCGCTATCTTCCTCCCTACCACATCGCCACCCTCCGAATCAAACCTCCAGTGCACTCCATTAAACACCCGTGAATCCTGATTCTGCGTGATACATTCTTCCAGCGTTAGCGTCTGCGATATTACTTCGCGGGGCTCGTTTGTAACCCCATCAACTGTTACCCCATTGAACTCGTCCGAAGTGAACTTCAGCCGGACATTTCGAGGGTTTCTTCCGAGCAGCTTTGCCAAAGTCTCAAACGCTGCCGTTCCAAACGTCGAATGGCCTGATGGGTATGCCGGAAAATCCGGATTCAACCCTACGCACATTGGAACAGTATCCGGGCTTATGTTGCTGAATGGAATTCCGAACGGACTCCAATCGCGATCCGGATCTACCCTGTCCCTTCGAATTCCTACTACTGGGCGCCACAAATCATATGTAAACTTCCAAAACCATGCCGCTATTCCAGCGTCAGCCATTGCAGCATTTATGGCCGTCAATGTTCGCAACTGTCTTTGGAAGGGCAGAATACGGAACTCTCGCACTGACAAAACCACCTGCAAGTACATGCGAGGTGGCACCCCAAGTCCTGGCATCCCGTCATAACCCCAGAACGTCCCTAGATCATTCAAACGGATGTTACCGCCCCGAATCTTGACGGTCCTGTCGTTACATTGACCCAGGGCTCTCACCTCTCTCAGGTTGGCACGGTACTCTGCCGTGTTCAAACCGGGAAATGGCTCTAGAAACGCATCTCTTTCTACGTTATCCACCACAAAAGGTTGAACACTGCCCCCAGAAACGGCCAAAGTTCGGCTGCGAGCCAGATCTGTTGGTAACAATCCTATAGTTTGGATCTGGCTGATGCCTCAGGAAATTTGGATTAAACCTGTTGTCCAATTGGTCCCTGTTTGAGCCATCGTTCCTGCGTGAGCGTTCCCAAGCCCTAGCGACGAGTTGACCAACTGCAAAGCGTCACTGAGAGCGCCAGAGGTTGCACGACTTCTTACAGAGCTGATCACACGCTGGGAGCGGGGGTAGAAAAGCTCTGCCGCACTGTAGCCTGCAGCGAGAGATGCAAGCTTGCATTGTTTTCGAATTCCTCCGCTTCGGTTACTTTCGCGGAGGACTCGGCGTCGAAAGACATTCGCCTGGCTCCGAAGAGGCGGGAGGAAAGAGCTGTCGATGCGAGGGCGAAAGTTTCCAAAGCAGATAGAGAATGCATCATGTGCGGCAAGAGAGATGATGGCCATAACGCGAGAAGTGCGTGTGGGACCACCATGTTCCGGTGTAACGCGGTCCCTGCCGGGTTGGACGGTGTAATCAAGCTGGATGACGTTGGTTATGAGAGTAGCCAGTCCTACGATTGAGGTTGGTGCTTGGCAAGTTCCAAGCGGGTTTCCAACAGCGCACACGAGGCCGGTGTTGCAGTCGGATATTGAGACGCATTGCCGACCGACAGAACCCATACGGATTGCTGAGGAGAAAGATGAATTAGATGAGGAATTAGTGTTTGAGAGCGCGACAGCAGGAGAGAGAAGCAGAAAGAGCAGAGAGGATACTGTGAATACAGTGGGTACGGACATTGCTCCTGTGAGAGGGCGCCCTGAAAAAGGTGACATGGGCGAGAAATGCAGGGGCGTAGTGTATCTGGTGAAGACTGAGTCAATTCGTTCTCGGTAGGTCGGTTTGGAAGGAGTGGTCAACGTAGTAGTAGGAACGGGAAGTTTGCATGCCGGTGGGATCGAGCTTTATAGAGGCGGGGATTAATCAGCGGTGAAGTATCCGATCTTGATTTAGGATGATGAATGTGATACTGAATTTAGGAATAGCCAGGAAGATGACGGAGCAAAGCCTGTGTGGTTACTTTAGTGACGTAATCATGAAAGAGTCTGCTTACCGGGAATGGCCCGGAAAATATACTACAGTTTAACAAGGAGTGGAGGATGGCGCTGCACTACATCGCGCCGAGTTATCAGCCGCAAACTGTGAAGCGTAAATTTGGATAGTAGAATGAGTTTTGGACGACTTCTGATACGCTCCGAAGGTGAATGAAGAAATGAAGGGATTGATTCAAACGGGTATGAAGATTAAGAGTCATTACATTGACTAGGTTTGGCGGATTAATTTACTGCAACAGATATGCTGGCTGGTACAAAGTCAACTTCATGTACAATGTAATTGAGAAGCAATGCAAGATAATAATAGAACCACTCATGAAATGAAGGAAGGTGAAAATAGAGAAGGTCTATGATGCGAGATAGATACTTTTGTACCCTTTCAAAGCTACTGCAAATTCCAAACTTGTCTCGCAAAATACAACCGCACGAGGCATGGAAGGCTACGGTGGATGACGTCAGTGGGGAGCTGAGTTACGTCATTTGTGCACCACAACTGCCTACAGTACATGTAACGAGCACGTGGCCAGCAATATAATACGTGTGCTGTATTGTAGACAGAATGAAGTCGTCTGCTATCCCATTCCTTCCACAATGCGTGCCTCTTAAACTCCCCCGGTTCCTAGCCCTCCACACCTCTCACAGTGAACGTGCCCCCTATTTCCCCAGAACCGAGAATCTGTGGATTCTAGTCAGCTGAAGGGATTGGGCTGACTTCAACTCTGAGATGGGCGACGATGTCGATCAACCAATGTTCTCGTTCAGAAGAAGGTTTGGAGCTTGCGAGGATTCACAAGATTAATTGCTCTGCAATCTAGCTAATGCGTACTATCAGGTGACATGCGTAGGTGAAGAGGCTGTAACACTGCAACGTACCCATGGGTGAAAAGAGCAGCGTCACAAATACCTTGTCATCCTTGTCATTGATCATTTGGAAGTTGATTTCGAGTATGTAACGTTCCAAGTCGGTTACATCATCAATTCTCACGCGCGAGAAAGCTGTTGATTACTTCCTGCAGTTCCCCTATCCACAGACTTGGTTGAGAAGACGTGTGGATTCTTATTTTTCGAAAAGGTGGCTGGTTCTGAGAGGAGGGTACATATGTAGCCGCCACACTAACTGTTTGGAAAATATTATTTTACTGCTTGCGATTCCTCCTGTCGCCACCTTTCTGTCATGAACTCATAAGAAATAATCCATCAATGACAGCAGTATTCCTTTCCTTCTCGCACTGCCTAAACTTTGAGGCCTTCCGCTCTCCGATTCCTCTCACGGCACCTCGCCCAATCACAAATCAAGACTCCCCCACCCTTCTATTATGCGATGTAACGCCTCAGAGACTTCCCATTTGACGCCAGCACTCCTGAACACCCCCAATTGTAGTAGACTGATCATGACATACCGCATTGGTGTAACTCGGTGGAATCCGTCGTGAATAGCTTCAATACACCCCATTCTTTTTGTTCTAAGAATTCCCCGATTCTCAGCCCCACGAACTCTCGCGATAAAACCACCCCTATTTCCACTCTTTAATGGGAATATCAGCACCATATTGACCATAACAGTCTACATTCATATGCAGCATCGTCGGATTCTCTCCACTTGAACCCGGACGCCTTCGCGCTGCTAACTGAAGTCGTACGAAACGTGGCAGCGAGGAAAATGAATTTATACGGAATGGTCAAAGAAGTCCTCACTCAAGGGAACGCCGCAGCGGCATTAACGTCCAATCCTGAATACGTGATGACTGTTCTCCAGCGTCCCCTCTGAGGTGATATGGGCTTGTTGCTGATATCTTGGTGTGTAAGCTTGTCATCAGTATGCTCAATCCTTCAAGGAACGGTTGGCCTTACTTTGCGATTATCATCCTACTTCCTCAATATGAAGCAAACTTTCACCCCTGCAACGAGTTGTGACAATGTTGCATGAAAACTGGGAGCTCGGCAACAGGGATTATTGCTGTCAGCTCTTTCGGAATTTGATTCACTGAATGGTTCCATATGCTGACCCAATGCATCTGCTCCGCCTGCAATGGGCTTTAGGCGATTCAAGGATTGCGGTATACATCTGTCAAACTTTGATTACCTATTGGTCCAAGACAATATTGCGAGTCTAGCATACACCGGGGGATAGCCGAACCGCACTTTTCAAAGATTAAAGAACCAAATCGACCCCATATTGCGAGCACTGGGCTTCGTCCACAGGAAAGGGGAGAAATGGGATTGGTCTACGGTGAGCGAAGTGAAAGCTTGAGCCCGAAAATGCAACCCAACGAGACTCGCATATCAGTACTGCGAAAAACGTTTAGAAAAGACGGAGTTTGAGAGGACGAGAACGGGGGCGGAATACCATACACTGCCGGAAGTGGTTCCAAAGCCATCAGTTTTTTTAGAAAAATCAAGCACAGAACCCTTCAATTTAAGTAGAAAACTGCCCCAACCAACTCTACTCAGGTCCTCTACTCTGGCAAAAGCATGTGCAAATCGAGTAATAATAATAATAATAATCTTTTACTCATG
Source organism: Kappaphycus alvarezii (assembly GCA_002205965.3). Lineage (NCBI taxonomy): Eukaryota > Rhodophyta > Florideophyceae > Gigartinales > Solieriaceae > Kappaphycus > Kappaphycus alvarezii. Next base: position 134,953 of record NADL03000077.1, on the reverse strand, counting down.
TTAGAGATATTTTAATATTTTTTACATTCGCCTACTTAGGGGTCAGAAGGCAGTACTGTATACTGTAACGCCACACCACTTACAGTAGATCGAAATATATCTTCCAAGACGGTGCTGTGCGCCGTCACAACCGTCTTCGGGATATTTTCTACCGCTAACTCACTAGCCTGACCATTTCCCTCACCGTAATTCGGGAGCGAGTCTTTACCGCCGACCTCCACAAGAGCCCTGCCAAGCAACGCGCACTGGACCTAGTCATCGACGACCCTCTATTCGAGCCCACCCTACAGGGTCTTGATGTGACCATTGTCAGTCCTCACTCCGCGCCATATCGCAACCAGGCCGATGGAGGTCTCTCAGCACTGACACGAGCCGACCAGCGGAAAAGGGAATACTATGCGCTACCTTGTTGTGCTGAAGGTATGGACCTTCTGCCTATCGCGATTGACATTTACGGACAAATCGGGTCAAACGGACTCCAGGCGCTTCATGACGTTAGTAACTCCGCAGCCGACCGTTGAGGGAAGCATCCTCTGTCTGAATTCCGCAGGCTTAAGACACGTGTCTCGGCATTTGTTCTCCAGCACGCTGTGGTCATGCTGAATCAAGTGTCTCGACATTTGCTCTCCAGTGCGCCGCGGTCATGCTGAATCACATGTCTCGGCATTTGTTCTCCAGTACGGCCATGCAAGTCATGCTGAATCACCCAAAACAGCGCACGTACCACCGGACCTCCAGACGGGGCTCTTGCCGGATCCCCTACTAAAATCCATGAGAAAAAAGGTAAGGAGGTTGCTTTACCACAGACATATGCAGGTGCAACATGCAACGTGTTGAATACCCCACTGTGACAAACCTAAAACAATTAAGTTTGAAGAGGGTGGCAAAACTCTGCACGTTGTGGGGCGCGACATATTACAGACGCGGCACACGTGGACCAAATCGCATAACTAAGCCGCTGATAAAGCCGAGTCTTTACTCCTCCAGTCGAGCATCCGCTGCGGGTTGCGACAGCGGCCGTGTATTCGTCGATTGCCTTCGACGTCGTCGCAGACGGCGATCCAAGTGAGTCGAAGGCTAGCGGGACAAACCTCCAACCCAGTTTTGATCGCCCTGGAAGGGCTTCACCGGGGATGGCTGCTTCTTTGCTGGCAAGCTCCCTATTTTTCCGTCTTTCCGCTGCGGATAAAAGGTCTTGCTCTCTTTCAACTCCTTGATGGCTGGCCTGAAGGTAGCATTTTAGGGAGCGCAGTTCCTTCCCCATTACTGTGTCGGTATACCCTTTTTTAGTCGATTGTGGTTGTCTGGAAACCCATGGGATAGATCGGATATATCTTCCAAGAGGAAAACACCCAAACCTTTTCTCTCTTCCAACACGGGGAAAATTTGCAGTAATTTATCATGTGGAAAGTAATGTTTTTCCTGAAGAGAGGCCACATCTTCCATTACGGATTGATGTCAGTCGGTGTCTTACAGAGTTCGAGGTTAGCAGCGTAGCCGCGTCAAGCTAGAAAAGGGTGTCATCGATGAACCCCTCTTCGCTCCCTCCTCGCAAGGAAATGACGTTACCATCGTCAGCCCCCACTCAAGTCCCTACTGAGACCTCGCCGATGGCGGGATATCCGCGCTCGAACGCGCCACCCTGACGAAGCACATCTACTACGCCCTCCATGCCGGTCTGAAGGCATCGAACTGCGCCCCCTCAATTGATGTCTATTTCCAGATCGACATCTCTCCCCTCCCGCTCCTCAAGGATATCACAAATTGCACCGCCACGAGGCGGGGAAAATCTGCCGTCATAGAGTTAGTTGCGCGCTCCGAACAAAGGTGTCAGCTTTCGTGCAACGTTATATTGCCGTTATGATCAACCAACGCAAATTCAGCACTGTTGAGCCCCACTAGGTCCAGTAGGGGTCTTAAGATCCCCCCATACTACTGTACGTACAGTACATTTTAACAAAAGGTCACCTCTTCCCCTCTAGTAGAAAATGGGCCAGAGTCCGGTCAAGAGTGCAGTAAAAACACCCAAAACCTTTCCTATTACAGTACAATATTGTACCGCACGATATCACTAGAACTAGAAGCATCGGCATTGAGCCGGCCTTTTAAGCAAGGTCATTTACTGTAGTGTTACCCATCAGCGAGGACTTATCCCGCATGACGCATTAGCCTCGTGGATATAACCGACCACATCTTCCATGCATTAAAACAACCCCAAAATTCCCCCACTAGAAGAATGAAGCTTTATTGCTTGCAAACAAGCCCGCACTACACAGGACCTCGGGTTCTGCTAGACTAGGGGAAAATGTGGGCTGATTTAATATTTGAAAGATATGGTCTGCTGCTAGACGGACGACTTCGGGCAATGGCTGAACCAATTGCCCACTCAAGCCAGAAAGGGACCGGAAGAAAACTCCACCACCTGTACCGAGGATTCAGGAGGCTTAAAAAACTCCCGCTGAAAGCACATAGGCTTACAGATAGAGACGACAACGACAACGGCGGACTAGAACTAATACTCCAAAGTACTGATGTCGGGGACGAGGCCAATTCTTCTGAAACCGCACGCTGCATTAGTGGTCTCCAGTGATACTATGACTCTTATAATCTGGTAGAGTCGGGCTGGGACTCTCAGGCATCAGGGAATGTGAGAGACAGGGCCCTGCGGGAAACGGCGTTGGCCAGGAGTTGCAGGATAAGGGATGAGAGGGTCGTAACTGCTTCGTGATACTTTTTGGTCGCGGATGTGCCGCATAGAGCAGCGAAGAATGAGGCGATTTTCCAAGTGCTTTTCGGGCTGGCCTTCCTATTCCTCCGTGGGTGTCGAAGCATACAGATGAGAATTTGGAGCGGATTACGGCGCAGCGGTTAGCTTATTGTCCCTTCTTCTGGGCCTCAACGGGCAGGGTGGCACCTACTGAGACAATGCCTGATCTTGTGATGGCCCTCGCTGTGTAGTGACTCACGACGGTCACATTGATTACAGACAATTGGGGAAAGAAGTCGAGATTTTCAATCATAATGCTTATTCTGCGGCGTCCCTGCCGCGGGATATGGGCTTTGCAGGGGAAAGGGAAAGGTTTGGGTGTTGGTACTGTTAGAAGATATATTCGATCTTTCCTAAAGCTTTCCAGACAACACAATCGACTCAAAAAGGTGTACCGAAACTGTAAAGGGGGAGAAACTACGCTCCTCAAAAAAGCCAACTTGAAAAGGGGGAAATTTGGGGTGTTTTTTATCCATGAAAGATAAGGTCAGCTGTTCTCTGAGGGATGTCGTGATGTGGGCAATAGCTTACAACGTAAAGAACTGGAGGGAAGCCTTCACAACGCTAGAAAACTGGCCGGAGGCCAGCCAGCAGGCACGCCGCATTGGACATCGCTGTGGCTGCAGCATGACGTTGTGTTCAGACTTATTTGGCCTTTGCGTAGGTTTCTCTTGCCCTTGTAGAGACGTTGCGTGCGACGTCAGGAGGTCGGCCATGAAAAATGAATTTCAGCTTTTGGTTGAACGGGACGGATTGGTGTCGCAGAAGATAGTAGAGTTTGTCCCGCAGAAGGTTTTTGATTTCGTAAGAAGCCTTCTGTCGAGGATCACCGTGTTGCATGTCTCTCATGGGGGTCCAGGAGAGGCGGAGACTGCCCTGTAACGCGACTTTATTGTTGTTTAGTATCCTCCCATCTGTCTAGATAGATTGAAGACATCTGTAATCTTCTTGTTATACAAATAATTACCAACAAACCTCCTTGTTCTCTAAATTTTCGAGCTCCCACAATAAAGATACCATTTCCCCTCCCCGATACCCAGGAAGGCCCTTCTTTTGCCTTTTGAATCTTGCAGCCATAACCAGAAAGCGATTCTACTAAGGTAGGGGAAGGTTTCGAGGTTGTACGCTTGGAATGAAGCAATAACTGTACGGGAAAATTCATCCCAGAACCTCATCAACCTCTCTATCAAGTCAGGAACACATGGAAATATTATGAATGTTCGAATTTGTATTTGTATTTGTTGGCACCCATTTAATGTTGTACGTGTATTTGCAACCGTTTGAGTTTGTATTTGTATTGGTGTATGCTTTTGTATTTAGTCTGTTGTTTGTTAGACAACCTCCGATGAAGTTTGACAGTTCCTCAAGCTCCAACAGATCTATACTAGCTTAAAGTATATCCTCGTTCTGTGTTTAAGATTCCCATTACATTTATTAGTTATGGGCCCAGCTCCAGGTTCTGCAACTCTAGACCTACCCAATCGTCCACGCTTCTCATGGGACTTGAAGCAAGCTCCATGGACGGATGGAAAAGGAGATCAAAGTCAATATTCCAGATCAGTCAAATTGTGGGAGGCTTTTCATGATGAGTTACCTGCTAATAACAGTAACAAGATTTCTGTTAATCTTCGTGGCATTATGTTAGTATCTCAATTGTACGGAAGAGCCAAGAGTTTATGCCAGAGTATTCCTAATGACGTGCTTAAGACTGAAAAAGGTGTTCAAGCTGTTGTTGATGCCATTTACAAGCGAGATGCTTTGGCTGTCATTAGTGAAGTTTACTCTGATTTTGTTGGTGTTTTGAATACAAAACGAAATTCCAATGAGTCCTTTCGTAATTTTGAACAGCGTTTTGAGGCTCAAGTGGCTACGTTTAATTCTCATTCAGCAGAGGATTCTATGTTACCGAATTCTTTAGTGGCGTTCTTGTTGATGGCCAATGCCAATATCGATGGGAATCAAAGAATATCTATTCTTGCCGCTGCGTCTCCAAAAGACAGTACTTTGGACTCTTCGTCGTCTACATCTGACTTTCTTAAATCGCTAACCTACGATGCTGTGTCCTCGGTTGTTCGACAATGTGACAAGCCTAAGGATGCGAAGGAGAATACCATAAATTCTGCAATTTGCGCAAGTTCTGTGCGCACTTCTAGTTCTAAGAAGTCAGGTGGTAAAAAAAATCTGACGCAGGAACAGCTGGCTGACTTAAAATCAAAGTCTAAATGCCATAAATGTCACAAGAAAGGGCATTGGGCAAATGATCCAGAATGTGAATTGAATTCGAACAGCTCTTCGTCCTCTAATCGAAACAACTCTTCTACAGATCCAAAGAAATCTGTTTCGTTTCACATGGCTCAACTAAGTGGTTTTAATGACTCTTCTATGGATTGTATTGGACCTCTTTTAGATGATGGGGCACCATACAGTGGATTGGGAATAGAAGAATTTAAGCTCATTCAACCACATGTTCTACCTGACTGGGATGGGACTTTTGAATCTCTTCCTGACGAGATCAAAAGTCGCCCGTACTGGCAGTATGGATCAGGAAGTCATTCCAGCTCATCAAGAAAGATTATTGGCTCCGTTTTTCTTCCGGTTATGTCAGACAAAAATGTGGTTGTTAAGATTAGACACCTGCTGATCAGTGGTTCTTCGCAGTGGATTGTCGGTAGAAATGTTACACGATTTTGTAATATCATTCATATGGGCGGTAACGCTCTAGAATTTTCTACTAATGATGGAGAGGTTGATACTATATCTCTTATCGATCATGATTCACTGTTTTGTTCCTTACAACCGATTTATGGGTGGGTGTTCTAGCTTGGACTTATCCACGAGTTCAGTATTTTTTGTGCCACTGCTAAGGTCAGTAGTGAACAAGGAAATTTGCCCTGGAAAAAAGGAAGTCCGTTGTTGACAAAGTCCACCAACATGTTTGTGGTCACTCTTCTTTTACGGACATGAAGCTACTTCTGCAAAGGAACAGTTAATGGAATAATGACGTTGAGAAATATTTATTTCTGTTGTTGAAAAATGCGTCAAATGTTTGAAGACCGCACTGCCTCTACCAGCTCGAAAGGTTTCGTTGAGCTCTATGTCACGCAGTTTCAACGAAGTTGTTTGTGTTGACCATTTTTTTAGATGAAGTTCCTGTTTTTCACGCGATGGACTCTGTTACACGATTTTCTATTGGCTGTGTTGTTCCAACACCAAGATCTTACATTCCATGCATTTGATTCACTTTGGATTTCACAGTTTTGGAAACCTGTCAAAGTTCTCGGCGACCCTGCTTATGACTGTGAGGAGTTTAAGAATTTTCTTTCTCTTTTTGATATTCAGTTTCAAGCTCTTCCACCTCGTCGCCATAACAAGAATGTTATCGAGTCTAAACACCGAATTCTGAGAGATATCTACTTACGGGTGAAAGACTCTGATTCAACACAGGACATGCAGAGCCTAGTTCAGCAAGTATTCCGTATTTCAAATGTTCTTTATGGTAATAACAAGCTCTCCGCATATGAACTAGCCAAAGGTCACTCCTATCCTATTGATTCTATTGTCCAACCCGTACAGATTCCTGAGGATATCTTGGAAGCACACAGATGTTTACAGGCCAAAAGGAAGTTGACTCTCATTTTAAACTCTAAGTCTGTAAGTGAAAATTCCTTTCAAGTTGGTGATATGGTAGAAGTTTTTATCAAGAACGCGAATCAGAAGCGTGGAAAATGGTCTTCAGCTCTTCCAATTCTTAGTTTTGATCATGAAAATTGGTCTGTCAGTCTACCCGGCAAAAAGGGAAAGACTTTTTCTGCAGCTATTGAAGATGTGCGACCGGCCATTGTTGATAACCAACTTGCTTCGTCTATCCAAGAGTCAATCGATTCTCTACAGTCTGATTTAGAATTTATTGTGAACGACATTGATAGCTCCGATGTTCGATCCGATGACGAGATTAGTCCTCGTCGGACAGAAATTGATGATGATGTGAATATCAACGAGACTGTTGTTCCTTCCGTTGGTGATAAGATTGAAGTATTCTGGCCAGATGACGACCAATACTACCCTGGTGTAATTGGAGACCATGAGCCAGAAAACGACACTTTTCGTGTTGACTATCTTGATGGAGACGTTGAAACCTTGAAGCTACAAGAAGAGGATTGGAAGTTTGCTCCATCTGCTTCCAATTCAGTTTCTACGAACAAGGTTCATCTGTTACCTGGAACTGAGCTGTCTAGTTCCGAGAAAGACGCCTGCAAAGCTATTATGATCGCTTTAATACTAAGGAATTCCTCCTTCATCATGCTCAAGGCCTACCGGATTTTGTGGTTCAGAATGCCTACGGTACTGAAGAAACAAATTTCAAGAAGATTGTTAAAGAAGTTCATGTTTCTCAGGTACCTAGTGATGCGAATATTATCTCTAGTCACGTTCTGTATAAGGTCAAGGTTCAGGATGATGAGTCGCTGATGATGAAAGCTCGAATTGCGCCACATGGCAACAAAGACCGAGACAAGCATACGGTTAAGACGGATTCAGCAGTTTTCCTCCTCTTGGAATTAGAGTGTTGCTTTCAATATCTAGTATGTTCAAGTGGGCTTTGGTCAAGATAGACGTCAAATCTGCTTTTTTACAGACTGGAATTGCTGAACGAGATATTTACGTGGTCCCCCCTCGCGAATGCAAGAAAGATCCTTCTACTGGCTTCTTTTGACTGCCGCTTACGGCCTAGCCAATGCTAGTGCAAAGTGGCAAGATCACAGTGATTCCTTTTTCTATGAGTTGGGTTTTGCTCAGCTTTCGTTTGTTCCCCAAATCTTCTACATACGTTCGAATAATCAAGACTGCATTGAAGTACTTGCTACAAAGGTAGTGGATGATATTCTACTGACGGGACCTTTAGAGTATGTCCAAGATTTGGTGAAGAAGATCAATGACCGATTCAAGCTTGGAACTATTGTTTACGGTCCAGGTCAATTTTTGTATTACGGGTTGACCATTATTCAGAACGAAGATTTTTCGATTTCGATTCATGCTGAGGACAAGCTTGAAGCTTTGCAACCATATCCTCTTGATCGTTTTCGACGCCGTCAAGTTAACGAACTTTTGAATCAGATCGAGCTTAATGCCTTCCGTTCGTTGAATGGCTCCATTGGATGGATTGGAATTGTTGCAAGTCCGTATTGCTCTTTTTACTCAAGCTTTCTTCAACAGAAAGGTGTGAAACCAAGTGTGCAAGCTCTAATTACTCAAAGTAACTGCTTGAAGACTTTGAAAAGGTTGGTACATCTCTATCGTACAAACGTCCATCTAGTTCTGCTCCACAAAAGCTCTCTATTCTGGTTTTCTCCGATGCATCTCTTTCAAACGAATGCGTCCAATTCGCTTTTGTTGCAGGACTGTTAATTGGTGAATTTGGGAAAGATTCAATCTTTCATGCCCTACACTGGGGTTCAAACAAGTCGCGACGTCCTGTGAAATCTATTGGCGCCGCCGAGATACTTGCAGCTGGTTACGCTATTGACGAAGCAAAGCTCTTGGCAGCAGCGTACTCTACTCTTCTTTACATGGAAGTTGATGTTATTGTGTGTGTCGATTCCAAAGACCTTTATGATTCTCTTTCTACTTGTCACACTTCTGCCGACAAAAGCATTCGTGCCGATGTTGCTGTGATTCGATAGGAGTTTGAGACCCATAACGTGAACCGCATGGTATGGATTCCAGGAAAAATTAATTCTGCAGATTGCTTAACAAAACGGGAAAGTCCCATGGACAAAAAGTTGCAGTTGATGTTGTATAGTGGCGAATTGTGCATGAATTTTTCTCAAGCAATGATGAGGTCGTCTGAGAAGTTTCTTGGATAAGTTGTTCTTTCAAAGAAAAGAGAGAGAATATGAATGTTCGAATTTGTATTTGTATTTGTTGGCACCCATTTAATGTTTTACGTGTATTTGCAACCGTTTGAGTTTGTATTTGTATTGGTGTATGCATTTTTATTTAGTCTGTTGTTTGTTAGACAACCTCCGATGAAGTTTGACAGTTCCTCAACGCTCCAACAGATCTACACTAGCTTAAAGTATATCCTCGTTCTGTGTCTAATATTCCCATTACATTTACTAAATATTGCTTTTCCGAAAAGAATTGAAATTACCGTCGATATTTTCTCCATACAGTTAAAAGTATTGTGCTTTCGAAGATCAGCCTTAATTTGTCATATGCTTTGCCTTAAACTCTCACAATTAATGCCTTGTTGCCGCGCTACGGTATTCTTCTGCAATCAAGTGTAGTTTTCATTATCTTGTAGGATAAGAAATGTAGGGTAGGGATTGGGATAAGGAAAATTAAAATTTTACTTTACTAAGAACGGCAGGGGCTGAAAACCTCGATAACAAAACGAAGAAGTGGTGTCGATATTGTCGTAAATTCTCGGTAAGATTGGTGGTGTCCTCAGTAGGACTGAGAAGGGACTCACTACGGACGACATATATTGCACGCCGGAGCTGCTTTGGTATAAACTACAGTAGCGCTAGCAGCATTACTCTGTACGCCAACATAGCCCATCTTCTATTTTGATTAGACTTGTAGAAAAGGCCCCATCATCCTGCTGATACGTCCAATTTTTTCGTGATGTTTAGCAGTAAAAGGCAACAATTATCCTTCCAGTGCGCTTGTGCAGTCTTTATAATTCTGTCTGCCAGAAATAATTGCTAATGATGTTTTCTCTCTGAGATCGAAAGTCCTGACCAAACAATAACTGCTACATCCCTACTTTTCCTTATCGTGAAAATTTCCTATTTTTACCACGCAAATAGGAAGTTCTACCGTCTGGTATGCATCATTTGATTCTTTTTTCCGCTAAAGATTATGATGTGGCATTGTAAATGTTTCCAATTCACATGCGAATCAGTCAATTCATCTCTATTGTATTGATGTGGAGAGGTCATCGCCAGAGACTGTTTCAGATGCTTGTAAATTAAATAAATCGCGTTTGTTAGGTAGCTAGTGGACTTTTCTTCTCGTTGTAATTATATATACACCCTGTCAAACGTCTTATGTACTTCTTCCCTGATTTGTAGCATCCCACGGTAGTATTCGGTAGGGCCAGTCCATCAATTTCTTGTTCATTTCGTTTTGCTCCTTAGATACCATACTCCTCTATTAGTCGGATGTAGTATGCGACTTCTATGGAGCGGATTAGGCGTCTTGCGATCTCTCTGTTACAGTGTTTTCCGACATGAATGACTTTTATCTGATTTTTTCGAAAGCCACTATTTTTTCCACAGGGCTCCTGAAACTTGACGTATTGAGAATAACTGATCTCTATGTATTAAATGCAGTACTGGGAAAGGAGTAAGAAAGGGTTTCAAGATCATTGTCTCGTGAGAATATCTTTAGAAATACCCCAAGAGTTAAGGTGATATACTCACTTCTGACCCCTGAATAGCTCAAATTGAAAAATATGGAAAATATATTATCTCAATTTGCAACTTTTGGTTAATATAATCAAGATTCTAGATTGCTCTCTTGGGAAAGATCGGCGCTGTAGCACCGAAAATTGAACGGTTTGGTGTGAATTTCTTTTATTTGTCATTTTAGGTGAGTGTCAGACACTCTTTTCTTCTCCTGCACGATCTTACTTCTGAAAGCTACTTTTCATTCGAAAATTTGCTCGGAAATAGTTGGAATTCAAGTTGAACAACTATTCATATCAACCCGGTCGTATATGTTGCGGAGAAAGTTACAAAATTAAAATAATTCATTTTATTTACTAAGTATGAACCACATTAATAGACCTTGTGAGAATTTTTACCACTCTAAAACCCGCCCATGCGCCCTTTTTCAGTCTTTTCTTCAATTCACCCCACCTACTCCATCTTCTGTGACTGCTATTCTTATTTATGGCCGTATCCGCTGACAGTGATCAAACTGTTCTCTAACAGGCACCCCACCTCCTTTGATTGGCATCTGCTTCTGTGGTCTCTAGTCTTCCCCGCGGAGGCCTACGGCCGAAGTGCCTTTGATACCCTTCAGGTGGGTCCCTTCATCCTCTCCTGTTTTTTCCCGCACCTTCTTCCGGCTCTCTCGTTTGCTACTGCCGTCCTTCTTTCTTTTGTCGCCTAGGGATGAGTAATCCATAGCATAAATTTGCAAAAAGAAGACGAAAATTTTATTGAGTCATTTACAATTGTTTTCTTGTTTGATTTAACTTGGTTCAACCATCTCTTTTACCCTGCTCTAGTCGCCTGGTTTCTTGCATTGTCAGTTCTTCTTGCAAGACAGAACTCTTTACTTCAAGATGCCGGATCACGTATCGTCAATTAATCCGGTATCTGCGTGCTCCCCCAAAGCATAACCTTTTTATGACAACTATCAAGCATGAGCAGCTATATTCTTTGAACAGCTCTCAATAGGGTCGGATCACTTCCATCCGCGCAATGCAAGAGCCAGAATCTCGTGTCTGAGATCATCTCCTTCTGTAAGTTCGGGAGGCTATGACCGCTATGCGCACTTAACACGCCTTCCTATGCGCACTTCAGACGATACGCAATGCACATATTAGCCGCCATTGCAATGTTTACGCCCAATGCACACATAAAAAATATAGAAAAAAATGTGTACTTCACATATATGGTTAGTGTTCATTGTCCTTAGTGTACGGTAAAACGACAAATAACGCCCATTTAGAGGCATAAGAAGCCCACATAAGCCTAATTTTTGTATCATTAATTGCGCTTTAGAACCTCGAAACACAATGACATAGCAATGTGCAGCATGTACATTGCTAAGTTTGTATTATTTATTATTTTGTAATGTACAATGTAGTTTATTGTACATACCAGTGTACAAAACTGTACATCGCAATGCCTGCTTCACGTAATGAGTACGCATAGGACATTAGAAGTCTGCATATTGACACATAGCAATGCGAGCATAGCTAAAGGCGATGCGCACATAACTCTTATTGATGTACGCATAACAACATAATAATGTACTAACTAATAGAAGGCAGGTTAACATTGCACTACGCAATGCACTAATTACCCATATGTTATGTACATATCGCAACGCAGTATGCTCAAATTAAACATACGCATGTGCACATAGCACATGCGCTATGCATACAATTCGTGCATGCAATGCACATATCACAATGCCTTATGCATATATTGCACATAGTCATGTGTACATAGCATATGCGCTATGTCTACATTTCGTAACTGCATTATACAGGTCACAGTGTGTTATACACACATTTCACATGGTCATGTGCACATTGCATATGCGTTATGCGTACATTTTGTAGCTGCAATGTACGCAGCACAATGCGTTATGCACACTTTGCACATGGTCATGCAAACATTGCATATGTGCTATTCCTACATTTTGTAAGTGCAATACACACAGCATAATGCGTTATGCACACATTCGACATGCTTATGTGCACATTGCGTATGTGCTATGTACACATTGCGAAGATGCAATGTACATATTTCAATGCGTCTTGCACATATTCTAATGTGCTATGAACACATCGGACGTAGCTATGCGCACATAATACATGAGCTTTGCACATATTACACAAATTCAAAGGTCACAATGCAATCTTTGCTGTACACATCACACATAAATACTGCGTTATGCACACATTGCGCAGATGCAATGTAAATATTACAATGTGTTTTGCACACATTACATATAGTCTTTTGTACACAGTCTATGCGCAATATTTGCATAGCACAGGGTCTATGTGCACATGAAAACGCGCGATGCACAAATTGCGCGTTTTCTGTCCACAGGAAACGATTTTCAATTTACACGTTGAAAATTGAAATGTGGGCATTGCAATTAAGAATTGTACATAGCGAAATTTGTGTGTACATAGGAGATTTTTCTGTGCATATAGGGGATTTAGGGTCCTCCACAAGCACTGCAGTCCGATCCGCACCGCGTCACTCTGTCGTGCTGCGTGTAGCGGATGACGTGTAGGCGGCGCGGGAGGATGTGCGTGGGTTGACATCGCTGTGGCGCGCTGCGAATGGAAGTTGACGCTGCTGTAACAAGTGAGGTAATCGGCAGAGTGGGTGCTGCGGTAGTTGATGTTTTAGTCTGTGGGGTAGTCGATAGGGTAGACAGTGCGGTACTCGGGGTAGTGGGCGGTACGTTAGACGGCTGGGTAGGTAGTGCGGTAGGGGGAGCGGTGGCTGGTGTGGCAGTTGATGTGGTAGTCGGTGGGGAGCAGACCGGTGCCCGAGGCGGTTACTAATGACTTGGAGGTTTAGTCCTTGGAAAGTTCCAGAAGGACATTTCGTGCTTGCCGGCGTGTCCTAGGCGGAGCGGTGCGGTAGTGGGTAGTGGTAGCCTCGGTTCAAGGAACCTTGGCGGGGCAGCAGTGAGCGGAAAAATTGTCGGCTGGCGCACTTTCGCGGCGTGTTATTGGCGGAGCGGTGCGGCAGTCTGCGAAGCAAAGCTTTAAGGAGCGGTCCTTTTCATATCCTTGGCGATGCAGTAGCCGCCGGTGCGGCAGTTTGCAAACGAGGCTCATAGAGAACAGAAAGTACGAGATTTGTTGTAGTTCACTTCACAGACCTTACAGCTTTACACAAATTCACTGCATGTAGTGTACTGTAGATTCAAACCACTGGTAATCTTGCAGCCAGGGCTACTAGGCACTTTGCTGTCATTACACGTTCCTTACAGTTCTGAACACAGCGTTTGACCCCATTGTTACACTTGGAATACATACGGGCGAGTTGCACACTGAGATATTATATAATTGCTTTACCAATCAAAAGTCGCCTTGCTATCCCATACCACCTGAACCAATGTACTTCTTACATCTTGTCAGAGTATGTCACTCTTGCCGACTACAATTCTGAAAGATCTACTTAGGATAACGTCAGGGCTGTTTTACGGGAATATATTTTAATTCGCTACTATTAGACTGCATTTTACTTTAGTTTGTAGCTATCTTCAGTTCTATATAAACCCTGGTTTGGAGGTTCCGGCTTTACTCAGCCAGCCTGAACCAAAGTTTGAACCAAGGTTCTACCTTGATCTGCTCGTGTGCGCTTAACACCCCACAAGATGTCAGTGGTTTTGTTGTCCTTACAATTTGGGGTGTTCTTCTCTTTAGTAGATGAAGAGAGGGGCACTTAACGACGATCATGGATAGCTATGGGCCAATGAAGTTTCTTTGTCGTTCGGGTTCAACCCGAAAGTTTCACGTAGAGAACCCCGAACGTTTCCGGAGTGAAGCACCGTCATGAATAGGAGGAAAGGGAATAATTAGTAGAGGGTCTTGTGTTTGAAAGAAAGCCGCAGGTGAGAGGGAAGAATGGCTTTGCTTACCAAGTAAGATAGTTAATGCCTTTGGTTGTATTGGTTGTGAGGACTGCTGCTGCATGAAGAGGTGAGGTGAGATTGATGGAGGGATGAGACAGTTGTTGGTTACCGTATGTAGTGACGTTACTGATTGTTGCCGAAAGAGACGAAGGAGGGTGATCGTAGAGATTAGAAAGAGGGCATTGGTGACGGGAAAGTGGTTGCGGAGATTGTGTTTGGAGGAGGTTCGGAAGGACTGTGCGGATCGGTGGGGTGTAATGAGATGGAAATACCATCTGACTGCAGCCGCGCGGCAAAGGTATTCGTATGTTTTGTATTCGGCGCCTTTTCAATAATGGCTTATAGGGGTGTACAGTAAAGAGATATAGATTGTTATATGAGACTAGATAGTATGATTATTATAATATCTACATCTCTGTGTTCCGTCTTTAAACTTACAGTAAAGTATCAATGCTGTGTATAACAGCATAGCTTTTCAGGTACAGTACCTGAAAATACAACACGAAATAAGGAAATAGTTGCGTTAGATATTTATACGTCTAAATTAGAATCCAGAAGGCCTGGATTCTGTTCTCAGAGTGGGTATTCTTCTGCCTGAATTCGTGTTGTGTACAATGTTTTTTTTCTGGTACCACAGTGGGTATGGTCTATCTCACAGTCCTTGGCTCTATCAAATCATGAGCGGACATGCAGGGAGGAATTTAACGGAAGGCAAAAGAAGTATCGATGGTCTAGGATTCGCGAGAATCTCAGTTCGACGAAAAGGGTCTGGTTCGGACCTGATCCAGAAAGGAACTCGCCTGTATCAGAGCCTAGGGAAATTAGTAGTCCCCTGGACGTTGCAGGGAGCGAAAATGTGCCTGGTTCTGGAATCAATGAGGACTATGACGGTAAAGTCGTTGCTGCG
This sequence comes from Kappaphycus alvarezii, assembly GCA_002205965.3. Lineage (NCBI taxonomy): Eukaryota > Rhodophyta > Florideophyceae > Gigartinales > Solieriaceae > Kappaphycus > Kappaphycus alvarezii. The sequence goes on along the minus strand of NADL03000077.1, from coordinate 119,939 downwards.
ATGGGGCAGAAGAGAGTTTTCAGGCCTCATCTCGGTGTATAACAGCAGTCAAAGCTGTCTGAAGAACAGTATGTGCGTCGGATGGGAATAAATGATGCCCTTCTGGTAACTTTGGGATCTTTTGCGAGGCAAGGGTTACGGAAGGACATTGCAGTGATCATAAAGTTGATATTTGACGCCTTTTTTGATCTATTTACATTCAATCAGTAATGAAAATTACACTCTGACTGCATGGTTGCCATAGATACGATACTCAGGGATGACATGGATAGTGTGGATTTAAGGGGAATACAGTTCGTGGAGATGTAGGTACAAAGTGCCTTGTGTGCGCGAAGTCAATCTTACAAGTTCTACGGGAACAGGTGAGTGCATGCTCTTCATTCGACCTTTACACTTTCTGTGATGACTCAATTGAAAAGAACGGAGGTAGTGTACCATACCATGCTGCGTGCGCAGAACTTGGTGTGGAAGGCATTCTTATCGTAAGGGAACGAATAATGGATGATGACATTGTGGACGGTGTCTCGCATGACAGAGATTCAGAAAGTCCTTCATTTGTGCTTCTAGTTCAGGTCCACAGCAATAAGTCGAACAGTACGTTAAATTCGTGGACCTTCTCCTTCTACCCATTCCATTTCACTCTCTTCAATTTCAAGGACTCTGTACGGCGTAGACTGATTGTTCAGGGGAAAAAAATCATTGGATACCTACCGACTGCTTCTCTGGAATCAGAAGATGACGGATTTGGAGCTGTTCCTACCGCGAATGTCGCGGTTGGACGTAGTCAGCGGCTGCGCCTTCTCCATCAGGCACTACTGATCATCCTGCGAGAAGTCCGCCTTTCCTTTTGGAAGGGAGTTGAGGTCTGCACATCCGACGCGAAGTCTTTCCCCTGCTATCTTGATATTTCGAGCTGTTGTGAGGATTTGCCTGATGCAAAGGGCATGGCTCAGGTCTATCATGGTGAGCGGTGCATTACTTTTTCCATCGCTGTCCGTTGGAGAAGGAAAGGTAATATAAAGGTTGGAAAAGTCGTAAGCGGACTCTAGCATCCGAAAAAACCATTCTTGGAGACGTACAAGCGGTGTGTGAAGCAAGAAGACGTGTACCGGAAACGGAGTAAGCTTCAGAGAGCTCCTGAGAAAAGGAAGGAGGGACGGGATGTGCTTGCTGTACGCTGCTTCAATGAGACGGGCCATGTCTTACAAGGGTTTCCATTTACAGATACGTCTATTTTTGACCCTTACGCATTGTTTCATTTCGGGCCAATGCACAAAACTCACCTGAGTTTAGCCAAGATGCTACTGCATTGTTTTTATGATCGATTTCGGTCGAAGGATCTGGTTTTGAAGCATGTTTCAAATGTTCATACTATTCAGAGGACATTCTATTCATTCAGTGGTTCTGCTTTCTATGCATTCAACCTGTTCATACAGTCAGTTGATCAGATACAGTCATCGTCAGACTTTAGGGTGGACTTCAGTGTCCATAGAAAAGGTGATTCGTACAATGGTTTGTTTACGAGAGATGATCTGGAAGAGATGTTGGAAGCGAATCCATACAGTAATTTGGAGATTTTATGCCATTTATTGGTGCGATTGCAGACCGAATTTGTGCTGAAGACAAGGGAGCATCGGTGACAACCGTCTTCACAATGTACAGTGACCTGGTTCATAGACTCTATACCGATGACTGTGAAGCCAGTGGTTTGATGCTACCCTAGGAGATCTGGAGAACTGCTTGAAGACACCCCGGCGAGGTTCTGTATAACTGTTCACAGACTTTCAAAAGTCCGGCATGGGAACTTTGAAGTTTCATATGCTGTAGCATATAGTGGAGAACATTAGCCTTCTTGAAAGTTTACGGGCTGCAGATACAGGCCTTTTCGAACACTCGCATGTGTACTTCAAACAGAAGTACAGGATAACGTCGAGAAAGAGAGTGAGTGCAATTTCTGAGACGCTGGCAATTATTGAAGAAAGAAATGCAACTGATCGATGAATGGACGAAAATGAAGTACTTTCTAAGTTGAAGAAGGTCAAAAGTCGCTCCAGAACTGCTTCATGCAATCCCAAAAAAGGGAGCCGTAGCAAGGAAATGCCTATTCAGGAAGACAGTTTAATCCTTTCCAGGTATGGGGATATAATAATGGTTCGAGACCTCCAAAGAGCATGAGAGCATATCAATTTTTGAAAGGAAGAGCAATGTAACAAGGAACAAGTTCGGCTTCGGGGCAAAGAATTACCTGCAGGGGTACTACGGCTAACCAGAGATATTGGGAAAGAAGCACTGCGAATGCTTGAAAGAGAGCTACGAAATGTGTTTGGTCAGCCTGGAAGTTCTTCCTCAAACTCTATTGCCTTCCGGCGGATTGTGTCTGGTTTTCTTTCTGGAAGAAAAGTACAGGTGTGATCTGACACAATAAGGAACAGTGCTATAGAATTGTTGTCTCGAATGAGAAGGAGGCAAGAGCGGTATACACCCAGGGACATCGCTTCTGACAATTCATACGTCTTAATTACAGACTTTTGGGCATGAAAAGCGGCGGATATACCTGGAAAGCCTTTAATAAAACAGAGGTATTATCCCACAAGGCCAAGGAAGCCGAGCAACGCGTAGATTGTTAGGCGCACTCGAGAAGATCTATGTTGAACGGTGCTTGAAACTTTAGTTGAGGCTGGCTGAGTTAAGCAGCCCGATCCAAACCAAAGTTTATATAGAACTGTAGATAGGTACATACTAAAGGAAAATGTACTCTAACAATAGCGAATTCAAAGTTTTCCCGTAAAGTAGCCCTGATGGTATCGTAAGTAGCGCTTTCAGAATTGTACTCGGCAAGAGTGACATAATCTGACAAGGTGTAAGACTTAAATTGGTCCCGATGACCTGGGATAGCAAGGCAACTTTTGATTGGTAAAGAAAGGATATAATATGCCGGTGATAAAATCGCCCGTAACTATTCCAAGTGTACCAATGGGGTCAAACGCTGTGTTCAGAACTGTAAGGAAAAGTGTAATCCTCCATCAAAGTGCCTAGTAACCTTAGTTGTAAGGTTTACCGTGTTTTGAATCTACTGTACAGTATGTAGATGCACTAAATTCGTGAGAAGCCGCAGGCCTGTGAAGTGAAATACAACAAAACTCAGTCCTACTAGTAGGAAATGGTGCTTCCTTTCTGGCTTGAATCTGTTCGAAGTCGCCATAAACTACGTTCTTATCTACGAAGTGCCTTAGCAGCGTAAAAATGGCTTCACTAACTAGCACTTCGTAATCTTGAGCTCCAGGCCAGCATCTCCTGCAGTTTCGAAAGCGACACTGAAATATTTGATGTGCTCCTCGGTGGAGCTGGAGAACTCGACGACTTCATCCAGGTAGACACGAAAAAGTTAAATATCCCTTAAGACGTATTCCATCATTTTCTGGAATGTAGAGGGTGCATTACCTAGACCAAATAAAATCACTTCAAACTTGAAGATACCGAAACGGATGACGAAAGTATTCATTTCTTTGTAATCTTCACTCATGATGATCTTCCAATACACAGCAAATAGATATAGAGTCATGAAGACAGAGTTACTCGTTTGATCGCCGAATATTTCTTAAATTTTGCGTAGCGGCCAGCAGTTGGCCTTTTTTACTGTTTAAAGAGCTGTAGTACACACATAAGCGGGTATTACTTACTTTTTGGTTACAATTACAATGGGAGACGACCAGTCGAAGATGCAAGGTAATGATAAAATTAACCGACGGGCAATATCGATTTATAGGGGGCGACATTCGACGAACCCTGTGATGGATCGGTGCGGGGTCCTTCATTTTGAGAGAATATTTGATTGAAAAGTACGCAGGGCGTAGCTCTTTTAGAGACCAGGCGAAGATTTATATGTCTCAAAGCAAAATATTTATCTTACTCTTCATTTATCTTTTAAATTTGAGCGGGTCAAGTCCCCAGAGCGTCACGCATTTCTTCTTTATTTTTTTCTTTGTCTGCAGTAGCTTCTTCAATGGTGGGGCATACGAGCTCTCCATTAGGTTTATTTTCCCGAGTATCCAGGACCATTTATTCATATGAGGATTCTGAAGACCCCGGGAAAACGTTCCCATCTCCTGTCAAGTCTTCTCTGGGGGTCCCAATATCTTCTACTTCGACTACCCTCTTCTCCGTAAATTTATTGTCCCGCTCGAGCAAAAATACCACCTTCTTCCAGCCGGTGTGCAGGCGCATACTTTGAGCTCCAAATTCCTTGTCTGCACGCACAGCTGAGAGCGTAGGGAGCCCAATTATAGTATCGAGCAAAGACTTCTCGACAAAGAGAAAGTCCAATTTGACACACCTACAGGTGCATTCTGAGTTGAAATCGAATATATCTTCCACAGTAAAAACTCCCAAAACTTCCTCCCTTCTACTACTCCCATAACCAACGTGATCCAGCTAGATTAAAACGTCCAGCCCGACAATGACGGCGTTATACCGGAACAAGGCGGTTGCACACGCATTATCGCGTTATGGCCAACATATATCTTGCCGCACATGATGAATCCTCTATCTACTTCGGAGACTTTTGCCCTCGACTTGACAGCTCATTCCTCCCGCCTCATCGGTGCCAGGCGAATGTGTTTAGACACCAATTCATCTGTGAATTCGCAAACAATGCAAGCTTGAATCCCTCGCTGCAAGCTACAGCGCGGCATAGCTTTTCTTACCCTGCTCCCAGCGTTTGATCAGCTCCCAGCGTTTGATCAGCTCCCAGCGTTTGATCAGCTATGTAAGAAGTATAGCCACCTCTGGTGCTCTCAATGACGCTTTGCGGTTTGTTCAACTCGTCGCTAGGACTCGGTAACGCTCATGCAGGAAAGATGGATCAAACAGGGACAAGTTGAACAATGGGTTTAATCCAAATTTCCTGAGGCATCAGCCAGATCCAAATTGAAAGATTCTTACCAACAAATCTGACTCGTGGACAAACTTTGGCCGTTTTTGGGGTAGTATTCACCCTTTTATAGTGAATAAAGTAGAAAAAGACGCGTTTCTAGGGCTATTTCTCGGTTTGAACACGGTAGAGCGTCAACATGGGAGAGGTGAGAGCTATGGGTCAATATAACGCCGGGGCCGTCAATATTCGGGGCAATAACTTCCGTTTAAATGATCTAGGGACGTTTTAGGGTCATGATTGGATGAAAAGACTTGGGATGACGCCTCGCATGTACTTTGTAAGTGCGAGAGTTCGAACATCAGAATTACTCGGGAAAGCTGGATTTTGTTTTCCAATTTGGGTAGTGCAATGCATCAATTAAGCCCAGCACGTGCACATCAATCTGCTCATTACAAAAATATACCTTGAAATTTGCAATACATTCAGGAAAAATACAACCCAAATTATCATGATTTAAGTTCAGAGTCGTTGAAAATATTTTGTAGAGCCCTGCGCGAAAAACATCCTTGACGCCCTGGTATTCATTATCTTTCAGGACTACCCAGTTTAGATTATATTCTTCGATTACTATACCTGCGTCGTTCTCCTCGCTTTCCGATTTCGTAATGAAGAGTTAATACAAAAAGTAGAAATTCCTCTCTCAAAAATAGCGATGTCGAATACAAATCAGGGGGGAAAAAAGTAAAAACTTAAGTGATAAAGTTTGGTAGAGCAGAAATTCAACCAAATATCCATAATGCTCTTGTTTTCTGCTACAATATTACCCTCTTCCGAACACCTCCAATTGGCCGATATTTCTGCTAAAATGTGAGGTCAAATGGAATTTTTTGATTACAGGATTGAAGACAGAAAAACGCTTAACTTTTATGATCATAAGATCATAGCTTTACGAATGAATGCAAAATTAAATTCAGAAGAAAAATATCCAAAAAAACTTGTAAAAATTTCAAACAAAGTTGTCGAAATAACCATATGAATTTTTTTCAAATAATTTAAGTAGTCGCGGAAAAAAGCTTTATTGGCTATGTTCCTTTTTAGCAGTTCTAATATATATATTTTTCTGTATTAATAAAAATTTCAAGTTGTTTATATAAATGTTCGAAGTTATAGACTTTTCGATCAGTGATTGTTTTACTTCGAGCCGAAAGTCCAGCAGAAAAGATTCGTTGTAGCTTGAAGACTGGGTTAATATGACGATATGCATGTTTATTTGTATTTTTTATACTGAATGCAAATCTCGACTTGTGGTAATAATTATTTGTCAATCAAGTACAAAAGTTCGAAAAATGCAAAACCAGCTACAACAATTTGACCTATTACGCATTTATAATTTTAAGTAATTTCGGTGAGGAATATATTGTTGAAAATATTATAAATATAGTGTAAATTTCCTTTTTGAATTCTATAAAACTCTAAAAACCACACAAAAATTAACTCATGAGTCACAACAAATCTAATCAAATTTAAGGTAGCAGGTATAACTTACTTTATCTGTACAAAGACATATTAAAATGAAAATAAGCGACGTATTTCCTCAAAAATGTTCTCTATCACAACCATGTCTCGGTGTAAGTACCTAGAGGATTTTAGAAATACCTTGACTGTAGGCGCGTAAACTGGCCATTTGCTAGAAAAATTATTGTGAACAAATTGAATCAAAACTAGAGCACTGTTCGAAAATCTTTCCAACGTTAACGTTTCTTCAGCCCGCTGAAATCCGATTGAAGTTGAATGAAACAGTTGAACATAATTGAAGGGTATTTTTTATATTTTCATCAAAAATAAAATCTAGCACGCTTTAAACCAGCCATATTTTAAGCATACTAATAGCAGCAAGGAGACCTCAAATATTTCATCAGTCTGAATACATTTGTTTCATCTGTCACTAAGTAAAGGGGGTAAAATTGGGTTGTTTTAATGATTTTAAAAATAGGTTCTTCTTTGTTTCCAAGTGCACCAATTCATTGTTAGTTTTTATAGCGAAATAAGGAAAAATTGTTAAAGCGCTTGCTTTTCTTGATTACTAAATCCATCGATCTTCCGTGTGTTTAGCGGTCCTGTCTCGACTCTGATTTTCAATTTACTCTGGTACTCGGAAATATTTCTACTCCAGTTACAAAGTTTGAATTTCTTTCAATTACTTAACAAATAGTTCAAATTATCAATATTTTGCCTAAGTAAGAGATAAATTTGGCGGAGCTTTTGCTGAAACCCCAGTACTCACCCTAAAGTACCACTGAATTTCAAAAAAGAAGCTTTGTAAAAAGTAAGCAAACATTTCCGCTTTTGAGAACATTAATTTGGAAAGTTTTTCTGGTTTAATTAATGGTTTTCAATGAAATAATTTGTAGTTCTTCTTTTGCTAAAACATTTCAGCGGAAGCTTGCTGCTGATATTTTCTTATATCTGTTGAGGATAATTTTGCAGCATACGTGAACCCAAGATATTCAAGTCATATTTGTACAGTCGGATATTTCCAGGACCTAGAATAAGTGATAATATGGCTCTTAAAGTATAAGCCATTGCAATAATTGGACTCGATGGCCAGTTTACAACGAGCTCCTCGTCGCACATAAGAAAGTTAAACGATTCCTCATGGTAATGCGAATGACTAGGAACTGTAAAAATGATATAACAGATAAAGTATGTGACTTGCATGGTTTCGATACTCACCTTTATGGTCACAGTATCGTGTTCAGAAAAATTCGGGTACGGTATGAAACTGATAATTCTAGCTTCTTGTAACTAATTCTTTCCAGTTCTTGCTTAAAGTACCTAAAAATATCACATGGCAAATTTTTATGCCGTTCTAAAACCTTCAAAGTCAAACGGTAAATGATTTTCAGTTCTTAACCGTTTTTTATTATTTTCAATCATTAGCGACGTTTCACACTATTTTCCCTATTTAATCAAATAGACTTATAATTAGGAATGAGTTCAGTGTAAGTTTCAAAAGAGTTCTACTTTTTGTTAATGTTCATGTGCTTTGCATTTCAAATGTATTACATGGTCGAGGCTCTTAATGATTTGAAATTATATTCCAGTTTCGATTTTACTACATCTATACTTCCAACTATCGGAAGCAAAATCTTAATATGAGAAGCTAATTTATCGGTGAAATCAATTAGCGGAAACTCACTGCAAAACTCTAGAATTTCTATTTTCAACACGGTGGTGCTGATGAAATATTCACAGAGTATTATAAATCAAAATTCAGCATCGTATAGCTATAAAAAAGAGATTTGCAGCTATATAAATGAAAAAGGTTAGTTCAAGATGTTCTTCAGGTCGGAATGATGGATGCAGAGTGGCAAAATGATGGGTAAAAGTTGGGGCCCGTTCTCTTCTGCGTCTTATTTTTTTTCATATACGGATCTATCCACTTCTATTTGCATCAGTTATCCCTATGCAGTCCTAACTCAAAAATTTATATCTTTTCTCGACCCTGTACTCGCTCAAAATATGTTACGACGGCTTTGTTCTACTGGGAACGTAATACTATTTACAAACAACTAATCAATGTTTCGCATCTATTTGATTTCCGTGTTGATTGTGCTTTCACGGATGAAGGAAGGTACTTGTCGAAGCGCATGGTTTACTATCGGAGAATATAGGAATCCGCAGACATCACTAGCCTTAACTAAAAAGCAGTCATTACCACCAGGAGAAAAGAAATAAACCATTTGGACCCTGACTCTGCTTTTTGTAGATCATGTGTTAGATTACACTATCTTTTTACCTGAAATACTACCGATCTCACAACAGGGCCCCGATAGAGTGAAATGTTTGCATCTGCATACTACACTAACAGGGATATCCGCCTATTCGTATGCAACCCACACAGATAGTCTGCTCCTTCGCCGAAATATCACTTAAGCTTTGAAGTGCTTTGTCCATATTTTCGGAGAAAATCAACCAAACTTTCATTTTAGGGCTTACTCCTGATAATTTCAATGATAATTTCTAAAGAAAGTGTTCTCACAGATATGGAACCAAATTCAAATCTCCTGCATGGATTAACAATAAGAGTTTCATCCTGAAATATTAAACCCACCATCACCCATTCCTAATGCCTGAACAGAAATAACTAAGCCGTTAATTCAAACCCACCATCACCCATTCTTAATGCCTGAACATAAATAACTAAGCTGTTAATTCAACGGGAACACACAATTCTAGCTTTTGACTAAATTTCTCGGTAGTGTAAATTCTACCTCCCAACTTCAATTATCTTACAGCTCTCCAATGAAATTGTAAGAATAAAAGAGGCCATTCTTTTACATTAATTTGGACTGTTTCGACGGAGTATCAGGTAAAATCTGTGTGACGATAAGGGCCACGGTCAACTATGATTCTCCTTATGAAGTTTATAATTAATTTTGAAAATGTACTAAAAAACCATTGCTTGTTTCCTTCACGTCAGAGTAGAGTTGGTATTGTTTGAATATCATTTGCTCTTTTTTTGTCAAATGGAATAACAAAAGTTGTCAATAAACTCTATGTTGCTTGTTTTTATTCTTTCGAAACTTTTTTCTTTGTTTTTGGGACATAAGAAGTGTAGGGATGTAGAAATTCTCTTTGGTTTCCATGCATTGTATTTATGGGATTTTTTATGGGTATTGCAAACAGTTTTAGTTTGGAAATTTGGACAAGTAGTTCCTTCATTGGACGCTGTCTTTTAGAGAATAAGAATTGATCCGTGCGAAGCCTCCGCAAGGGAAAAGAAATAGGTACTGGGAAAAATTTTAGCTTCACTTAAGAGATTTCGGTGGCCTTTCGCCGATAAGTAGCAAATATATGAACCATCTAATGATATGTAAAAGTTCAGAGAAAAAAAGATATCATCACATATATCTGCCATTTAAAATGTCTCTTGGTTTCAAGGTAATTATTGTTGCTCCATTTAGGGCAAAACGAGACGTAATTTGTGTTGATAAAGAATTATATCAGTTCTTTTTTGTTTTTTATTGCGGAACTATACATTTCGTCTCTCCAAATTACAAGTACAGCGACGGAATGAACTTGTTGATGGGTTGGGTTTACCCCAATTTATCGCAAGGGAGAAAGCAGTGCAAAAATACGTATCAGGGGGAAGGGGTATAGTGAAACGTTAGCTCGAAGGGATGAATATTTTTTCGGGTGCCTACTAGTTTCCAATGGAAATTCCTTATATGTTATTCCACAGTTGAAAAGCGAAACATGTATATCGGGAGTATTAGAGAGATTACACAAAAAGGATTCAGAATTCGGATAACAGAATTTCAAACTTTTGACATGAAATTACAGACTTTCATTCCAATGTAGAATTCTGCAATGTACTGTAGTCGTGAGAAAAGTGACTAAAGACTCGTGAAAACAAATATGGGTAACCATGGACAAGTTTGTCGTTGAAAACTCCTCCCAGGCTGGCAAGGACCACACGATAGTACAATCTGTCGTGTGGTGAGGTCCTCGGTGGTGGTGAGAAGGTCTTTGGGGTAGATGGGTAGGACGCGAACGGACGTTATGGAGAAGGGCTGGGCGGCGCACCTCAGCTTACGAAGTTGACCGAATCGTGGGTTTACTTCTTGCTTCTATCTATCTCTGCCTCTCTGACAGGGCCCTCGACCACATTCCACATTAAGTGTGGACGGCCGAGTGGGGGCGTCGACTTGCTCAACGCCGCACTCAGTCCGATTTTTGAATTTTGATAAAAATTGGGCAACATTACGGCATGAAGTTGGCTAAAAACAAAGAAAAATAGCACAGCGAAAATACGAAAATACGACGGCAGAGGAGCAGCCGGAGCACAGTAATGTCATAGTGTATAAATCGAAACTCCGTCCGATCGGACTTTCCGCCCACGCGGACAGCCAAAAAATTCTCGACGCTAGCGAAGCAGAAGGAAAAGGTAACTCGAGTCACTGCAGCGCTCAGGCTACGCCGTGCATCCTGTAAACTGATCCAATGGCTACATGCAATAGCGGTAATAAGGCGAAAATAAAGGTGAAAGGAAAATTTCAAAACAACGGCACTAAAGGGGCCAAGCAAACATCGAAATTTGCAAACAACACTGGGCAAGCGCAAAGGCACACTGAGCACGGAAATGAAACCTCCAACATTGAATCGATCGTATGCGGGGATTAAAAGAGAGTGACCAGAGTGGCAGAAAGCTGAAAAATCTCACGTGGTACGCGAGCGACCGTATAGACTGTGGAATTGAATCCTTTTGGGAAATCTATCCCTACAGTATTGTTTTGAGCGCTCGAGGTGGACGAAGTAGTGGTAACTGGTGCACAAGGGCACTAAAATACTCTGCGAAAGGAAAAGCCTCCAGTAATGTGCCTCGTATCAACATACCAAAGAAGAAGCGGAACAACCGTGCCTGGATTCAAGAAAAATTGAGAAAGGTCGCATGGGAGTGGATGTCAAAAAACCATGGTTTTGCGGTGTCAATTGGCGGGCCTGGAGAACGGAAAGCAGAAAAGGTGTCGAACGCCATTATTTCAGCACACTTGGGAACGTGCATTCAAAACAGAACGATGGAAATTATATAACAGCGGCCATAATTAATGTCGTCGATATTGTAGCCGGTCGAGAGATTGCAGAAAGGGTTAGATTCTGAAAATCGGTCAAGCAACCAGATCCCTTCACAAGCTTACAACGGGGGTCGAAATGCGCAAAAATTCAAAAAGCCAGCAAGAAGATTTCAAGAAGAACCCTTTTGCCTTTCTTGCAAACAGGGATACGGTAGTTTTCATTGTACACGTGAATCAGCCAAAGATTCTGTCTCACACTATTCTCGTCGATGTCGTATACGCTTTTTATATCGGTAAAGAGCTCCACAAGTACTTTGGGGCCTAGGACTTCTCCATGCTCAATCGAAAGGAGCGAAGCGACATCAAACAGCTCACTGAATGCAATAAGCTCTCCATTCATAGCACATCTAGTTACCCTCTTCGCTTTGTATGACTTGAATGAGATAGGGACGACTAGTCCAGGGTCGTCCCGAATAAAACATATTTGGCCTAACTGCGTATATAAGTCTGCTTTTTGCAAACGACGCATGGGGGAATCCAATGACCCTTACAGTCTTCTTATTGAGCTCCGGGATACGCAAAGATAGGTAATTATCAACAGCGAATGCAACTTCCTTGTTAACGCGTTTTAGATTATGTTTCGGTTCCTGTGTAAACCTCTCCTCTGTCACTTGAGCAAGCTAAGCGATTTCAAATAAGCAGTCTCGAGGCGTATTTGCGAGCCAGACTAGCTTCATACACATTGACATGAATTGTGAAAAACTTTCAGTGGGGGGCAGCTGCTCGAGTTTCCTTAGGTACTCGTGTTTATCTTGAAATAGAGTACTGTCTTTATCGGTCGCGAGAGAGAAAAAGGTGAACAAGCAGGGAAGCATCTGGTCCTCTGACATTTCAAATCGAGCATTTTCCCTTTTGATATTTCTTTGAATTACTTATCTCCCGCACGAATTAAATCATCAACTTATCCACCTGATAATCCTTTCAATACTCCATGTTCAATAAAGGCGTATAAAACCGGGTCAGATTGCAGAGCCTTCATTCCCAAATCGTAGCGATGATGTTTATCAAGTGTCTCGTGCCATAGATACCCCAATTCACAGAGACCATAGAGTGGCTTCAATAGCTTAAGAAATTTTGAAGGGTCCAGCTCAAACTCTGGGACGGCCGATTTTATGAATATGTCTCGTCCTGGAGGTTCGGCTGCTTGCAGATAAGCTTGACAAACATCGAATGTCCTTATTTCGAAGTCGCAGGCGGATGTGAGTATTAGTAGGAGCCTTACAGATTGAGGCTGCAGGGTCGATGTGGAGTGGACCATTAGATCTTTAAACTTGTCTCGGTGTCCCCCAATGACATATTGAGCTTTATTTTTAACTCTTATATCTTCCGTTGACTTGATAGAGAGAACAAATCGACCAGGAAGTACATTTCTATCTTCTGGAAGGTCTTCCTTCAGAATTACTTTGAAATTCCCACGTTCAAGGAAGCCCTTGATTTCTGCCTTCTTTGCAGCAGTCATCTCAGAAGTGCACGCCCTGGTGTCGCTCGGGTCAATAATTTCGGTCATGAAAGTTCCGCTTTTGAAGAATTCATCGTCTGAGTCACATGATTCATTGCTATACTTACTCAGAGCACTTCCGACTTCTGCCATGAAGCTGTGAGACAAGTTAACAGAAAAGAATTCGGTGCTGTCGCCAGTGAAATACCTCTTCACTTGTGTGGCGTTAAGAGGGCGAGTCGCGCCGATTTTTTCGTCTTGGACGTATAAAAGTTTCTTTGTCTCCTCTTTTTCAACTACTACAAAAGGCCCTATCCACTCACCTATGCGGTGGTTCACAATTTTCTCCCTCCAGACCAGCAGTTTGTCCCCAGGTTGGTAGAATGTATTGGCAGCAGCAGGTGTCTTGTGGTGCAACGCGCGGCTAATTATCATTTTCGCCATAATTTTAGCCATCTCCTTGCGCGCTGATTTAGCAGAAACCCTTTCTGCGAGTGTTGGTCTTTCGGAGGGAGTTTCAGAGCGTGTGAACATACGCGGATACTACTCTCCAAATACCAACGCAGATGGAACGATTCCTTCAGGTCCCAAAGTATCATTGAGAGCCTTGACTGACGCTGCTAACGCTGCTTCCGATGGTATTTGAGGGTGCTCAGACTTTATCTTACGATATGTCTGCCGGAGTGGCTGATGATATCGCTTTCCGATCCCGAGGCTGTTGTGTGCCTCGATTCCTGATTCGTTCACTTCGACGTTTGACAGAGCACCAAGCCTGATGAATGCTTCACCAAAATATCTCCCTTGGTTAGCCAGCATGCGATTCAGAATACCGGTATATATCGTTGTCCAGCACTCAAGTATCGTTGACCATAATGTCTCAGTTGAGAGGTCAGGAACAAATTTGGCCGCGCTAAAACGAGTACCATCATCGAATATATGTAAGACCGGTTTCCATCAATCGTAACAGTATCCAAGAGGACATGTTCCTTAAAGCGCAAATTTTCCGAGCCGAAAGAAATCCTAAATCACGTGGGGCAGTACTAATACGCTAACAAGGGTCGCACCTCCTCGATATGTGTTGGAGCGTTGCCAGTGTTTCGGGAGATATCTCCTCCGGTCGAGCTTTCCTGAGAAGGTTAAAGATCTTCTGAGGGGAGGGGTGGAAAAATTGCTTGTGTAGCTTGTACAGTTGGGATCTTGTAAACATTACTGAAGTAAAGCTATCTATCTCAACATAAACATGGCCACCATCTGATCGAGTCAGGGGCATGCGCCATTCACCAAAGTAAGTGCAAGAACCATTATCACACGCAATTCTGCGCTTTGTTAGCCTGTTGGCTACAGTTTCAGCCTGGAGACCTTCACGACCTAAAACATCCAGCCCCAAGAGAGCGGGAATATCAGCCCTTACTACGTCCAACTCGACGAGAATCAGTGGCTTGCCTGGTGTTGTTGCTAGTGGTAGCTGGATCTTTCCAAGGGAGTGGTAGGATGTATCTACAAATCGAAAGCAGTTTTTTGACGATTTTAGTTGAGGTAATCGACGTCCAAATTTTGAGAATATTGAACGCAACTCCTTAAGACCGATACATTACCTAGGGGCTCCGATGTCTACACAAAACCCTGATGTGTTATTTCTTCTTAAAAGAGTCCTCTTTCGCCCCCTATTAAGTTCCGCTAAGAAAACAGATGTCAAATCAACATCTATAATCCATTTACGCCTCTTTTGAGTTGTTCTGTGGGGCTTGGCTCACACGCAAGGGCGACGATCTCGAGTAGTGACTGTTTTTCGCCTTGGATAAAATCTGGGGGATACGTTGGAGAGACGCAAGGGTCTACGGAGAGGGAAGCAGATAAATGGCTGGTGAACCATTCTTTGTCGGACTGCTCCACTACGTCATCAGCTGAATTATAGGTCGCATTCAATAGGTCGTTAAAATGGCTAGTTCATCTTCCAAACCACTTACATTCATTGAGTGGCTACTTTCTCCCTCGTTTTCCTTGAATTCATCATAGAAGAGGGCTTCGTTGCCCTGCAACTCTCTCTACATTCCAATTAGTAGGTCTGATACAATGTGAACAGACGCATCTCCGTTCTTGAAGCGATCACGCACGTAGCGTTGGATAGAAACTGGCGCACAACGGTGACCGGGGCGCCAGGATTGCTTACAACGGTGGCATATCCCTTTGCGGCGGCTATCTGCGAAAGAACCTAGTGCCGGTGGACGTGCATTGTAAGGAGTATTAGAAGTCCTCCCATACTTCTTCACTAACTTTGGGGGCTCTCCACATTGCTTGTGATATGTGTCACCTTGTGTAAAGTGTGATCCACTTGAAGTTGACGGAACTATCTTGACTTCATTTTTAAGCTACAAATGCTCACAAAGTGCCGTAAGAAATCCACTAAATGAATATTTCGCATTAATTATGTTACCGATCGGAGTCATCGCCCATGAGAAACCAATGACGGCTTTGCGAAGATAATTAATCTTGTTCGCATCTGAGCGAAACTGTGGTTGACACTGCGGTGTCATACGCTCAATGAGATCAATTATTTGCGTTAGTCCTTCAGAAGAACTTGGAACTTCATGCTCGGACATGTGCTGATCTAAACGTAGCGCCTCAAGTATTCCTTGAACTTTTAAATGACGAAAGTCGCTATTGTAATCCTATGTCATATTCCTCGCCATCTCCTCGAAGCTAATGTCGTCTAGAGCATTGTTGAAGAAAAATGTTCGTGCAGTCCCAGAGAGTACATTGATAAAGTAATCTGCTTTCTGCCTTTCGCTCAGACGGTGTTGTTGGGCACAAACTGTGTAATTCCTTTGAGTCAAATCAATCGATTGGGATAAGTCGCCAGTGACTTATTATCTTTGAAATATTGGAATACGTGAGCTGCCTTTTTAGAGTCATTCAAGTCAGTTCCTTGCACATTAGACGCATCTAGAGATACCGAAATTCTATTTTCGCCCCGGAGCAGAGTTTTTATTATCCCCTCATCACTTCTATCTATTGAATCAGCGCCAACTCTCATTCTTTTGGTCTTATCTCTTTCGATGACAAAAAATGCGCCAGAGGGAACCCCATGCTCGGTTCGAAATTCATCACGTGACGGCGCATCTGACCGACTGCGAAGGAGCTCGGGAGATCCACAAGTCTTCTTGTAGCAATCGATAGAGGAGAGTATAGTTTCGCGATCACAACCGATAAAATCTGCGAACCAGATATGGATCGTAATTTTTTTGTTGGTTGTGTCTTCATCCGGAATTTATAAGAGCTCATAGATAGGTCCTTGAGGACTAATGAATCCATACAAATCAGCAACCTTGTACAAGGAAACTAGGGCGAACAATGGACCTCAGAAAAATGAATCGGCCAGTATGTCAATTGGAGATGGCAGCAGGCTCTTCATTAGCTTTTCAGCTTCTTCTGGATCAGAAACAGGTCCTGAAGAGCTAGTTGTAGCAGTAATCGGGTAAGAATACCAGACGGCCATTGCTACAGCTATGAGATCCTTCTGAAGTCCCACAGGTAACTTGAAGGTATCGACACGCTTCTTAAGACTGGTGTAACGGGCGATCATTTGGCCACGAGTAGCAGAGCCAGGGCTCATTTCTCCGAAAGATAGGTAGTCTAGAAAGATGTTCAAAATCCGGATTGTCGTTGAACACTCCCTGGGCTTGTAAGGACCACACGATAGTACAATCTGAGGTGTGGCGAGGTCCTCGGAGGTAGTGAGAAGGTCGTTGGTGTATATGGGTAGGACGCGAACGGGCGTTAGGGAGAAGGGCTGGGCGGCGCTCCTCAGCTTACGAAGTTGACCTAATCGTGGGTTTACTTCTTGCTTCTCTCTATCTCTGCTTCTCTGACACGGTCCTCGACCACATTCCACGTTAAGTTTGGACGGCCGAGTGGGGGCGTCGACTTGCTCAACGCCGCACTCAGTCCGATCTTTGAATTTTGATAAAAATTGTGCAACATTACGGCATGAAGTTGGGCTAAAAACAAAGAAAAATACCACAGCGAAAATACGAAAATACGACGGCGGTGGAGCAGACAGAGCACAGTAACGCCGTACTGTATAAATCGACAAAGTTACTTCAATTTCCGCGGGTAGTACAGCACAGTACTTTACAGTACTCCAGTCTAGACTACGTGCGCATCCATGGTAGCACTATGAACAAACTCAGTACTACTTGATCAAGACAGATGTTAACTCCTTTCCACCTTCACCTGCCCCATCCCCTACGTTCAGCTGTGTGCAGCAATGGGCATCATCATACCAGCAAGAGCAGAGTTGCACGGGAGGAAAAAGGTCCCCACTGGCGCTTCACACTAGAAAAAAACCTCGACAAAACATGGGGAACTTTCTCTGTAAAGGCATGCAATGGCTCCTATCGCAAGGTCATTACAGCATGAGGGCAGTGGGGTATGCAATATGAAGTCATTACAAGTTCGACGCGAGGCCAGCCAGGAGGCATACTGCATGGGACGTAACAGGCGCTGCAGCCTCCCTCTGCAAATGGACTGGTTGCGTACTTTCTCGGAATATGTGTGAAGACGGCGTACGCATGAAGGTTCCACCCCCCACGCGTGGATGTAGGGACTGGTGCGAGCGTGGATTGCGTGGAGTGGGTGATGAACTCGTTGCACTTTCTGAAGTTGGAAGTGCTTGCGGCATTGAGGATGTCAGCGGGTGAAACGTAACAAGTACGCTGTTGGCAGGGGTAAGAGAGTTTACGCAGGTGACGAGGAGGTAGTGTATGGCGCCTCTGCTTTCAATGGGGCGGATGTGCGGGCTGGTGCGATGTTGACCGGGCTGGGGAGGTTTTAGGACGAGATACTGGCCGTGTTGGTCATGTGCGAGGCTAGTAGTGTCACGTGACAATCATAGCTTGTGATGGGGTGTGGCGCGTGTGTGCAATGCATGAGATGTTCTCTGAAGACGTCGAGAGTTTCCGGGCTGTGGGTCCGCGGGACTTGGCAGTAGTTGTAGAGCCACAGATTAACGCAGAGGGAGTCGATATGTGTATTGAGTCGAAAGGGCCATCGACGCCCGATCACAACGCTACTACTCCCATTTATCTGTACAGTACTGTTTGCCAATGCGTAAACGGCATTTTAAATTTCAGGAATAAATATCTGGAATACTATTCTGTAATTTATCATACTAGATGTTTCTGAATTTGTAGTCAGCACAATTGCATTCAGGATGTACTGTACTACAGTATACTGTATACTGTACTGTACAGTACAGTACCCTCACTCCCTCAGAGGGAGTGAAGGTGATGCATGTGTAAAGTAGTGTAATGCAGCAAGTCGAGGATGTCCACGATGGGCCCACACCTGCGCCATACACTACAGTACAGTGCAGTTGAGCGGTAAACAGCACATGACTTGACAGGAACCCAACCACAAAAAGGGTCACTGTACCGTAGTACGGTACATGTATAACACATTTTGTTGTACTGCAGAGTACATACTGTACTAAATACTGCTACAACAATGCAAGCCAAAGCCTCAAATCACAGCGCATCCATTGCAGTTCGACTTCAGTCGGCCCCATTCCCCGCTTCCACCGATTCCCATATAGTCAGCTCCAACCTCCCCTCCTCCCATCCCCCTCCCCTCCCCCACATCCCACAATGCCCCCACACCCCGCTCTAGCCGACCGCGCCCGCGAGGACGCCTTCTTCCGTTCCTCCCGTGTCCCACCGGATACCATCCACACCACCCACATACTACCCACCCGCGACCAAAACTTTCTCCTCACCTGCGTCACACCAACCAATCGTTTCGCCCTTCTTCTCGTCGTCGCAAATTCCCAATCTCTCACCTGGCGTGAATGTCAAGCACTCAACGATTCTTTATTAATCGTCTCCCGCGGTACACAACTCTCCAACCCCTCTTTCGTCCGTCTTGTCGATCAACTCAAAATCAAATACGGTCAAGCCGTCCGTGCAACCGCAGATGATGTCCACACTGCCGTCGTTTATCCTGGCATTGCTACAAATGCGTCAGAGAGAAGTGGGCCTTGGATTATTCACCATGTCGGTCTGGCCTTGGATGACGAGGGTGATGTCGTTGTAAAGGCAACTACATGTTCGGGACTTGTTTATGTCGTGTATTTGCAACTCACTGGTCACAAGGGGCGTTTGCAGAATTTGGATTGCAAGGCACTCAGGGATGTCATTGCCTTGTTGGAACGAGGCGAGCATGTTACCGTCAGTGACTTTTGGAAAGCGGGACGTCGTATGAGGAATCGCTATGGTTTTGTTCATCCTACTGTCGGTGTCGATGGACGCTCCTTGTCTCTCAGTATTTTGGCCAGTCGTGTCAAGAATGATGCTCAGTTGGAGCCCGTCTTTCAAGGCCTCGGTGATGATGACCAAATCACACCGGCAACTCCCTCAAACCCTTCTCCCGACGACAACACCTGTCCCTATCCAGGCATCGTCTATGACCGAAAGTTGAAGGAAAGTGGTCAGGCTCAGGTTTGGGTCGGCACACGCAACGCAACTCATGTTGCAATCAAGGTTTTCAAGGGAGATGATAAAGGCGAAGCCACGGGCGTTTACAAGCTAGAGTTGAGAATGTTGTTAAAGATGGGACGCCATCCCAATGTCGTCCAGGTTTTGGACTTTTTTGAGACTCCAGAGCCAGCACTGGTCATGGAATTTGTCGAGGGCGAGGATTTGATGGATTACTTGAAGAGGTGCGGTCGCATGGATGAGCGATTAGGGAGGGAAATGTTGAAGGGTATTGCAAAGGGCTTGGTCCACTTGCATCGCAATGGCGTCGTCCATCGCGATCTCAAGAGTCTCAATATTATGAGAGGCAAGGGTGGTGTACCCGTCATTATTGACCTGGGTATGGGCGGCGTGTTGGAGAGGAGAGGAAAAGGGAATGGCATCGGCACGGAAGGAATGACTATGCAGCAGGTCGTTGCTACGTTGGCAGGTGGCAGCCTGGGTAGCAAGGGTCTCCAGACCACCGAGATCAAGGGTACCGTCCTTTGGATGGCACCCGAAATGATCCGGGACCAAAGATGGAGCGACAGGACCGACGTTTATGCCTTTGGCATCATAATGTGGGAGGTCTTTAGTGGTATGATACCGTTTCAAAGACCGGATGGGGAGGAGCGCACGTTGATGCAATTGCTCATGGCCATTGCTAATGGCGAGAGGCCAGATATGAAGCAAGTGAGCCATATTGGAAACGACCTGAAGAGGCTGATGGCAGCGTGCTGGGATGAAAATCCGGAGAAAAGACCGTCCATGAGACTTGTCCTTGGACTGCCTCACAGGCAATGATCCGAGGGAGATTTTCGCGTCGATCGATGTGAATCAATCAGGTTCGTTGGATTTTGCCGAGTTTGTAACGTTTCTGCAGCGCTACGCACCGGGAAGCGTGCAGCCGAATGACATGTGGGTGCTGTTCAACGCGATTGATGACAACAAGTCTGGGGATATTAGCTTGGACGAATTCAAGGCGTTTTGGAGGCAGGTTGAAATGGCTGGCTTGAAGAGCGCCGTGCAAAGTGTGCAGTACACTAGCTCGCAGATTGCGCAGTACCTAGAGGGTGCGTAGCAAGGCGGAGGCGTTGCGCCCTGGACCTGGCCGTGATTGGTGTCCTGTTGCGTTGTACGTCAGCCGGTGTGAATTCATGCAAACATGTATTGTAGTTAGGTGTGTGTGGAACATTTACTCGACAAAGATTGTTTTGAGGATAAAACCGAAACGATCGGCATGACCTTCAAGTACCAGTCCGCGGGTAACTATCATACGCAAATAGGTGCGGGCCGCCAGTGTGACGCCCCCTATATTTCGACGTAGGTATGTGAACCACAAACATCACTGGTGCGTGCATTATCGGAAAACGATGGACATCTGTATGCTCAAAGGAGACTGCGCCGCTCATTTCTCAGACGCCGCGGCATTCTTTTTGGGGCAACTGCAGGTCCTCCACCGCCGCTCTGTGAGCGATAATGGAGGATGTGACAATGTGACGCGACATATGCTTTCCCATTCCGCACCCCCGCAATGAGCAAGGGACAAGAGTTTTGCAATGAGGATATATTCGCGGAAAGACTAACATACGCGTAGGCACTGAAAGCGAGATTGATGGAGGCTCGTGGGGGGTGTGGAGGGAATGAGCAAAAGGCTGGAGCGGGATCGGGGCCAGGGATGGGGCATGGGGCAAAGGTGAAAAACGAGTGGGCGACGGGACGGGAGGTACAAGGACGCGGGGTGACGGAAAGAGCGAGTCTGTGGTGGGTAGTTTGAAAGTTTACGACACGGTGGTCCAGGGGAAATGAGATTACTTGATGCACTTTTCTGGAGGTGGCATGGAGCATTCGGCAAGCTTTGAAAAGCGCACACATAGACGACAAGACGGCACCGCAACGCACACACACACGACAAAAGCAACAAAAACGCGGGGTCAGCGCAACCGACCACAAATCAAAGGCACCTTGAGAAGCTGTACGAACAACGCCCACGAAAAAACCGATACACACGTACCTCCGGCGGCGGCGGCACATTCCGCTGATAACTAGAGCCTCCGGGACTGGCAATCGGGATGTAAGGCTCCGGATGACGCCTCTTGAGCAGTTCTTCCATCCCTTGTTGCACGAGTACACGCCCCTCAGTAAGTGACTTGTATTTATTTGCCTTGAATCGGGCTTGGATGTCTTGACACTGCGAAGCCCATGCTTCGTAATCGATGACCCAATCGCGGCATGTGCGCAGCGAGGCGCGGTAGAGACGCGTGACGCGCTGTGCGTGGGAGATGGCGGGCTCCCAGGCCGCGGCGCGGGCGGCAGGCATTGAGGCGGCGGCGCCCATTGTTTGGTGTTGAGGGAAAGGGTTGGGAACGGTGAAGAGGTGGATCGTGGAGATGGGATGTGGATGATGTGGGGATTTGGGGGATCGAAAGGTGGGAGGGTATGGATTATTGCAGGATTTGCACGTGGTTTTACAGTGCTGTAATGGAGTTGGGTCAATTTTGCAATTGGAAAGAGTCGAGTTGAATTCGTTTCTTGTTGCCAAGTTGTCTTGATGGTCAAAGCAAGTACTGTACTGTACTGTATCTTTCTTGCTCGAGCTCGAAATGCCGAGTATAGTTTATTTATTTACCGCTTTCAAAGGCGCTTGCGGAACCATGGAATATCTGATGGGTCATTCGCATCGCCCCTACCATTGAGCCAACCGCTCATGCCCAACCATCCGGAACCTGTAACAAACAGCGATCCGGATCCCTTCAACATGGCCTCTATTCTTTCCTTTCCCAGGGCCAGAAGGCCACGCCCTTTCCCGCACTCCTCTTCCCGACTGGATTCCAGGTAAGATTCATCTGGCAGCCACTCCTCTCCCGTCTCCTCACAATTCTCCTCTTTCTCCCTCTCTCTCTCCCGCTCCAAGCAATTAAACTTTGGCCCCCGATCCTTCCACAGCCATAAACCACTATGCACTCTCCCCCACTGGTTCTGCATCTTCTGCACCCTGCCCCTGTCCCTCATAACCCACAAAATACACCCCAGATACCTCGAATTTCCCCCAAACGTACCCCACACATACCCCAACACCATACTCCCAACTCCTTACCCACTACACCACTCCACCCCATCCCCCCAAACAAACCGCAATCCCCAGCAACACCTCTCATGCGCTGGAGCCCCCTCTAAACCCCCATACCTCCGCCGCATAGACTTCTTAGCACAAACTGGAAGCCGTATCCATTTCCCGCCTATCCGCACACCATCGCCCGTAACATCTCCCCTCTCTCCATCCCACCACTCCGAAACAAGTCATTTGACTCAATCACCTCCGAGATGCATAAATGCGGCAAGAGAACTCACACAGGAGTACAGCGAGGGCACAGTTGTCCTGAACGCTCCGGTTGGCACCAACGGGTTTACCCAGCAGCAATTCACAGGCCATGTTAAGTCCCTGAAGCCGTTCCTCGACACTATCATCGCCTTGGGGAACACGCATATCGCGTTCCAGCTCCTGCGCAACTGTTTCGGGGTCTGTAAGCTCGGATACCTGTTACGTGTGGTGCCACCAGCTTGCACTGCGGAAGGCGCTGCAATATTCGATGCAATGATGGAGAACTGTGTGCGCACACTGGCTGGGGGCGTCCTCGACCCCGACATATTTCGAGAACTGCAGTTGCCCATGAAACCGATCACCGCCAAGAAGCCATCACTGGGAATTGGACTCATTTCGGCGAAAAGTCAATTGCAGCTGCAGCCTTCCTCGCCTCCAGCGCAGCGTCCAACAGGCTGTGTGCAGCCCTCCTCCCAGCGGCAATTACGGATCTCTCAACGTACCGAGACATCGTCGAGGCGCACCAGATTTGATCCCTCTCTTGCTCCCAGTCCAGGATTATCCCCTTTAGTGCCCTCTCCTCAGACGAAACACCATCACAGAAGACACTATCGGACGCCATCCACGAGCGGGTGCAGGAGGAGATCGATGTGGGCGACAAAAGACGGCAGGCCTTCCGTGCCTCCATGGGGTTTCCCCGGCGCGAAAGATTGGGTGTACTGCACCCCATCTCCGGGCCTTAAGACTAGCATTGAACCAAGAGAATTCTCAATATGGTTCCAATACTATTGCCAAGTCCCGCTCTTTCCTCCGGAAACACCATGCCCCAAGCGGAACTGCCCCGAAACTCTCGACTGTTTCGGCGACCATCTGTTGCACTGCTTACACGGGGGCGAAAGGACGCGAGAACACGACTGTCAGGTTCGTTTATTGGCAAGCGATCTCATGAAAGCCGCGCGACATCCAGTCATCGAGCCGCGAGAAGGGGTCCACCGCACAAGACCCGATATTCGCGCAATGGGACGAACTGGCAGAACAGACTTCTTCGATGTCACCTTCGTCAACCCCCTAGCGCCCTCGAACAGGAGAGTTAGGACATTCAACCCACTCACCTCGCTTAACGCGGCAAGAACGGCGAAACACAGAAGATACGAGTCCTTTATCGCGTCTTCCGCCGGAAGTAGGCTAGTGCCCGTCCCTATCTCTACCCTCGGGGGATGGCACCCGGACGCCCACGCGTTGCTAACCGACGTCGCACGCAACGTCGCTACGAGGGCAAGGGAGACCTACGCAAAGGTCAAAGAAATCTTACACAGCGTCATGCCGCAGCAGCAGTAATGTCCAATGCAGCGTGCCTGTTGGCCGGCCTCCCGTCAGTTTTCTAGCGTTTTGGCGTCTTCCTGCTATTTCTTTACATTGTAAGACTTTACCATCACGGCATCCCTCAGGGAACAGCTGAACATATTTTTCATGCATTAAAAACACCCCAAATATCTTCCCCCCTAAATGCGGCTGCCTGTAAAAAAATCAAATGATATGCATAGAGCCAAAATAGAAAATTCCAAATATAAATGAATAATAAAATTGCCTGAATAGGACTGAGAATAATAATAATAAAAACCAATATTTGTTGATCGAAGGGGAAAGTTTGATGACCCGAGGCTTGCTGGTATTTTCGAACAGCCTAAGACTATTCATACTGCAGATCAGTGTGAATAGCTACAAAGATGATTCCATTACTATATGGCCTCCCTTCCACCTTCTGGTAGATTGGAGTGCCATCCACAGCTTTCGACGCATCGTACTGTTTCGCAATTGGGTTGGCAATGATACGATATCTACGCTCCGGTACAAATTTACTGGATACCAACCCACATATCTACCACAGTAAATTAACCCCACTTTTACACTATAATAATTTCTGTAGTCCAAATTCATCGCCAATATTCATTACACAATAATTCTCCAGATGAGAATTAATCCAAACAATAATTTTCTGGCAATATAAATCCAGTAATCATAACTGTGGAATTTAAAAACCAACTGAGAGAAATAAAAATTGTTTCACGTATAATTCAGTATAAAAGATGGGCCAGTGAAACTAGTAAAATTATTTTGCAATGATCCACAATAAATAAAAATTTGGAATAAAATATTTTCCACAATTTTTTATCACTGTTTTCGATAAATTAACAAATTAAAAACTTTTCCAACCCTTGTAAATATAAAATTTCAAATTTCACACCACTTCCCCTTTGAAAAAACCGACCAAATCTTCCACGCATTAAAATAACCCAAATATTTACCCTTTTAAAAATAAGAATGACATATATTACTCTCTTGTTGACTGAGATAAATTTTGAGACAAATTATTGCTCATGTCAATAGATATAGATCCATTAAATAGAAGAAGCTTGATTTTGTAAGATACATGACTGTCTTTTTTGTCAACGGGTCAGATGAATAATTGGACCAGGTATTCAAAGGATTTTCTTGATTTTGTTCGTTTCAAAATTATGTCTTATTAATTGGACATCTGTGTATATACACCCATACGAGGAGCACTGCAGTAACTTCAGTGCAGTAATCAGACCACTGACGCTTTCAAAAGTTAGTTTAATTTTAGTGCAATTATTTAGCTAGCCCCTCTTCTTAGGGTACTCCTCTCTGTAGTGAAACACCTCTTTTCAGTGTAATAATTTCTTCTCCCCTTTAGTGCATCTATCCTACAGCAACTTTAGTCTATACATATTCTAGCACTATACATAAGGAACCCAGTCTACCGAGTAGCGGACAGACTGGGCATAAGCATCTACAGTACTGAAAAACGCATCAACTACATCGGCACTCCTACTAACGTCCCCAGTGGACCGAGATTCAGGATTGTAAGTCCTGAAAGACATATCGGAGAGCAAATTGCAAAAAACTGCCAGCCAACACTTGGTTAGACTTGAAATACCATAGTATGGTATGCCGAGCCTAGCCAGTTGACTGAAACCTGTATTGCAATTGTTTTTTTGGCATTGCCGAAATAGTGACCGAGCCGAGAACCCCCACAGCCACTGTACCCGCCGAGTCGCTGGGCGAAGAAGATCTCGCTTTTCGTTCGCAGACGTCACCGCTTGGTACTGAAAACAATTTGAACCCATCCTCTGCTTCTCCCGATTGCATGGTCATCGCAAGCTCGCCATCATCTCCGATATCTACAAGGTCTTCGAGCAGCAGTATTCGCAGTACCTCATCATCGATGGTCAGCACTACGAGAACCGCTATCCGTGCTGCACCCCGCGTCCTATGCTCCGTTCGTCCGCCAGCTCGCGCGCCCCTTCGCAACACTACAACCAACGTTCCTACAAGAGCTGTAAACTACCGCTGTCTAGAGCGCATCGACGAAAGAGAAAATCGACAACACTTTCGCATCTCCAGCTCTCGCATCGTTAAGAACTGCAGTCGTCGCACTATCAGAACTCATAGCGTACATCCATCCCCTTCACGACGACCCACCCCCCCCAAGTTCAGCTGGCAGCCCTACGACAAAAATTTCTTTATCGCTCTTCTCAAAGACCACACCATCTCTCAGGAACACTGCAACACCTGCGCCGAGCGGCGTTCCGATTTTTGCCCGCTTTATGACAAGACAATACAGTCCCCGCACGACATGGACCTTCAGTTGAAAGGGGAAAAGCAGTTCTCTGTACAGTACTGTATCGTCGTAGGAAAATTGAGGAGTAGTTTTTTTAGTTCTCCAATTGTAATTTATTTCAAGTTAAATTGTTTTCATCGTTTAAATTCTCGAGAACTAATTAGTTGAAATACATTATTTAAACATTTGCTCAAGTGCATTAACGAATTTGGTTACGCTATCCGCAGCTACGAGAGCGACAACAACCTATTCGGTGAAGAACTCCGTTAAACACTTTCGAACGGCTTTCAGCACTAGATCATGTTATCGAAAGCTATTATTCGAAACTCACGGATATTTTGCTGTTTCCTGTTTTTCTGCGAAATTAGTCACATAAAGATCTTCAAAAACAACCGAGGGCTTGGTTCCGACTTTTTGTACTCAATATACTGTGAACCAATTTGATCCGTTGCATATACCTACATCAATCTGCTTCTCAACGCCGGAGCGTAATTCAACCAAGGCTGTCGTAAATCTTCTGGAAGTATGCACGAAAGCCTTCAACTATTTATTCAAGAATAAAACGACGCTTTTCGCTGTTTCAACCTGCGCCAGGGGAGAAAAGCAATTTCTACATCTACTATTAACTGGAAACGCCATGAAATGGTACCAAAAACATATTGAAAAAAAGTCCGAGGCTTTGGAGAAGCTATCACAACTATGGAACAGAATTATCAGAATCACGGCCCAAAACGATTTTCCGCTGTCTCTCCAATCTTTCATTCCAGAAACTCGTTTCAGAAGGACTCCTTACAGTGCAGCGCTGGGTAAAGTCCATAACCTAATGACAAAATACTGATCCCAAGCCCCTCTACATTGCAGAACTGAAGGAAAGAAGTGGAGTACTTCCGAAAAGCAGCCAGAAGCCGTGACTGGGCACGCGAGCCTGTTGTTTGCGCCACTTCTACAGCAATGGAATACCAGCAAGTGTACACTCAGATACATCACACTATTCAAACTATGAAAGAAACCAGATTTTGTCGTTCAAATCAGCCTTTCTACGACATTCACTATAGAAATCAGCCTACTAATGGGATGAACTATGGCCTTTAAGCCTTTTATGGACGCCGAATCAAATCTATCAACTACAGTCATCGGAATATTCGCTCTGGAAATCAGGCAGATACTCGCTACTGCTGGGGGCGTGACCCACTAGATCATAGACTGGCCCACTGTCTCAAAAGAAGCCCGTTAAAGACAGCAGCATGTAATTTAGCTCATTTTCGCAACAATTTCGGTAG
This sequence comes from Kappaphycus alvarezii, assembly GCA_002205965.3. Taxonomy (NCBI): domain Eukaryota; phylum Rhodophyta; class Florideophyceae; order Gigartinales; family Solieriaceae; genus Kappaphycus; species Kappaphycus alvarezii. The sequence goes on along the minus strand of NADL03000077.1, from coordinate 92,236 downwards.
CGATTACAAAACTCTTAAGCACGTTCTATTCGAAGAAATACAAGAAATCGATTCGTATCCCTTGGAACAGGCCGAAAACTCAAACAATATGGAACCGGAATTTTATAAGTTTGAGAAGCTCTTTGAAGCAGGACCTTCAGTTAAATTCGAAGCTAACAACATCAAAAACTTGGATCCCATCAAAAAAGTTTTAGGCGATATTTATAATTCTTTTAAAACCTCAAACAGTCACCAAGATACGGTCGAAAATGAATTCCATGATTTTGATGAATTTGTTTAGAAACTGATGTCCGATCCCAGCCTTGTTCCGTTGAAACCCCCCTATCAAGCAGAGAAAATGCCCAAAAGATATTATTTGGTCAAGAGAGACCAAAAATGACTGCTCAACTCCCTAATAAACTGTGGATATTCTCACAACAAACAACGCAGATCTCAAACTTCCATCACCTTCAACACTCGAAGTAATATGCTTAGAAATCGGAGCCCAGCGATTTGTCGTCGGCCATAGGCAGGCAACCGCTTACTGCAAAATGGCTACGGTAAAACTCAGTACTAAGCCAGCATAAACGTCCCGAGCATACTTCCTTTTCGGCGATGGATGCCACCTGAGCCTCGTTAAAATCCTAGTTAGTATACCAGCCCCAAATGGTGGATTTATCTTCGTAATAATGGATATCGTCAAAGCAGAGATACCAATGCTCCCCGGACTAGACATAATCGATAAGGAAACGCTAGGAGCAGACAAAGTCAACAATGTACTCGTCAGCAAATAGTTCTGCTGGAAAATTCACATCACTCTCAAACTCGAACAACTACATTTCGTTTGGAATTACAGCAAGATGTGTCTTACGAAAGGAGAGTTGAGACTTTACCACTATCATTTCTTCCACCCCTCCGCAAAAAACTCTCCGAACTTATCGAAAGTTTCCATCCAAATCAAATATCCAAAGGTACACTACAAATTCTCAACGAAATATCACAAGCCAGCACTCCCTGTTTACATTTTTCCCCCAAACCGCAATTATTCGAAGTATCCCTCACCGACCATATAACACTTAATGCAATACTTGCTCTGGACCTCATTTTTGAAGAAGTACGCGCCATACTTCACGTCATCGACTGCCAAACTCACTACAGTTTCGCTGATATCCTAGCGGGAAAATCCATCGATGACATTTTTTGAAATACTGTTCCGCAGTATACATCGGTTTCCCGGACAAATTCAAAGTTGATCAAGGATCCGCCTTTATCTCTCCACAGTTCCAAGACATAAAAAAATATGGCTGTAATAAAACTAGAATTATCTAGAATCGAATCTCACAATTCTCTTGGTCCAGGAAATCGATACCACAAAACACTTTGTCGACTATTTCGGGAATTTCGCCTCGAGCATCCCAGCGTGGAATTTGCCCTCGCCCTACAGCTTGCCGTCAAAGCTATGATTGAAACAGTGGACTCAGAATTACCCATTCTCTCCCTCCTTGTCTATCTTAATATGCCGGGGTTTACCGCCGTGAATACATCTTTACAAAACCACGCAGACAGAATGAGGGCTTGGGGAACAGCTTGTGACGAAATGGAAACGATCATGACCCAACTACGAATCCAAAGGACACTTCAATCGAAACTCCCAGAAGCGACGAAATCTCCATCCAAAGTTGGAGAATAAGTTCTATTGTATCGAGAAAAGGGACAAATTAAGTTGACAGATCCCTTCAAGATCACTCGTCTAGATGACAAGCAGGCTTTTCTGGATCGCTATGGAGAAATAGTTCAACATTCAATATCGCAACTACGACCTTACATCCGAGACCTTACCGATCTCGAAGACAAGTATTCATACATCCTACATTCAATATGACTTCTAATTACAACGATACTTAATGAAACACAGCCATCATTGTATTCTGATTCACTCATAACCGAAATATTAAACCCTTCCGATCCACTTTGTCAATCACCCGAATTTATCGACGAAAAAAAATACAAATACTCATTGATAGAAGTACTTGGTTCTCAAAGGTGACATACCCGATAATGCGAATATACTTGGCGGGTGCTTCGTCCTTTCCATCAAGGACGTCGAAACAGACCCAGCCACATTCAAAACGCGATTCGTAGTGCAAAGTCAACGTGACAAAGAGAAGGCTTGCTAGAAGGCTTATCTAGTGCACGACTATACTCCAATTCGAGAATTATCAACTAGTACTATTGCATCAGTAGCCGCCAATTACAAGTTCCGTTTATGGAGCCATGGCGTTCGACAAGCCTTTCTTCAATCCACAGAACTGCTTATGGACAAAGTCTATATCAAACCAAACAAAAAGCTGAATCACTCATCAGAAGAACTACACGGCGTCCCGGATGCCGGAGAGTATTGAATCGTATCATTTACCATCAGCTTACTAAGGAGCTTGGAATGAAGCCGGCGTCTTTTGACATTTCGCTTTACTTCAAACATAGCGCAGATAGGCTACTTGGCTTAATTGGTGCGTCGGTTGACGACACCCTCATTTATGGAAACAAATAAGTCTTGAAAGAGACAGACAAGACTCTCGAACGCGTTGAACCTAAAAGGCGCGAATTTGACAACAACAATGGCTGGAGTCAACGTGGAGACAAACCCAAATGGAATAATTCTACATCAGAGACCATTGATAGAAAGAATCAAGGAACCACCACTTAATTATACCTTTTGATACTTCCAATATCTTCGACAAACCCTGTCATGGTCTCTTCAAACTCGTTCAGATATTTAATGTACAATTCAGTTCGAGGCTCAAAATACTGAGAACAAATTCTGCTTCGCTAACATCTACTCACTCAACAAAGTCATCAAATAACTCCACGGCAGACCTTATCGTAATCTTCAATATCTCTAATTGTGCAAATCTAGCCTTTGACTCAAGGTTTACTCGCACCCTTCCTTCGCTAACAACTCCGACCTAACATTGAAACTTGGATACATCATCCTTCTCGCAGACAAAAATGATAATTGTCACTTACTTGCATACTCAAGTGGGAAAAGCAGTTGTGTAACTCGTTTTGTTTTCGGCGGTGAAGTATATGCCTTCTCGGATGCATTTGAATTTTCATACACACTAAGGAGAGAGCTACAATGAATATAAGGTCAAAACATACCGCTCAACGTATTAACCGCTCGAATTCACTCCTCGAGGCTATTACAAAAAGCTCTACACACGAAGAAAAGAGACTCATGATTGACATCAAAAGCGTTCGGAACGCATATATTCAGAAAGAAACATCTAATGTGGGCTTTGTTCGCACTGCTAGTAACTCTGCAGATACTTTCAAAAAAAATCTCCATTTTCAGCCCTCTGCTACGCATTCTTGAGTTCAACAAATGCGATTTTCCTGTTGAACAATGGGTTTTTCGTAGAAGCCCTTCAATTTGATTCGTCTCTGCGTTCTTCGCAAATCAAAAAGGTTGGAGTGTAGATATAAACCCTACTAAGGAGTATTGCGAAAACTTTAGTGCAGTTCTCAGACCACAGACGATTTCAAAAGCTAGTGCAATGTTAGTGTAATTATTTAGCTAGCTCCTCTTTCTAGTGCACTCCCCTCTTTATTGCAACACTTCTCTTTAGTGTAATATTTTCGTCTCCCTTTTAGTGCATCTACTCTACAGCAACTATAGTCTAAACCTATTCTAGCGTTATGTATAAAGGACCCGTTATATCAAGTAGCTGACAGACTGGGCATAACCTTCTACATTACTGCGCAACTCCTCGGCTACATCCCAACTCTTACCAATGTCCCGAGTGGACCGACAACATCAGCTCCTTTAGACTTTATTTCAGTTACACGACATGTAGAAAAAAAGCTGAGTAAATCCTTCGAATCCAGAGCAACATGTGGGGGGAAATTAATATTTAGTATCATTATGTATGCTGCAGAAATATTTTTTTTCATTATTCAATAGCTTCTACAGCAACTTATATTTCACCAGATGAAATTTATTCAACTGGGCGCCGTGATAAATGTGAATACCAATAAATTGTATGGAATATAGACGTACAATTTAAAGAACCCATTGAAAGTCCAGCAATAAATCCAAGTTGCTCATTTTTCGAGCCTGCAGATTTTCTTGCATCAGAAAAAAACAAAAAATTGATAACTTAAAAATTTCCAGAATTGTTCGGGAGTCGATATGAACTGGTAGAGCCAAAGGATTTTAAATTTCGTAACATCGAAGATTGAGTAGATAAATCGCGAAGCAATCGATTGGAACTTCTTTGTCGCAAGTAACTAGCTGTAAAATAAGATATAAGAGAAGCAACTATACCCAAATAGACAATTGAACCATTCAAAGAAGTAATGGAGAAAAATTCAAAGGATTTCATTTCGCCATCTTGTTATTTCCGGAGATTTCTGTCTATTACACGAGGTTCAAATCTATTTATTTTTTCATCAGCTGATACGTTCATTTTGTAATCATCGAGCTCTGTAATTTGGAACATCCTTAAAACTGAAAGACACAGACATATGTCCTATTTTGTAAGCTAATGCGTATTTCTAAGGTCAAAACTTCTTCTTGAATCGATCTGATCCAGCAGTAATTATACCATTAAAAATTTAACAGCAAGTAGTATCAATGATCATTTGAACACTTAAAAATAATTGAGGTACATAAACGACTGATTTCAAGCCAAGATAAAAATATTTATTATTCCAATGTATTTGCCGTTTTGCATTCGCGTTGACTAAGCCATAAGATGCTGAAAATAATAACCAACAGAAATATTTTTCTGTGCATTTTCGAAAAGCCCCCACATAATTATCGCGAAGGGGGAAATTGGTTTGATTTACTGCGAGTAATGGAAAGGTTGGCAGTCCTGTGTACTTGTAATCGAACCATTGGCGGGACGTGTAATAAAAGTGCTTGGGCGTTTGTACCAACTAGAAGGTAGCTGGTAGAACGGTTCACAAGCAGGATGCATCGCGAAGTGCTGATCCAGATTGAAAAATGCTGATCCGACGTCGACCTGTGATAAATTCTATTTCAAAACTGTAGAAATTACAACTGGAATTGGAGAACGAGATTCTGAATCTATCTTCGGATTATTTTTATTCCTTTCCCCATTTCGATGAGGAGCAATCCGTGCCGTGCGACAATATATTCCATCATTCAGAATTTTTATCTTTTATAAAACGTGACTGGAGATGAAATTTGAGCCCGGAGGATTTTTTGAAAAATGAAATTTCGAAAAAGCCTTTAAAAAATTATTTTCTTCCGTGCTGTATGGATTTTAAATAATATGAAATGGAACTCCCGATTCTTGATGAAATAAAAACTTTTTAGATCGAAACATATTATAGTGAAGGTCTATATCTTGTTTTACCGAAGATTTTTATTCTACTTCAGGTAAAATTCTCAGTTTAATAAGCATCACCCGCACCATTTTCATTCAATGGAATGTAAATTAAAATTTCAGGCTTAACACAGTTATTTTCGGTTCCAATCGGGGCATGATCAAGAGACAACAAATTACTAGAGTCTGAGATATTTTCACCTTTTTGATTTATCATTTCTGCTTCAGTTTGAATAAAATCACAGTCATCAAAAATTTCTTCAATATTTTTTTCGCATAAATTCCTCATTTCATGAGTGCTTAATTGGTCACAATTTTCTGAAGTTTAATCAACAGAATTTCCAATTGGCTCATCCAATAGATCATTCGGTTTTCTCGATTTTGATAACCAAGTTCATTTTGATGTTATACTAAAGCTAAGACGACGTTATCACACCGAGTCCAACCCCGACACGACAACGTAGATAAATTTCTGCAGCGTTAGCAGAGCAGAAGTGTTATATAACAATCGATAGGACGATAGAAACAAAGTAAATAGTTGACATAGACGCTGGCGTGTGTGTGCCCTCGGTCGCAGCGCACTCTAGTTCTTTACTGAGTACACCGAGAACAAGCCAAAGTCACACACCTTTTTTTTACACGTCTTGCTCCCCCCCCTCGGTCTTGCCGCGCTCAAAGCTCTACTATATACTGCAGACTTCTCTTAACGTACCCCTTCCTTCTGGGCTGACTTCCTGCCCTAAACTCTTGTACTGACAAGGCCAAACCTCGTCCGAAGTAAAAAGGAAATAGCAATCCAATTACGAACCTTAGTCCGCGCCCGCTCGCGTCTTCTCCTAGTTCGGTTCCGCACTCCAATTCAATAGCATTAGACTACTCGAGTATCATGCCAATATCAATACATAGTCAACAGATTGCCATCGCCTTATGCCCACATTATCAGCTACTGTATAACAGCAATGAATATATTGACAGACCTGTTGACAATTTGACGGGCCAATAGCCGTAAAAAAAACACGTACGACACGTTCACCGACACATTTGAAGAGACGGAGTGACGAACGTCTTCAATTGCTGCGTTAGTAATTTATCCATTAGATCCAGGAATTATAGCGATAAGAGATTTTTTGTAAAATATAACACTTGATTTTGAAAATGACCACAATCCTCATATTTTTGGTTTTGCAGATGTATAAAAATTTCCATAATAATGCCGGATCTAATCAGAATATCAGTCCCAGACTTCGATTTCAGGACAATATTTAATTTCTTCTTGTCGACTAGCTCATCATGAGCTGTTTTTAAATCATTCGGCATATTTTGAATACCAGTGTTATCGGAGGGTCCGGTGTGACTAGTGCCGAGTTCGTATGAGGAGAAAATATCGTTTCTGTATAAATCATTGGATATCCTAAACATTAGAGCAACGCGAATAGTATTACCTCGGTAGGTTTCATATATTTTTGAATGTAGGTAGGTATCTCTTAATATTTTGTGTTTCCATTCAGTAGAATTTTTGTTATAGTGGGTAGAACCAATAAGACAATAAGTGAACCACCTTTTTCCTCCATATAGTTTTTAAAAATATCATCTTCAAACGCCTGATCTCTCATTATGTTATTAAGGTCGCAAAAGAGTTTTAACCAGAGAGTTTGAAAAGAGTTAATAAAAATTTAAATTTTCAAAGACGGCACAATACCACCAATAAAATATCTGGCAACTGAGTCCACGATGTGAAATTATCCAAAATTTCCGCAAAGAATTTATCCACATACACCAATTAATTAAATAAACAAGACAGAGAATTTATAGATACTGCACGAGGATGAGATGGTTTTTCGTGACATCGCCAAATTTGCATGACTCAACTTTGTTTGATAAATATTATTTGCATTCATCGCCCAAGATAAAATTTCTTGGTAATAATAATTTCATATCATTACAATTTGAGTGACTACATATATTTTTGAGTTTTTTTATTAATTATTTTCTTTTTTACCGCCTAAGATTTTTTTTGTTGTACTGATATTTTTGGAACATATGGATGATATAAATGACATCTCCACACCTTCAGAGATTTGTGTAAATATATTTCCCGGGACATGAAAATGGTGATCGTGATCCACCAATGTTATTTAATCAATTGAATTATTTGTGGAATTGAATTCTATGCTGTTACCAACAATTGAAATATATTTAAGTTTTTTGTGATATTTCTTCCGATAGTACATTGCGATTATCCAATGATTATCACATGCCTTATTTTGACCTGATTAAAACTACCCGAAATAGCTGACAAAAATATAGAGCCGATGTTTTGGCCGAAATGAGCTTCATTTCAATATTTCCAGAAGGAAGTTTCGTTGATTCATTGCGGAAGATCATCTAGATTTCCATTACATTCAGGTAAAATAATGTTTCAAAGTGCTCTTATTTCAACAATTCTGACTCCTATACACGGATCCCAACCATCAAGAAGCGGACCTGGATAAAGTTCGTTTGATGGAGAGTCAAGAAATTGTTTTAGCCATATGAAATATCACAGAACGAGGCATATTTTTAAATATTTTACGTATTTTCTATTTTTGATGAAGACCCATTAGAATATTTTTAGTACCTTTGCATTTATCTTTTTTTTAGAAGCCCAATGTCCAATTTCTTCACATCGGCCTTATTTTGATTTTGCCTTGATCGTAGCGAATTGGTCAGGGAATAGTTTATGATTGGGATTTTTCTTTATGGTTTTCTTTTCTCTGTGTGAAAGGTTTAATTGATTTGAGGAGACGCATTTTTGCGAATTCCAATAAAATTGTGTTGCGTTTTCTGGTTTATCGTATGCACGAACTATAGATGATATACGGGATATTTGATTAATTCTAAAAAGTTTCCTTTTTCCGTATCATATTCTCTATCGCTCTTCGGAGATACAGCAGCCAACATAGATACTCGCTGGTTTGAATCAATTTTTGAGTTGACCAAGAGCAGAAATGATACCAGTGCTTCAAGTAGATTCGAAGTGCGAATAGATGAATGAAATCAGAGAATTTGACCATCAAACCATGATTTTAATTTTTTGAAAGACTCATTATCACCACGAGTAGTGTAAAAAGATCCAAAAAAATTTGAAATTTACCAGATATTGATGATAAAAAGTTCACCTTATGAATATAGTTAGCAATCACCAATGCACATTTTCAGATTGAATTTCCGTATCCGAAATTGTCTTACAGATATGAAAAGCTCGTCCATCTAATTGTGATTGTAAAACAAGATCTTGTGCTTTTTTTGGAACCCTATTAGAATTATATGATAGTGATAAGTCATGGACAAATTTTCAATTGTGTACAGAATCAAAACATTTTTCTTGAGGTGCTTTACAAACGGTCCAAGGAGCCGTTCTGAGATCCCATGAAAATTTCGGAATTGAAGGAAGTTCGGGGCGATCTGGGCCCAAAACTGTAATAAATGAAATGATATTATGCGTAAAGCCAAAAAAGATAATTCCAAATAAATGAATAACGAAATTACCTGAATAGGACTAACAATAATAATAAGAAAAAAAAATATATATAGATCGACGGTAATAGCTCGATGGCCTAGGGCCACATCCCATTCCCTCGACATAACGGAACGATATTGTCCGCCACCAACACTAGGCAACGCACTATACAATCTATGGCCGAGTACGGCGTCCTTTGAACCGCCGCCTCGTACTGCCCCGTTTCGAGCATCCTTACCTTGCTTTCCGGCCCTTGACAGGAGCCCCGCATCCCCGAAAGTACAATTTTTTATCAAGCACGCTCGTCTCATGTTCTTTCGGTGGTTGGCCTTTTCATTTTTTTAGGTTTTGAGAGTGACTCAGGTTTAAAAAAATGCTATTTAGGGGTTGGGAGGTAGGTTATGGGTTTAAACCCATGCAACTTGCTCGGGGCGAATGCGGGTCGCCTTTTTGTATCGCATTTGCATTTATGACACGGGAGGGGGCGGGCGGGGAAATGTGCGCCTTTTAGTGTGCGTTATTTTGCTGCAAACAAAAGTTGCACACGAAACATTGCGAGTGACCGTATGCTTTCGAAAGAGTGTCTCCGTCAGCACAGCGGGGCAGGGGGAATTATACGTTGTTGTTTGGAGGATTTGTCATAGGTTATTCAATTCATGGCATGACCTTTACTGGTGGCAATTAGGCGGACAATGAAGTACATCTATAGGTCCAATGATCCGGTTAGTCAGCAGTAGTGATGTTATCGACTAGACAGATAGGGTTATTGGCGGGACCTCTGGCTCCAAAGAGAAAACCGATACCTATCGGTTCATGGGGGGCGCGTGTCGGGCTCACAGCGCATCACTGGCTCTCCTTTCTCTCGCCTAGAGAAGACGCCGTTACCCATTCGAACTATCCATTGTTCGACGGGGTGTTCAACGCGTCGGGAGCGCAGAAGTGTCTCCAAAGACTTACAAGGCTTGAGCTTTGTAGGCGCGTAAGCAGGATTACGCGCTTTCTTGATATACCTGATGTCTGAGATTTCTTCACACTGATACGCTTCGCGTGCGGCCGCCACGCCGATCATTAGTCGCTTCTCTCTACTAGAGCTTGCCTTGGTGATAGTATCATAAATACTTTTACTGTCCGTCAAAATACATAAAAAAAACCTCGCGATTCAGACACAGCTCTAGATCACGCTTAATTAGAAAGGCAGAGTCGAAAGCATCTGGGAACGCGTAAATCTCAGCACCCAGGATAGAGCGGACAACCCTTTTGCTCTTGCAGCTCCTAAAGTCAATCACATTACAGCGTCCTGTTTCATCACATGGAGTAATGATGTATCCCAGCTGTGATGAAGGGTCGTGTTTATTCGCGAAGAAGTCGTCCGTGTAAACTCGAATGTAGAGTGAGGCGACGTCCACCGGTTAATGCTTGATGGAGATGTCGGGTGTTCGCTGCAAGTAGTCCACAACTTGGTTCAATAACTTCACATGTGCGTCGTTGTACAAGTTCTCGGTGACTTGTGCGGGCTGGACACTTCAGCACGCAACTTCTAGTCTCATGTGATTAAGCCAGTTGATTTTCATAAACAGTGACTTGAAATTTTGAAAGGAGCTACCGGTAGTTAGCTTCGTCAGTGGCTCAATTTGAGGACGCTAGTGAATCCCTATGTGCGTTGGAGTGGATCTGATGTGTATAACGGCATAAATGAAGCTGCTGAACTTGTTTGGCTTCGCATCAAACTGTTTCGAGATTGCGTATGTAATAGCCTCAAAGTGTTCGTTACCAGATTTTAGGGAATCATCAACATAATTCCCTGTCATTCCGATCAATGTACCCTTCTTGCCGAATTTGAAAAACAACGCATGATCTGAAGAGGACTCCATCTTGAAATCATTCAGGGTGTGCTGGCTGTACGTACGATACCAGTAGTCTCCTGATTCGGTCAAACCATAAAGGGGCCTATTAAGAAGGAGTAGCGAATCTGGTTCAAGGTTCATTGTGGGCGGAGTTCTAGGTAATATGCGGCACTGGATGAGGTCTTTCGCCTGCAAATATGCAAGGGTAATGTCTTGCGACCAGAGATTAAATCCAAACATAGCGGCAATCGCCGTGATGAAAGGTATAGTTTTTATACGGAGGAAGCGAGATTCGTGAACGAGGGAGCCTTTTTCCCGATCGGTGTGTCCTTGTGCAATCAGCCTAACTTTGTATTTGGGAAGCACACAGTCTCTGAATTCTTGATGGTGAGGGCCCATCGCAATCCAATGATTATTGGTGTTTCATTGCTATGCCGACACTCATCAATGGCTTCTTGTTTAGAAACAATTTCCAGACGTTGCGCTTAGTTAATTGAGAAAGCTCTAGATTGCGGACGATTTCGAACTATGGCAGATCACATCGCTTGTCTTGGGGATCGAGAATATCGGTGAGGAGGATATGGGGGTCACAACGGCGATCGTTCTCGTCCTCGGTTGTGAAGAGGTCAAATTGTGCTTTAAACCAGTCGAGGATGGTTTTGTCGGCAAAAAGGTCCGATGAAATACACTGAGGGATGGAGAATTGTTGAACCCAGCGGTTTTACGGACATTTACGCGTTTCAGATCAAAGAGCTATTGTCGGGATCCCCCGACGAGGACACAGAGTTAGACACACTGCTTTTAGAGCTTTGGTATCACAACAATTGATACACTGTAGTCAAACACAACGATACACGCAAGGTAATCAAGTTTCTGTCTTCTACAGAGGCCTAACGTCGTGGTCTGCATCTGGCAGTCTCAAAATGCAAATTATGGTGGCCCATTGCCCCCTCGTCGTCGGTTAAGTCCGCATACCACTCTGATATGCGGCAGGAATACAGTGCTGGTACTTCGGGTTTGAACGCGCCAATAGGTTCTTGAAAATTCATCGAACAATGCTTCTTGGACCATGTACACTCCCTTGAGCTTTTACTGAACGATTTCATGGAAACCGAGGACGCACACGCTTTATTCCAAATACTACGCAACTGCTTTGGGTTTTGCAAAGTAGGATACCTCTCGCGAGTTGTGCCGCCCTCCTGTACTCGGAAAGGGGCCGAATATTTCGACAGCTTAATCGAGAGCTGCTGCCGCACTTTAACGGGTGTAATGCTAAACAACTGTATATTCAAGAAGCTGCAACTGCCCATTAAGCTACTACAGGAGAAGAAGCCGACCTTGGGAATCGGCCTCTCCTCCGCGCGAGATGTCGCCGCCGCTTCGTTTCTTGCGTCTAGCGCCGCGACGTAGCGGTTATGCGAGAAGTCTTTGCCGTCCTGTGTTCAAGACCTGACGCAGTACGAGGATGCTACAGCTGCCTCTACCACATGTAGCGCCACCTTTCGACCCTCGGAACGAATTCCGTGTAGCAATTTCTGCTCATCCAAACCACCGTCGCAGAAGGAGCTAACAGATGCAATTCATGTGGCTGCGCACGAGGCCATGCCGCTCGGAAACATCCACACCCGCGCCTTCCGCGCTAGCATGTCCCTTCCCGGTGCCAAAGGCTTGGTCTACTTTGAAACTTGCCCTTTATTGAGGACGCACATCAACAGCAAAGACTTTTCCGTGTGGTTCCGGTACTTTTGCCAAACCCAGTTATTCGCCCCATGTACCCCTTGTCCCAAAGCATGGTGCCATGAAATGCTGGATATCTACGGGAACCACTTGCTACATTGTCGCTTTGGCTGCGAGAGGAATACTTGCAACAAAAACCAAGTGACTTTGCTGGGGAACGATCTTGCAAGAGCCGCCCGACGTCCATTCATCGAACCTCGTCTATACTACCAAAACAGGACGAAGCCGGATATCAGGACGATGGGAGCCGGCGGTGACACGGATTATTTCGATGTAACCTTTGTCAACCCGTTCGCTCCCTCCCACGTAAGAGCCAGGGATTTAAACCCACTCACAAACCTCAACGCAGCTCACGCAGAGAAGCAGCGGAAATACCAAGGGTTCCTTGCTGAGCTGCCTGGAAGAAGCAGGCAGGTTCCTGTTCCCATCTCAACGCTTGAAAGATGGCATTCGGCGGCGTTCTCCATCGTCAAGGAACTCGCGAGAACCATTTCTACCCGCGCAATGGAACGGTTTTCGAAGGCTAGAGGCATTCTTTTACAGTGGCACTCCGCTTTGACAGTAACCTCCAATGCCGCTTGTTTGCCTGCGGGCTTCCCTTCCACCTTCTGGTAGATTGGAGTGCCATCCATAGTTTTCGATGCTTTGTACGGTTTGACAATTGGCTTGGAAATGATACGATATCTACGCTCTGGTACAAATTTACTGGATACAAACCCATATATCTACTGATAGGGGTAAATTGTCTGGAGAAGAGATACGTAGAACCAGCTACCCCAAGAAGGACGTGTTGCGAGCGACAAAAGTGCTACCGGGGTATAGTTGAACGAATAAAAAGGAGTGTATATGGAAGAGAGTTGAGAGGGCTACAAGCAAGCATGGAAGGGGCAGGGTCTGCCACTGATGCTCTGCAACCAGCTTAGGAAGAATGTGTCGATAAACGGCCATTAATGTTTCGGAGTTTGATCTTCCATCGTGCATAGCCGTATGATAAAAGAAGATGCTTCCTTTCAAGAACAAAGTGGTATCGTTCAACCGTGTCTAATCCTAGAAGTAGGGGGATGGGGGCATCAAAAACATCAATAGTGATGTTTAGAGAAGATCCCTCGGGGAAAGGGTCTGAATGTGAAGGGTTATGAGCGAGGGCGTAATTGTCTTGGCAAGTTGGAATCGTTGCGATGAAGTCATCAACGAGAGCGGACGGTTTGCAGAAGCGGAGAGAGAGTGTTCTTGCTGGAACCCAATTAAAGATTAAGTGGCACCAAATGCGATGCAAGAACCAAGAAATGTGTCATACGAAGCTGCATAGATGGTGGAATGAAAGAAGTCACTCTAGATTTCGGGATCGGTGCAAATTGGCGGGGGTAGTTCAGGATTAAAAACTAAAGTTGGGTTGTGTTCGGGGTTGAAAGGGATCTGATGATGTGGGGAGATAGAAAAAGTCGGATATTCGCCTGTATTTGGAAGCAATCGGTGCAGCTGACTGCTCTTTAGAAATACACGTGGGTGGTGGGATCTTTTGACAAACTCTGTCGATCTGAGGCATGGAAAGAAGCGCCGTTGTTGAGTAAATTAACAACATGGACATTACGTTGGTCCGCGATTTCATTATTGATATTCTAGTCAGATTGGTCCTACTTGAGGTTGTCAACACCCTCGGTGAACAGCGCAGCGGCCGCGTCGAGTACCTCTTCGTCGACCACAGCGGTTTCTTGCACAACCAATGCTTGAAAGATGACGAGGATGCTTCATTAGTTTTCACTATCCATTTTTTCGTCAGTATTTGAGTCTTGCAGGGCTGTGAATGAAGTTTGGTACAGCCTGCGGCCTTAGAAGAGCAGCACACAGTCGCGTTTGAAGTGGTATGGTTTGTCACAGCGGTGGCATAGTTCTTCGTGTTTGGGTTTACGTTTGAAGCGTTGGAAACTGTTTAGAAGGCATCTGTTTTGGAGGCAACGTCTGTTCGGGTTGCTGGGACAGCCATAGCGAGGTTTGGCGTAGTTGACACTAGATGGTATATCAACGTTTCCAAGGCGCGTTCGTTTCCTTGATCCTTCTGAGTCGTGCAGTATCGGCGTGCACAATCTGCGAGTGCCATGACTAAGTATTGGTATCTAGGATAGGTAGACATTGAGCGCTGTATATCGATAGAACACAAATCTTGGCCTTCGACGGCGGATAGTAAAAGTTCGTGTTTGAAATGATCGCGTTGAAAGTCCTTCGAGATTCGCAAGAAATTGGCTCGGATATCAATGGTTAGTTTGGTGAACGCGTCGTTAATAAATCGCTCGCAGTTGAGGTAGTCCACCAGCGTCAATTTCTGAAGATGGTTTAGAACGCGGCGTAGAGTGGAAACATTATTAAAACGCAAGGAAATTAGGCCTTTGCGTGGTGATGATCGCGAAGTATAAGACTTATCTCGTCTTTATAGTGATCTCGAGCTTCGACATCCAAAATGAGCGGAAGAAGTGCAAGTACTTCGTCGCTGTCTAGATTACAGACGTTAGTTGCAATCTGTTCGAAGTCCCGTGTGGTGCGCTGCCAGGGGTCATCTATAACGCCTTTGAAGCGTCAATTTTTAAAGTACGCCGATACAGAAACGGAGGCCTTCTGAAGCGCAATCGAGCTGGTTAAGGCAAAACGTTCACTGCTGATCTCCATGTCGGGTTTTCGGGCAGGCAGCGTGGTAAGATCCAACTTTGGTATCGGGGCCACAGGAGGGAGCTGAAAATTATGTCGCGGGGGCGGCAATAGTGGTGGGGCAGTCGCATTTGCTTTCTTCGGTTCTTTGGTCAGAGGAGCAGGCTGCTAGAAAGGGGCTTTCGTGGGTTGTGTACCACTGAGTAAACGGCGACTTTCTTCAACCACACTGGTCAGTATGTCAGGAAAATGTGTTAAGCACTTATCTTGACAGGACAGATATTGCGACATGCTTTTCTGCATGTATTAAATTTGCGCATCTTGGAATTGTTTGTACTCAACATTCAGCTGAGTGGTCAGCTTACGAAGCTTTTGCTGTAAATTGAACACAATCGCACTTAAAGTTGATCCATTATCCGACCGAGAGTGTAGGGAGCAGAGGGACCAGGGGCAGAGCTATCAGCGATTGCGGTAGCTGTTGGTTGAGAGGGAATATCAGGTTCTTCCACTACTTCAGGTGGCGGAGTCTGCAGCGGTTCTGGGTACAGAATATAGTAATTTTTAGGAGTGATCGCGCTTCTCAATCAAGTGCGAGATGATGGTGTTGAACGCTTTTTCGTTGCCTCCTTCTTTGAATATGAGGTAAGCAATGCAAACGGTGAGGTTGTGATGCCTCTGTAGGATCAGAATGGGGAAAAAACTGCAATTGGAGCGTCTCGGAGAGCTCTTATGTATGTATAGTTCTTGGCAACCACGGGGAACAAAGGAGCAGCGGGTTCAAGGACTTGCGTAGGCGTTCCATCAAGATGGGGTCTGTATGGCTGTTCTTAACGATGTACTGAATGGACAGGGCGAACATGTTCTGATAAAACTTATCGCGCCTCGCACGGGGCTAAAAGTCGGAGATCGTTGCTTGGTGCAGAGCAGAGGTGGCTTCGATAGTGACGCTCTGGAGCGTCTCGAAGGCGGGCGGGATTGGCGCAGGAGCGCCGGTAAGGGGGTGCGCATCGCGGGGAGAGCCGGGGTGGTGTCTAGGCTCGCCTTGAGGCGTTGGGGGTTGGTTGAGATATATAATGGATGAATGTGGTAAATCTCCGAAAGAAGATCAATCAATTGATGCTCTACTTCCAACAGAGTGTCTGCGTCAGCGCAGAGAGGCAGGGGGCGCGACACTATATTGTTTGGAGGATTTGTTGTTCGTTACTCAATTCATGGCAGGACCTTTACTGGTAAAAATTAGGCGGACACTTAAGTACATCTATAGGTCTAATGATCCGGTTTGTCAACCGTAGTGAGGTAATCGAATATACAGATCGGGTTATCAGAGGGACCTGTGGCCCCAGAGAGAGGACCCATATATATCGGTTCACGGGAAGCCCAGGCTCGCTGTGCGTCATCGAGTAATTTCTTGGCCTGTTTGCTTAAAGTTTGTCGCTCCACAGTATGCGTCAAGTAGTCCTGGATACTGTTGGGGGCGTAGTGTTGCGCACGGTCGATGAAGTAGTTTCGCCGACGGCATTGCAATGTTTTTGATAGGGGTAAATCAGCGGGGGAAGAGATCTTCAGAACCAATTACCCTGAGAAGGAGGTGTTGCGAGCGACAAAAGTGCTACCGTGGTATTGTTGAACGAACAAAAGGGAGTGTATATAGAAGAGAGTTGAGAAAGCTAAAAGCAAGTATAAAAGGGGCAGGGTCTACCACCGACGCTCTGCGACTAGCGTAAGAAAAAGTTTTCTTGGGTCTGAAGTTGACTCTCAACTTCCTACTACTCGGGACTTGGCTTGAAGTTGTCTGCAAACTTGCTTCACCTCCACTAAAGGAAGCAGTTTACTCGGCTTATATAGACTTTTGGCTACCATAAAAGTCTCAAACAAACATACTAATAACCATAAAATGTATTCACGGTAATCGTGTGAACCAGAGAGAGACTATTAGAAGATATTTCCTCAAGGTAAATATCTAGGTGCCATACCCATGCCAGCCACCCATCGGCCAGGGGTGGGAATTGATGTGGCCATTATATAGACCTTTCAGAGTCACTCGTAGTATCACCCACAACCTGAAACTGTACTGACATCTACTATGACAGCGTGTCCTAAAATGAAAAAATCAACCGACGAATTTGCCACACTCACCCAAATTAAAAATATCTTGCAAATTCAAAAACTGTAAAAATATCTTCCCAATTCCGATACTGTATACAATCATGGTCCTCATCTAGATTTTTTTCGTGTGCGAATTTGCGCACATCAGTTTTGCCTGTGTTTTTTAGTTGTTGTATATTGTACCTCCACCTACACACCCGACGGCGGTACGAGCAAAAATGTTTGGATACGTCTTTTTTCAAACAGCGTAATATGCTGACTTTACGAAAGAAACTGGGCCTTTTCAGTGTGAACTGGAGTTAGGACTGCTCCTTCCGATGTCTGAATTATGATTTTTCCTGTTTAATTCCATTTTGTGTAGCTACATCAGTAAGACTACCTGGCACATCTTCTTTGAATCACTCATCAGTAAGGGGAAATTGTTTTTGGACGCCTAAATGTTTGAAAAATTTGGTCGTTTAGAAAGTGAATCGAAAGGGATATTTCGCCTGTCCCCTAATACGACAGAACCCACAAACCGCTTAGCAGTCATCAATTTGGGCAAATGAAATCGAACACCCTTTCCAAACAATAAACTAACCAACATCACCCTGATTAGAGATGGCCACATAAACCTGTTGGATCAACTTCACATCAATGTGCTTTGGTAAGTCCGAAGAAAACTGTTGAAAAGTATTTCCTCTTCCGAAAGGGGATTCTCTGTAAATAGATGAAGGGTTATTTGCGGAGATGCGTCTGGGACGCAGCCAAGGGTTACGTTACGCGGAATCGAGTTGCGAGAGGACCCGTGAGAATTATCGTTGATATCGGAAGTCCACCAAAAGTGCGAAGTAGACCCTGTCTTTTCCATTCACTGCGACAGCTCCAGTCTTTACCTTGTATACACTGCCGCCTTCATTCAGTGCTATTGCCTAGTGCAGAATAAAAATGTAGTCGGCAAGGTGCCACCGAACGATAAAAGCCGCTGACATGCATCTGAAACAAGTTGGCCCTCACGGCGCATACTGAAACGCTATAGGAATGAAATCAAATCAATGGAAAAAAAGGATGTGTCTATATTGAGATGTGTGGATTGGCTGGAACCCATTTGGGGTTGCAAATATGAATGTTAAATTAAATAAATGTACCGATAGTCGAAGCAATGTAAATATCATCATTGTCGTCGAATTTTAGCACCAGCAACAGTCACAGAAAGTCAATGGGATGCCAACCAGCAGACAAGGAGCGTTAGAAGTTACTGTCAACGTCGAGTATTGTTATAAAAGAATGCCTCGAACCTTCGAAACCCGTTCCATTGCGCGACTGGCGACAGTTGGAAGCTCCGTGACTATTGAGCACAAATCAATAGGTTCTCAGCAGTAGTCCTTTAAAAAAAATAGATGTACTAAAATGCCCGGGGAAATCTTATTTTATAAAGAGAGATTACTGTGGTATGTGATTTATCGCGAATCATCAATTGAGGGAACGTTCGGGTCTTTTACTCTTGGAAGATGTATTCGGCTTAATCTTGGAGTACTCTAGACAACCACAATTGACTCAAAGCGGTATTACGGCCCAGTTGTTGGGGAGGAGCTACGACTCCTATAGTGAAACAGAGAGGGAGGCAGCCGGGGCGCTGCTGAAAGAACAGTAGCGGCGCTGGTAGTGGGTTTCAGAAAGTCGGGGTCAAAAGGTGTATGGAGTGTATATGGATTCCCACAAGAATCCAGTTGGCCCCCCACTTTATAGACAGTGCGGTAACCCTACGCTATAAATTCTATGCTTTGTTAGCTCAGTAGAAATTACTAGGAAGTACAGGTGTAACTATATAATTGTACTATCTAGTATATAACTACGTAAATAAAACGATGACGTGGGGCACCATGTTAAATAAAAACATTGAAGGAATATCAATTTTCTAAAATCGTTCAAGACGATACAGTTTCCCTGTTACACCACTGTGTAATAGAGAGCTCGAATAGCGACAGCGAAAAATTCTCCATTACACAGTGGTGTAACAGAGACATTGTTACAATATTCCCTCCCCCGGACTATTGAAGTCCTCGTCAATGACACTGCGGGAGTATATTATGTTTCCGAATATACTCTTGGAAAACTTCCGTTACTACAACAGATCCATATTCCGTAACATCAACAAAGTACTTTGTTCAATGCCACTCCGCCTCATGACTTGGCACACCACGCATCAAAACCAAGAACTTGAAACTGCGTCCAATCTTTTTGTGATCCAAGATAACCTCAACTTCCTGTTATGGTTCCTCAGGTAGTTCAAGTGGTGCAGGTGCAGGAGGAATGGGTAAAGCAATGTCATCGAGCTGCTCCAAATGTGGTGTGGGGTGAATGATATGAATGACTGGATGGATTTTAAAATGAGCAGGCAGATCCAGTCGAACATCATTCTTACCGATTAGCTCCTTAACCACAATTGGTCCCTATCTGCGCGCATCAAGCTTTTTCGAATCCTGGAACCTATAATAAACATCATTAAACAAGGAAAGATTGATCCAAAGCTTTGAACCGACTTTATAATCTGGAACCTTGCATCGCCTTGAAGCGTATTCAGCTTGTCGAGCTTTTGCCGTTTTGTAGGCAAATTGCGCATCCTCAAGAGAAATCTTGAGCTTGGCACGAAAGTCTTCCAAACTTTGAAGAGGTATGCTTCTGCTAGCCAGGACGTCCAATGGCGATTAAGGTGTCCATCACAAGTCCAGCTCAAATGGTGACATACCCGGTTCATCGTTCACAGCCGAGCTGTATGCAAATTCTGCAGAAGGAAGCAGATCATCCCGATCATCCTGATGGTACGAACAATAAAAACCGAGATAGTTCTCGATCATCCCATTCATAATCTCGGAAGCGCCATTTGTTTGTGGGTGTCTACTTGTAGACATTTCTAACTTCACCCCACAAAGCATCAGTATCTTTCAAAACTTTGAAATGAACTTGTTGTCCCTATTTGAGGTCAAATCGTCCGACAATCCGTGGTTCTTGAAGATGTTCGCGAAGAAGTCTCGAGCTGTGTCCTCAGCAGTATCTGATGTTTTGGATTTCAGAAAATGGACTCGACGAGTAAGTCGATCAACCCAACTCGTGATCGCATCATGACCGCTCCTCGTCAGTGGTAGCGCCCTTTTTCTTCTTGATCCTCAACCTCAATATTTTGAAGGACCTCTTCCGTCGTGCTCACATCTTCATATATGGAATTCGATGCATTCGTATTTTCTTTGCAAAGGTAATCTTCTTTCATGCTCCGAATTCTGTCCTTTGATTCGATATCATCGCAAAAAGAAACACATTCGGGTTTCAAACTTATCCTAGAATTCCAGTCGTCATCTGTTTCAAACCCAGAATCATGTGAAACTGTTGTGGACATCTCTGGAGCTGAATTATCAGAGGACAGGGAAAAGTCGAGAATCTCCGAAGTCGAGTCTAATGGAATCACGTCTATTCATAATGACAGCATGCCCACTTATGGAACTATACCATTCACTGTCCGTTTCTTTTAAATCTTCGGGATGCGTGCTTTTGTCGAAATCCAGGGGCATCTTCACGGTTCTGCCGTCAATATTAACTGAAACCATTCGGTTGCCCAAGTCAATGCATGTTCCTAGTCTTTCCATAGTTCCAGATGTTCGTAATGGTCTTTTTAATTCTTAGTGAACATAAGAAGAACATCTACATAGACAACCAAAAATACTTCGATGAAATGATAGAAGATCTGTTTTAACAAAGTTTGGAACGTAGCAGGAGCGTTGCAGAGTCCCATTGGCATAACAAGATATTAAAATTGCCCATACTTTATATTGAACGCAGTCTTCTCGATGTCCTCTGGTTTCGCCCTTATCTGATGCAATCCCCTTTTCAGATCAAGCTTTGAGAAAATCTCGCATCTCCAAGACGATCGTCCATTTCATCAGAACAAGGGAGTGGAGCATCACTTTTTTTGGTGATGCGATTCAAAGTGCGATAATCGACAACACCTGTAATTTTTCCATCCTTTTCTTTCATAAAAAGCTTGGTGCTCCATATAGCGATTTACTGGACCTGATCTTCCCTTTCCTCAAAAGAGACTGGACGTACTCTTTTGCTGCCCCAAGTTCGGATGGGAACAACTGGAATAAAGGTTGATGAGGTGCCTTTGCTCCTTCCTCCACTTTTATCTCATGATCAACTGATCGAATCGGAGGAAGCCCTCTTGGCAATTCATCCTGAAAGACCTCTTTAAAATTATCCAGTAATCTGCTCAGTCCTCCATCGAACTTTGAATATGTTAGTCTTTTCATACTGTGAACTTCAAGTATCTGAAATACTTCGAAGTCACCCCCATGCCTCAGCATTCGTCTAAATTTCTTCACTCCCAAATTGGACACATCAACACGGTTTTCTTCATCGGGATCAATTACTGGAATGGAAGTATCTTTCACCATCAAACTCCGTTTATGATTGTAGGCAACATTCCACGGCATTCCCAACAGAACATCATACCTGGTTTGGGACACAGCCCAGCTAGAAGAATATGTATGTTCGCCTAGCTCAATAGTTCCGTTGGAAATTATCTCAGATAATTCCTCAGTAACTATCTTCTGTTAATGACAAACAATGACTCGTTCACCCTGAATCTCAAACAAGTTCCTATTTTGCTTCAGGAACTCGGCTGAAACCACGTTTGTATTGCATCCATCGTCCTTTAGTACTTTGACTGCTATTCCATTCAGTCTAACTTCAAGCATTAACAAAGGCTCCACTGGTATAGTTCCATAAGTGGGCATGCTGTCATCATGACTAGACGTGATTCCATTAGACTCGGCTTCGGAGATTCTCGACTTTTCCCTGTCCTCTGATAATTTAGCTCCAGTGATGTCCACAACAGTTTCACTCTGCTCAGTAAAACATCTGTCCACACTCACTACTGGTCTCACCTGAGTGTTCACCAAGTCTGGTGGACCAACTTTTCCGATTCAAAGCCATTCAAATCATTACTGTTTCCTGCCTGTGTATTGTTCGCCACTATGGGAGTGACACCCCTGTTATCTTTATTCCCGTTTCCTTTTCTGTGTTTCCAAGGTCTACATCCCACCTTATGCACGTAAAGCATCGGTTCTCCATCAAGTCTTTCTGACGCTGCCCATCATTTTTACGTTCCAGGTTTCCTATCTCCATCGGCATAGGACCTGGGGCATTTAGATTGGCGTGAAATGAGCCTCTTCCAGTGAAGAACCCTGCACCGTAAAATGTTCCGTCAACATTTACAGCAATGCTAGTCGCAGCTTCAAACTTGGATCGGTTCCCTTTACGAACCTCCAACAGAATGTGGGGTCTTAGACTTTCGCAGAAACGCGCCAAGTTTTCCAACTCACTGCTACCATAAATATTGATATTGAAATTCCTGAATTCCGAGAGGTACGCTGCCACACTCGTTTTCTGACGGATCTTGGTAACCTTGTCGCGAGCTTGAATGACACTGTCCGGGGAGACAAACGCTGCCTCAAACAAGAGTTTAAAAGCTTCCCATGTAGGCTTAACAGCATTCTTGGACACAACTATATACCACCAGTTTGCGGCAGTTCTGTTCATGAATGTCGAAGCAAAGTATATATCATTCTGAGCACTGATGACTTTTTCATGGCCCACCTGAACGAGTCTCTGGTACATTTCGACTGAATGCAACCATGCCCGAACCGTTAACGCATCTCGAGTCCCATCGAACAACACAGGCTTATTTGGTTTGAAAAAGACATGTTCAAAAACCACTATTAAGCCTTACACAACACCTAACTTGATACAAGCACTTGAAGTTGAAATCTGCGAGAGATTCGTCCGTGGACGACGGGTAAGCTCCCTACCCAAGGAGGATGTGACTCACCAGCAGCTTTGATCACACCTACACTCCGGTGTGACTCAGCAATCGTTCGGATATCCCCACCAGTCCACTATGTAAACCGCGATCGGTGTCTTCACCCTATAGGAAATTCTCTCAAGCCGACTTTAAGCTTTTTAATAACAAAATAATCCCTTTCTGAGCACGTACCCCTTAGTTCAAGTCCAGTCCAGGTCAACACTATGAAGCGTTACATGAATCCGTGACCCAGTCGCTGCACCTAGCTAACAGCGAACGAGTGCAATAGGATTGTATAGGAATACTGTGAGGGTACCCTCAAATGAGGCCTTGTTTATAAGTACGGCTTTGCTAAGGCAACGTAGTTAAGCCTAACTGTCCAGTCTAAGTAATCTGGACAGGATCACGCAGCTTCGTGAGTCCTGTACCCGACCTGAACGAAATAACCTAGAGAACACAAACTAGGCTGCACCCCCAAGTTCCCGGTTACCTAGTTCTCTGATTAGTAACCGCGATCTGCGTGTAACAATGGGGTTTAGAGTACCGGGCACTCCAGCCCACAGATAGTATCCTGTACTTGGTACTCCAGGCCACAAGTACAGTATATGATATTGCTTACAGTAACAACTGTCATCAAAATGTTTCCAAAATTCAACAGCCCTAAAAAATAAATGTGTAAAAAAACCTCGAACTAATGCAAGAAAATAAGAGAAAGGCAGCGAAACCGGCGAAAGCGATGCTACCAGTGAAACAGAGAGGGAGGCAGCCGGGGCGCTGCGAAAGGAACTGTAGAGGCGCTGGAAATAGTTTTCAGAAAGTCGGGGGCAAAGGGTGTATAGAGTGTACCTGGATTCCCACAAGAATCCAGATGAGTCCATCCTTTTACAGACAATACGGTAACTCTACTCTAGAAATTGTATACTTCGTTAGCTCAGTAGAATTTACAAGAAAGTAGAGGTGCTTCCCCACAATTCCTTCTCTGCACTCTAAATTATGAATTTTTTGCAAGTTTTGGTATTGGAGACTTGAATCATACTAATGGAAGGTTGTCTATTGTTCGCAGAAATGTGAAAATAGGACTACATATTTCCACTTCAAATGTGATAAGAGACACATGTAGGTAGCAGTGCCACCGCTAGATACAGTAAGCTAGTCTATAAGGGGACTAGACACGGACTAGTCTTGCAGCTTTTGAATCACTTCGGATGTTATCATTAGTTTTGATATCAGTTATGCTAGCCTTCCATATTAGTTTTAATTTTCATGTAATTTGTGGTTCCGACTGAGGCTAGCACAGCTTTGCAGATCCTGTACTTCAGCCCTGCGTAGCATCTACGTCTGACCTGAACTTCGGCCTTAATGCAGTGGTGTTAGTCTATAACCACCATTCCATAATTTCCGGCTCCTTCCCAACCATTCCAGCACTTTCCATGTCTCCCTCCCCCTCAAATTCCTAATCCTCCTCTTCGCTCCTCTCTTCATCTTCTTTAGAAGAGATAGTAATCACACCTACTCCCTCAGTCTCCCCTTCGTTCTCCATTGGGAGCCCCCCCATAGTTATACACTAGTGGCTCCAACGGGTCCACCAAGTCCACCTCTTCATTCTCCTATTGCTATGACTCATCTTCTCGCTCTGCCTCTTCTGCCTGCTCGAAGCAGTTACAGCGGACCAACTCCCGAACGCGTTCCCATTCCAACATTCTACAGTAATCATCGTACTCGGTTGGAACATTTTACATCAGGGCCAAAGCGTTGAGTGGACGAAGGACTCGGGATGACTTGGTGACAGTGAGGGAAAGGCGGAGGCTGGTCATGTTAAGGGCCAAAAGAAGTGGTGAGCCGATTGCGTAGTTGATGGTGGGGGGTTGCCTCAACGACGTCGATTTCGAACTTTAAATACTTTGACGTCTTCGAAAAGTGTAATGACCTTGGACTCTCACACAAATGCCATCTAATAATGACACCGTGTCCTAAAACAAAAACTCAACCCATGATTTTGCCATACTCATCTAAATTAAAAATATCTCGCAAATTCAGAAACTGTAAAAATATCTTTCAAATTCCGATACTGTATCCAAATTTGATCCTCTTCTAGATTTGTTCGTGTGCAAACTTTGCGCACATCACAGTTTGTCTTCTGTGGGGCCTCGAGCCGGCTTTTCAGGGTAATTTCAGAGGTATTACTGGGCACCCTGTAGGAATTTCTGGACCACAACCGACCATATTTTTCAAATATAAATTCATCCCACGTTTCCATCCACTGCAAAAGATATTCTGCATGGGTACCGAGTGTTTCCGGGCAATTCCTTCTCGAGCATTGCATGGCAGGGTGATAAGAGGGACTTGAGAGTAGTATTGGAGCCACACCGAGAATTCTGGATGATCAATGCATGTCTGGAGTCCGGGGTATGGGAGATAATACATCCATTCCTTAGCTCCCGGGAAGTCCATGAATGCCCGAAACGACTGCCTTCTCGAATACCTATGAGGAATTCGTTCTTGTACTGCTTCATAGATTGAGTGTGTCAACGCCTTTTGCGATGGTGTTTTTTGCGACCAAATTACACGGAACGGGATTATTCTAGACGACAGGCAGAAGGTCGACCATTTCCGATAGGTAGCATTTTAGGGAGCGTAGTTCCTTCCTCATTGCTGAGTCGGTATACACTTTTTGAGTCGATTGTGATTGTCTGGAAAACCATGGGATAGATCGGATATATCTTCCAAGAATAAAACACCCAAACGTTCCCCCTCGGCCTGCTTGTTCCACATTGAACCGCGGCATCTCATGCAGGAGTGTTCGCTAGAAATTGGAAAATTCAACTCGGACAAGTTAGGGACTCAGTATTGACAACCCAGTATACTATTTACGAACTCCCTGATACTCTTCACATCGATAATTTCACTCAGATCTCATTTGCCGGCACTGAAGCGAATATATCTTCCAACAGTTAAACATCCAAAATTTTACCATTTGAATATATAGATAAATTAAATGAGTGGCAACACGGTTTGCCAAAATATTCTGAAAGTACCACAACTAACAACAACAAATAAACAAACATACGGTTTTATTCAAGGGTCACTAAACCGAGCTGGGTCACTCAAGCATCAGGTGATATGATAGAAAAAGCACGGAGAGATACGGCATGAGCCGTCAACTGTAGAACGAGAGAAGTGAGGGTGGTGACCAATAGGTGGTATTCATAAAATGGGAATTTCCCGCGACGGAGAGCGGAAAAAGAGGCGACTTTGGCTGTTCAGACAAAGCGACGAGAAGTTCCTCAAACGGCTTACTGTGTCAGACGTTAATCCAAAAGGGTAATCTTTTACGACAGGAAGTCTTCACAATTACAGTCACAAGTGCAACTGTAGCTTACAGTTGATTGTATTGTAGATCCAAAAACAAGGGAGCCAATCCCTTCAACGACGCCTCGGCGGGACACAGTACTTATCTGTGACCGCGCCTCGGCATCGACCACCTCTACCTTGAGGACTAAACGTCTCATCGGTAAACCAGACTAAACAACTCGTCCGGTTTCTCTAGCACTCGCCTAACTCCACTGAGATTATGGTTGCGACCGACCTTGGCCTACATCCTCCTGACTTGGCTGCGTTGCGCACGTAGCATTCAGGAATGAGTACCCCAGGGCGGATCGAAACGCGAAACCACCGGTTTCCACAACACTTGCAAATTCATACGGAATTGGTAAAAACCCTCCTCGGCCGGAACACCTCTCACCCTTCCCTCTCAGTTACCTCCCATCTTCCTCGTTTCCCATCCTCCTCCCTTATCCTCTCTTTTTGGCCACTCCCCTTTTTTGACAACCCCAACTTACTCCCCTCACCTTTACCTCTATCTAAATCCTTAGTATGCGGGAACTTTTCTCCGAAGCAGACCTCAGTCTGATAAAAAAGGCTATCGCGAGAAATGAGGAGAGCACAAGCGACCCACAGGTGCTCGGATTAGGTGCTATCCTCAAGTACGCAATTGCGCAACCAAAAGCAGACGTTCTAGGGTACTTGCAAGAATCCCTACCTGCAGATAAACTCTACGTTGAAGAAAGTTTGGCCAACCACAGGATCTTCAACGTCGTAAGACATATCTTAGAGAAATCTGGTATAGAAATGATACGCTATCGAAACGTTACGATCAGCTTGAAAGTCTCCAGAGCATTGTACCAAGACCCCGCGCAGGTTTCTGAGGCCGAAGCCTATGTCGAGTCATATCATCGTGCAAAGCACCACCGCCTTCATAATCAAGACCCAGACGCCGTAACAGGGGCAGCCGCGCTTCAAATTGTACCTGCCCGTCCGGAAGTGAGTGATCAACAGGCATTAGGAAGGAACAAGGCAGCCGTAACGAACGCATTCAAGGAAAAAGACAAGTACTCCGGCTCCTTCTCTGGCAAGGTACCATTACACCGCGTTCGAAACGAGTTCCTTGATGCAGTCCGCGATCAAAGCATACCACGTAAAGACCAAGTCGACCTTCTTCACGCCGGACTATCTGGCTTGGGGTTAGACTACTATTACAAGTCTATCCAAGGTATTTACACTACAATTGACGAAGCCTTCAAGGCGCTAGAGGAGTGCTTCAACTACCTCCAGCACTAAGCCCAAGCACGCTCGTACCTCAAGAAACTGACTATAGAAGTAATTAAGAAGGAAAAGAACTGCTCGTCAATGACAGCTATCGAGGTCGCACATGAGCGGATCATTAGCACTGTCCCATCCTGTGGCCGAGAATTCCAAAGTGACAAACATTATTGCGACCTCATGGAAGACGTTGTCGAGAGGCAGATTGGGCAGAAATTTCATCCATGACAGGCTAACTCCATCGCCAACTGAACAGATGGATTAAAATACCTTTTACTCGAAGCTAGGCGCCGCCCTAACATCTTATGAACGTCGTCACCAGGACCGGCGACGATTCTTACGGCGCCACATTCTTCAGAGAAAGGTATGACACGCCAGTTCGCCGCCCCAATAGCTCCGGAACTAGAAGCACTGTACGGAACAATGCCCACGCACAACACCGAAAAAAATAGGATTCGTAAGGCCATGTCCCCAGCAGGCCTTGCAGAGCCCAAGGCCAAGACAGTATGCCTTCGTTACAAATATCTAGGCCATTGGCGACAAGAATGCCACCGCCGATACAAAAACCCAAGTAACTCCGTAATGATGTCCCTCATCTCAGATATTGGAAACATCGAGGACGCCATCGCCAAGATACTCTGGGCCATATGTGAAGACGAAGATGAATATTACGCCTATTGCGCCATCCAATACCAGGTCCACGACAACCCAGACGGCCACAGAAACTCTTTCGAGGCACTAGTACAACACGTCGAACAGTCAAACGCACCGTATATCGAAGCTGAAGCGACCATTCACCTACAGAACTCTTTCGATGCACTGACAAATTGCCTTACTGGCGCTCCAGCAAGCGACGATGAACAGGTTTTTCGACCGCCGACGGGCACTAGAGGACCCCCCGCCGGCCACTACTGTGTCCTCCACATTCTTGACCCGAACCGATGTCTTTAAGCCACAGCTCCACTACGGAAACGAAGATGCGCACACCACGCCAGGCAGATACCGCGTCTACGCAACACCTGAAAAGGCTAGTCCATTCAAGAGCAGCCCAGGGCTATTTGAAGGTGCCGTACTGGACACTGGCGCTCAAGTATATTTCATGGGCGTCGAAAAAACATATGCATACTGCTCTACAGCGAGGGTCCCGTTCAAGATTGCTATCTCCAGTTCACACTTTCGTTTTGAAGCCGGTCGCTCCAAGTCATTAGGCAAAATCCCCATCGCCATACCCACTCCCTGGAGCATCCTTCACCTCTGGATCGACGTCGCCCCCCAATATATCCCAGTACTCATCGGTTTGGACATATTACAAAAGTACTCCCTTCAAGTACTGTCCGTTCTCGACAGACTCGAGTGCGTCCGAGAGCAATGGCGGATACCAATCTCTGGAAAGCACGGGTTACTCTACTGGGAATGGGACATGGAAAGACCCGCTTTCTTCAGCCGACCCCAGCTCGAACGTCTCCACAGGCACTTTCTACACCCATCCACGAGGAAGATGTACAACTTGCTTCGCCATGGCAAGCCGGACCAGCTGACACCTGAAACCATGCGTATCCTAGAAGAAATCCGACAATCGTGTGATACATGCCAGAAGTACTCTCCGAAACAGTTAGTGTTCCACGTCAAGTTTGCCGACGCCATCCGCTTCAACCAGGAAGTCCACTTAGATATCCTGTACCTCGAAGAAAAACCGGGCAGAAGGCAACTTCCGTCCTCCATATCGTGGATGTCGGAACAAAGTTCCAGAACGCAGTAATCCTCAAATCTCTAGACGCCTCCAGCGTATGGAACGTCTTCCTAAAGGTATGGTCCGCATTGTACATCGGCAACCCAGAGAGCATGCTCACCGATCAGGATTCTGTGTTCATGTCAAAGGAATGGGAATACAGTTGCGAGGTAGCAAATATCGAGCTACGCCACACAGGGACCGAAATCCATAACTGTGTAAATGGGGGGTTAATTTACTGTGGTAGATATGTGGGTTGGTATCCAGTAAATTTGTACCGGAGCGTAGGTATCGTATCATTTTCAAGCCAATTGCGAAACCGCACGATGAGTCGAAAGCTGTGGATGGCACTCCAATCTACCAGAAGGTGAAAGAGAGGCCAGTCAGCAAACTCACTGTGCAGTGGAGAGACCTACAACGCCCTACTCCGACGAGTTTACCGCAAGACAAGAACTGAACACCCCAGCTACCAGCCGACGTCTGCCTCGCTCTATCTTTGCAAGCCATTAACTACATCGTTGGACCAGACGGCCTTTGCCCCCAACTCCACGTCTTCGCCGTTCTCCCTAGGGGACCAACACTGACAACGAAAGAATTTACCACGCAAAAGGAACGATTTAGGGCCTTGCGGACAGCGCAAGCCGAGTACGAACGATTGGTTTCCCGCGAATTTGTGCACCGCGGCCTTCGCACAACCCCGCCCCCCGCCTCAGACCGCAGGTACATTCCGGGTGATTTTTTGCATACGTCTACAGAGAAAGCATCAAGAAGTATACTGGACCGCACCTAATAGCGTCAGTTAACGGAAAACAAGTCCGACTGCATGTCCGAGAAAGAACCTGCCCCCGCGACTTTAACAAGGCACAGCTCCGACCAGCTCCGCACACTCGCCTGCAGTCTATGGACCAGATGATAACTGGTGACGATAAAGGACCCCCCGTGTGCTGTATTCAGAAGTAATCCCTATCGAAGACCCTCGTGGAAACTGCGCCGAGTTTGACGAAGCCAAGGGAAAGGAACTACTTGGACTAATCGAGAGAGGTACCTTCCGCATTGTTCTAGCAGAAGATGCCGGCGCAAATCCCAACATAATACCATCCAGGTTCTCTCTCGTGATCAAACATTCCGAGACAGGAGAGGCGAAGTATAAAGCCCGTTTTTTTTGGGCGGACATCTAGATAAGGAAAAGCACCAAGTCGTCCACAACACGACCAACATCAAGCCTTTCTCAGTTCGCCTCATATTAGCCCTCGCAACTATATTGGGTTTTGATGTCTGGTCGTTTGACGTAAGTCAAGCATACTTACAATCGGCTTCAAGCCTAAAACGTGACGTTTTCATCCGCCCAAAGGAATTAGACTCACTCCCAGGGGAGCTTATCCAAGTCATCAAACCACTGTACGGACGCAGTGATAGCGGCGACTACTGGTGTGAGACACTCGACAAATTCCACGTCCACCAACTACGCATGGAACAGGCAACTGGCGACTTCGCCCTCTTCTTCCGGCGCTGTGCAAACTCACTCGTGGCACTGTCAGGCTCATATGTTGATGACGTTATCCAAGCATCGCCAGCATCTAACAAACGGGAGATCCGCAAAAAAATCATGGAACGCTTCCAGATCACAATCGACGATGCTCCACAGTTTGTCTACACTGGTTTACTTTGCGACACATCGGGCAAGAACATGAGAAGATTGTCTCGAGCTCACTATATCCGCCGACTAAATACCCTTCCCGGCGACGCGGAATTCCAAACCTTTCGGTCCTTGCGCGCAAGACTGATGTGGACAGTACATGCGAGACCTGACATCGCTTGCGCCTCATCTATAGCCTATCAGATTACTCCCGAGTCATTCTTCCCCGCTTCTATCAACCTCCTCAACCGCATGGTCCGCTACCTTCAGCGCACTGCAGAGGTCAATCTCCAGTTCCCTGAAATGGACCAATATTCCCTCTCGGCCTCGTCGTCTCCACAGATTCCAGCTTTGCTGACCGCCATGACTTCAAGTCACAGCTTGGATACATAGTGTGCCTGTCCGACAAATCCCGTCAATGTGCAATACTGCACTTCTCCTCACATAAGTCCAAACGTATCGCTCGCTCTAGCATGGATGCCGAGACTTTATCCTTTGTCAATGGCTTCGACAATGCATTTATTATCAAGCACGACCTGGAACGCATACTAGCCCGCAAGGTACCGCTTATTATGATGACGGATAGCAAACTTCTTTTTGACGTACTCACTTGGGCTCGCTACACTACGAAAAAGAAGGATCCTGGTAGACATTGCATCCGCGCGCGAATCATACTTGGACTCCCTTGATATCCAATATTCGGCTTATTAGGTCTCAGCATAATCCAGCAGACGGACTGACGAAACTCGAGAGCAATGACGCACTGAAACTACTTCTCTATACCCACAAGTTGTCGCACCCCGTACAGCAGTTCGTCATCCACCCCACTGGAAACAACAGCGGTTCTCGGACTTCCAGGGAAGCATGTGTTGCGACAAAGCGACGAGAAGTCACTCAAACCACTCACTGCGTCAGACGTTAATCCAAAAGGGTAATCTTTTTCGACAGGAAGTCTTCACAATTACAGTCACAAGTGCAACTGTAGCTTACAGTTGATTGTATTGTAGATCCAAAAAAAAGGAAGCCAATCCCGTCAACGACGCCTCGGCGGGACACAGTACTTATCTGTGACCGCGCCTCGGCATCGACCACCTCTACCTTGAGGACTAAGCGTCTCATCGGCAAAACAGTCTAAACAACTCGTCCGGTTTCTCTAGCACTCGCCTAACTTCACTGAGATTATGGTTGCGACCGACCTTGGCCTATATCATCCTGACTTGGCTGCATTGCGCACGTAGCACCCAGGACTGAGTACCCCAGGGCGGATCGAGACGCCAAACCCCCAGTTTCCACAAAAGCTAGGGCCTCACGGGCAGGTTTGCCGATGGCTCCGTGAGTATTGAATCTAAGAGGATAGAATTGAACTTGTATCGTCCCACAGAGGGCAGCGTAATGCGCAGTTTCCGAGGCTTCAATGGGCACGGTAGCCCCTCCGGAGGTCTTGCGAGAGTGGGAGATGGCCCGTGCGGTGTAGGGGCTTGCAATGAAGGCGTCTAATGCGCAGGGACGTGAGGAGAATTCGATGTCGTCAATGAGGATGTCCATTTGGCGGCGTTCCGAGTACGAAGAGGTGGGCTTCGCAGGGGAAGGTATATTCGAGCTTCGGGCGCAGCATTACAGAAGGATGTCGGAGGAGGGTATACAGTTTGTCGCGAAGGTGTTTGTGGCGTCGGAGGAATCCCTCCATTGCTGGGCAGTGGATAGCATATCTGCCGAGTCGGTCGAAGAGGGGCGGGGGACGAGCTTGGGAGAGTGCGCACCGGGGGCAGTGGTCCCGGCCGTTGAAGGCGGGCTGACCAAGTCGACGCAGGATCATGTATGTCCAGATTTGGGGTTCGATGCGGGTGGAGTCGCGGGAGTCCGGGAGGGTGAGAAAGGGTGAGTTGGCGGACCGTGTTCGACAGCTGAGGTTCCCGGCGCGTCTGTGAGCTGCACTTTCGTACTGCGTGGGAGAGGAGAGATACGTTTTGTGGCGTTCATGATGGATGGCGGATGTGAGATTAGTCTGGACTTCTTGAATTTGACCAGTAGTGGGGAGGCGGGCAAGGAGAGGTTGGAGCCGAAGATCGGCAGGAATGAAATTGTGAGGGATAGATTGGTGGGTTCGTCGTATCTCGTTGGGTAGGAGATGGTGGTCGATGGGCGGCAACAGGTCGAGGGAGAGGTGGTAGGTGCTTAGGAGAGAGCTGAGGTAGGTGGCGGAGCGGATGGGTGAGGTGAGTGTGAGTCCAAGTCCACCGAGTGAAAAGGACAAAGTAGCACAGAGCCAGGAGCCGTCCATCAGCTCTCGATGAATATCTTGAAATGCCCCTCGCAGTTCACGGTCAAATATGGCTGACGTAGCAAGTGTTAAGTGCGGAGGGGTAGTTCGAAGAGTATAAATCAGGAGGCATGCGTTGGCGCAATGGCGCTAAAGGGGAAAGGTTTGTGTGTTTATATTGTTGGAAGATGTATTCGATCTATACAAAACTTATGAAGGCATACCACTTTCCAAATACAGAGACTACAACCCTGCCTCCGTTTCCATTGCCTCAAGCTCAGGTACAGTCCCAATGCAGAAAAATTTTAGGGCTTATCCCACGACTACCTCTGCTTTGGGAAAAAGTTTGGGTGTTTTACTCTTGGAAAATCCCGAATCTGTAAAGCACTTCAATTCGCACCTCCACCGCGGTTGTCTGGAAAACCATGGGATAGATCGGATATATCTTCCAAGAGTAAAACACCCAAACGTCACCCCCACCTGAAAGAGGCATTTAAGCTATCCTAAAGTTTTCTAGAAAACCACAATCAATTCAAAAAGAGGGGAGAAAGTTTAGAATGTTTTACTTTTGGAAGATATGCTCGATCTATCCGATAGTTTTCCAGACAACCACAATTAACCCAAAAAGGTATGCAGAAAAAGTAATGGGGAAAGAACCACGCCCCCTAAATGCTATCTCCAGGCCAGCGATACAAAAAAACACCGACAAAGCGATGGGGGAGGAACTGCGCTCCCTAAGAAGCCACCAGAAGGAAGTACTTCGCCTTGTACAAACTCATACTCTAATATCAGAAATTATGGGACAGGTTTAATGCTAATATCTCAACTTCCTTAGATTGTAAAGCCGTGGGACTCGACCCATACCCCTCCACACAAAAAATAGCTCCCTTTTCCTCTTCTTTTACAAACGTGGGGAACGTTTGGAGGTTTTACTCTTGGAAGATATATCCCGCCTATCCCATGGTTTACCAGACAACCGCAATCGACTCAAAAAGAGTACGCCCACACAGTAATGGGGATGGAACTACGCTCCCTAAAATGCTACCTTCAGGCCATCCATCAAGCAGGCCGCATTGGACATGACGGCTGCTGCAGCGTGCATTTTCATCAAAACTCCCCGAACCTTTCCGTCCGTCTCCAGTGCCCTCACGGCCACGTTCATTGCCACGTCATGTAGGACTGCACATGCATCCGGTTGCCAACCTCCAAGAGTGGAGATTGGCACAGGCACGAGCCTACCTCTGGTGTATGTCGCGATAAAGGATTGATACCTTCTCTGCTTTGCATTTCCCACCGCATTCAGAGAGGACCTCGAGTCGAAGGCCCTCAATCTCCTTTTACAAACTTACCCGTCATTTTGCTCCCACGCATTTGAACTACTGTATCCGTATTTCGGCAATAGTGAAAATGAGTGCAACCGCTATCATTGCAACCCGAAGGGGGGTTCGTTGCACCACGTATTCAGATTACGCTATTCAGAGGTCACGTATGTCTATGTTCCCTCAATTATGTCTGCAAAGCGCTTGCAATTGACGCTCTGTGCCCATTTGCGTCCCCATTCTGTGACCTCGGAATTTCGTTGCTCGTCTCAGGCACCAGGTATCCCTCTGGTAGGATACTTGTCCACTAAAGCAAATTCTACCGAATATGACACCCACGCGTTCGCGAGCGCACTCACAATCTTAACACCACAGAAAGCTTTTTTACGTACGAATGCTGTGCAATTTGATAGGGGTTAATCGTCGCGAGAAGAGATACTTAGAACCAACTACCCCAAGAAGGAGGAGTTGCGAGCGACAAACGTGCTACTGTGGTATATTTGAACGAATAGAAAGGAGTGCATATGGAAGAGAGTTGAGAGGGTTACAAGCAAGTAAGGAAGGGGCAGGGTCTACCACCTATGCTCAGTCACTAGCGAAAAATAAATGCTTCTTGGGTCTGAAGTTGGCTCTCAACTTCCTAACTATCTGAGACTGGGCCTGAAGTTGTCTGCCAACTTGCTTGACCTCCATAAAAGGAAGCAGTTTACTCAGCTTATATAGACTTTTTGCTAACCCAAAAGTCTCAAAAAAACACACTAATAACCGTAAAATACATTCATGGGAATCATGTGAACCATAGAGGCTATTAGAAGATTTTTCCTCAAAGTAAATATCTAGGTGCCATACCCATTCCAGCCAACCATCAGCCAGGGGTGGGAATTAATGTGGCCATTATATAGACTTTTCAGTTTCATTCTTTGTATCACTCAGAACCTGGAACTGTACATCCATATATTACGACAGCGTGTCCGTAAATAGAAAAAATCAATCGATGAATTTGCCACACTCATCCAAATTTAAAAAAATACTACAAATTCAGAAACTGTAAAAATATCTGCCCAATTCCGATACTGTATACAATTATGGTCTTCATCTAGATTTTTTCGTGTGCGAATTTGCGCACATCACAATTCACAGCGTGGTCTCTTATATGTGGAAATTGCTTGGGTAGTTTCTCTTTGAATATATGCTTCTTCTATGTTTCCGTCCGGCTCTAACTATGCAACCAACATCGTCAGCTTCCACGATGCACTTTCTAAATCACTATGGGGTCATCGCTTTCTAATAAAGTGTGTCAGTATTGATTCTCTAATCCTCGCTTGATCTTAATTTACTATATGCAATCCTAGAGGCCTACTTCATCCAGCCATTGCAGGATCCTCGCTATGTCCTCCGCAACTTACAATGGCTTTTTTACCCCTTTAGGACACGATACGAAAAAGTGTTGTTACCTTTTACTGAAACTTATCTCTTGCCTACCTGCACTACCAGGAGCTCTGCCCTTTACAATCCAATGGACTTGCTTGACTTTTTCCTACCTTATTGGTAACTACCACTCTCGAGCGTAGTGTCAGCCACCTGTTTTTTGACTCGCTTCCATGTTTTAGGGTTCGATATATCCTCACACCCATCAATTTCATATTAAAGTGGCAATTACGGACCTCTCAACGTACCGAAATATCGTCGAAGCGCACGAGATTTGATCCCTCTCATGCTCCCAGTCCAGGATTCTCCCCTTTAGTTCCCTGTGCTCAAACAAAACACCATCACAGAAGACTATATCGGACCTTCCACGAGCGGGTGCAGGAAGAGATCGATGTGGGCGACAACAGACGGAAGACCTTCCGTGCCTTCATGGGACTCCCCTGCGCGAAAGAGTGGATGTACTGCACCCCGTCTCCGGGCCTTAAGACTAGCATTGAACCAAGAGAATTCTCAATATGATTCCAATACTATTGCCAAGTCCGGTTTTTCCCTCCGGAAACACCATGCCCCAAGAAGAACTGCCCCGAAACTCTGGACTGTTTCTGCGATCATCTGTTGCACTGTTTGCACAGTGGCGAAAGGACGCAAAGACAAGACCGTCAGGCTCGCTTATTGGCGAGCGATCTTGGGAAATCTGCGCCACATCCAGCCATCGAGATGCGAGAACGGGTCCACCGCAAAAGATCTGATATTCGCGCAAGGGGACGAGTTGGCAGAACAGACTTCTTCGTTGTCACCTTCGCCAACCCCCTAGCGCCCTCGAACAGGAGAGTACGGACTTTCAACCCACTCACCTCGCTTAACGCGGCAAACACCGCGAAACACAGAAGATACGAATCCTTTATCGAGTCTTCCGCCAGAAGTAGGCTGGTGCCCGTCCCTATCTCTACTCTCGAAGGATAGAACACAGACGCCCACGCGTTGTTAACCGACGTCGCACGCAACATCGTTACGAGGGCAAGGGAGACCTAGGCAAAGGTGAAAGAAGTCTTAAAACAGCGTCATGCCGCAGCGGCAGCGATGCCCAATGCGGCGTGCCTGTTGGCCGGCCTCCAGTCAGTTTCCTAGCATTTTGACGGCTTTTCTCCAATCCTTTATATTGTAAACCTTTACCAACATCACGAAATCCCTCAGGAAACAGCGGACCATATTTTTCAAGGATTAAAAACACCTCAAATTTCCCCCGATTTTTCTTCTCCAGTTCTTTTTCCTTTATCAGAAGTTACAGACAAAAGATACTTCTCTCTCTGTAGTAGAAACTTGTTGGCATTCACATGTTCGGAAGCATCATCTGCTTGTGGGTTTCTGCCACTAGAAAGTCTTAGTTTCACACCACGAAGATTCATCAGTCGCCTCCAATACTTCAAAATGAAGTTTCTATCCCTGTCTGAGGTCACATCATCCAGAAACTCGTAGGAATAAAAGTTTTCCAAAACAAATCCTTAGTCTATATTTGGGCAGTATCCAAAGTTTTTTGGGGGGAAATGAACCCAACTGTTAAGTCGATCAACCCATTTCGTAATTGAATCATGCCCGCTTTTCTTCATGAGCAGCTTTCAAATGAAACTTGTAGTTCACTATCCCCATCTGCAGTCAGATACCATTAGCAACATGCAGCTTCTTTTGAATGGAGTCCTTATAATACTCAAAATTATGATACTCTTCACAGTACTTTCGAAATTCTCGACTTTCATGTTTTCAACGTAAATTTTCTAGTGTGGACAGTATCTGTGCAGATTAATCATATCCATCAAACTTGCGTTCGTGACTAATTTGAAAATACCCGACACTACCTTCCGCAACACATACAACTTTCCATTGTAAAATAGATGCTATTCCTCTTTCCTGGAACATCGAAATGGTCCTCCGAAATTTCTGCTTCTTGACCGCCATTTTTCTTCCATAACTTTTACCTCTGGATCCAAGAGCTGGTCGTCATCATACCGAGCAATTATCTGCTATAAATCAATTTATCGTTCACTGAGACGGCACTATATGTACTTAGTACATTGGGAGCTCATGAAAAATTCATTTACTGAAATTTGAAAATTTCTGGGCCTGAATAATATCGGAAAGGTTCCAAATTTGCTGAGAGTTTTCAACCATCGTACTTATTTACGGCTCAGCTGCGGTTTTGTGAAGCTCTTACGCAGCTGGTTGTCAGTTAAAATATCAAAATGAGACCTTTCAAGGTAGCACTAGAATCTCCTCATAACAGTGATTACAGCAAAAAAGTCTCTGTAATTTTCTGTGTACTCCGACTATTTGGTTGAAATAATCTTTGAATAGAAATAAATTAAGCCATGCCTTCCATTCTTATCCAACTATGTCAGGGGTTTACTGACAGCGAGCTGGGAAGCATTTACTTACTACGAAATGTATTTTTATGATATAAATCGACTAATGATAGATTCACTTTCATTGCTTCCTTTAACCTCTGTAAATCTATATCAAATTCTTTATCCAATTTACATATTCCCCGCTCCTTCTTGGTAGGGCCCGAAAGAGGTAAAGCAATTTCGGAAAACTTTGGAATGGACCTAAGTACAAGTTTTATTCAGGCACGAAAACTTCTCAAACCAGAGAAAACATGAGTTTCAGAGAAGTCCGTAGGACTTTTACTCTTGTCAGGATTGACAGAATTGCGGTCCTTTCCAGCTATTAAACCAAGAACCGCAAGCTAATTATGAAAGAAATTGCTATTTTTCAGGGATTTGTACATCACACGTTACTTCAATTACTTCAGAGTGGTTGTCTGGCGTTTATAATGTCCTTCTATGTTCTTAGCGGAGATAAGAAGATCAGCCATGCAGAAAAACCAGAAACCTGCATGCAGTCGTGAAAAATCTCTTTTGTTAACGGTTGGAACCTAGCAGGAGCACTGAAAAGCCCCTTAAGCATAGAAAGATGTTGGAATATCCCATGTTTCTTAGTAACCGTAGTCTCTCTGATATCCTCTACTTTCACCCTACCTGGTAAACTAAGGACAAAAAGGAAAGCAAGGAGAGTAGATGTTTAACGTTGAGGAAAAGGATTCTTTACGGGTCAGTTCCTTTCTGAATAGGATGGCTTGGGACAGCAGCGTCTCCTTTCGCTGCTTTTTACGGAAGCCATATGGACCAAAAAGTTCAGTCAGAAAGGTTGCAATACATGATATTCTAGATGAATGCCTCACGGCAGTTTCAAAAGTTAAAATTGGCTATCGATTTGGATTGTCCAGCTTTTGAAGAAGCCTATTATATTTACATTATACTATTTTAAGATGCCAGTAGAAACATTGGGTTCGGACAACTTGTTACAGTGGAAGGTCTTTTTGTTGGTGAAACTGATTCAGGATAAATATTTCACACGCTTCCGTGGTGTTAAAACAAGTACATGAGACCTTTCAAATCTATTATTGCAGCACGGCCTATAGCTACAGAAGAATTCACTGATGAAGTCAAGGTACCGACAAAGGCCTACAATACTCTTTTGAGCGCGGAACTATAATTATTGGTAGCTTTGGACTCAAAAAACCTATTCCAATCTCAGTCCAGCTGTCGAAACTCATTGGATCGAACTTTTCGCTGTTATTTAATTGTGATTTAATACTAATTCTAGATTTACAACGTCAAAAACATGTGATAAATACCTGAATCGGTCAATCCAACGTACCAAGTGGCCAAAATGAACAGTTCTTGGTCAAACCATTAAATATTACTATTTTTGCATTGAAATATGCGTTGCTTTTCTAATCATATCCCAATTGACCTTCCAAACAGTCTTGGGGGCGTATCCAACAAATTAACAATAAAACGTGTGAAAACTGTTAATTTAAGAATTCATCTGATCCATTAACGACGTTTTTGATACTCTTCAATACGATCTAAATTTGAGTAATGGTCGTTTCTAATGTTCGAATATGTTTAATAGTCGCACCGTTTGTTTTTCTTGCTTGTTCTAAGCTATTTGTATCCACACTTACGAGTAGTTTGTAAGTCAGTTGTAAAGTTCAGTGGTGTTAATCATAGGCAAAGCAGTCTTAATCCAGTTCCACTGCTATTTAAGAACTGCTATATAGCATCATATTTCATGCCATCAATCACATTATGCCAGCCCTATTTTCCATTTACAGTAGAACACGGAAACATATAAATCCGAAATCGAGCTCTACAACTGGCGTTTATTGCATTGGCGCTGTGTGAAGGTCAAAATTTAAATCTGGGCTTAACAGGTGCTCCAACTGCTAAAAGTCAAACCAACAATTTTTTAATCAATATGCAATATTTATCAAATTCCTTCCTTTGCAAGACCTCTACATCAACTCTATGTGGAAACTGCCCTTTCTCGTAGATAATAAAATTTTCGTTTACTCATACGTTAACTCACTCGGCTCGGGCCCACGAGATCCAGAGAGAGTCGCAACATAGACTTATTTGCCTGTTAAGGAGCCTCGTACACCTCATTAAATTCTCGCTGTAATATTTCATTTCAATATACTTTCAAAATTCTACCCACGCTTAACGATTCAATACAGAATCCAAATCACCTTTATAATGTCGTGTTTTTCATCACTGTCGCTTCAAGGGTGAGACCACAAAAATCTAGAAAGCAATTTACGTCGGGATTGCGCTTTTATCTATCGCCAAATGACAACAGACATTCTATTGCTGTATTTTCGCCCTCAACTAGGAAATTTTATATCGATCCGTTTACAGACTTACCATTTGACGAGGACGCAAGAGCCATCATCCTGGTTTTATAAAGCCCCGGCAGTTGCAGGATAAAAGGAGGAACGCAAGGAGAAACTCGTCAGAGTACGAAGCTGAAAGGACATCCAAAAGGGGAAATACTTGGGTGGTTTTACTCTTGGATGAGAAATTAGGTCTTTCCTAGAGTTTTCCAGGGAAATACGATCGACTCGAAAACATTTATCGATACAGTAATGGGGAATACATTACACTCAATGCTACCGTAAAGGCCAACTTTGGGCCACATATCACGCAGGCCGCATTGGAAATGGTGGCTCCTGCTGCGTGCATTTCCATAAAAACCCGACTAGTCTTTC
Organism: Kappaphycus alvarezii; assembly: GCA_002205965.3. Taxonomy (NCBI): domain Eukaryota; phylum Rhodophyta; class Florideophyceae; order Gigartinales; family Solieriaceae; genus Kappaphycus; species Kappaphycus alvarezii. The sequence continues at coordinate 51,163 of NADL03000077.1, read as the reverse complement.
CATACGTCTCCGTTACCCTCACGCCCATTTTCTTACCATATAGTGAAGCACTGCGCATGTACCCAGGTGCAAACCTCGAAGTGTAGGGACTGGCATAGGCACGAGCCTACCTCTAGTGGAGGTCGCGGTAAATGTCATTATCAGAAATAACTTTAATATCAGCAAAATTGGCGAACTTAAAAAAAATAATTACAGTGCTGGCCGAGTTGGTATGCTGGGCTGGATGATTTGGCATCTTAAACGAGCCGATCTCTAATTATACGCTGTCCGAGCTGGCTTGTTGCCCTGGCTGCGCTGGTTGTGCTGGAAATGTACTACCAAATCTATTTTCAACTGCATTTAGAGAGTTGCTGTGAACTTTACAGTAGTGGTGCTGTGCATTCATAGGTACTACTCAGGTGCGAAAAAATTCGGGGGTCTGAAACTGCATATTTGGCGCTAGGAGGGGATGCCCAAGGGGGTGGCTAGGGGCACCGGTCATGGAGCAGAATAAAAGTATTTTTTGTGGTCTAGATATTGCAATTGGAGGCCACAGGAAACTCTGAACCACTCGAAAGAATACTTTTTGGTTGTATTGTTATTATTTATACTTTGCAGGAATTTCTTGTTTCCTTCTTGATGATGAAGATTGTGAGGAATATAAGTAAAAATTATTCTTGCCCTCAGAATAAATACCAGCTTGTGATACTAAAAAAACAATTCGTGACATAATCCTAAGATTAAGAATTAGAAAACTGATAATATCTGAGCCTATGTGCTTGAAGAAGAAAGTTAAAAAAGCCAAGTACATAGAACACAACAAAAATTGATCTTAGCTTGACTAACCACTTAAAGGTTAACTGAGTAAATGCAACAACAGCAGCAATATCTTTCACTGTAACTGTGGCTCACAACAAGTTATTTTATCTGTTTTACAGACTCCCATACTGACATAAATTTCAAGATATATATAATTGGCAGTGTAATTTGTATTATTTTCAAAAACTTATGTGCAACAATCGGTTGTGGGATGAACAATCACTACGTCGAGCAAACATAACGTTGGTAATTGTGAGGGTTTTTTTGCTGGTATTAATCATTTGAAATGTACCACTGGGCTTCACAGAGACTCAGTAGGTGCTACACAATAAACAAAATTGATTACATGAAAATTTTTATTTTCTGTTTTACTTACGCTCAATGAGAATATGAGGATAAAATAGCAGGTACAATTTTAACCGAAACTTCCTGAAAAGAAATTTACGTACACACTATGAAAAATGAAGATAAAGTTTAAAAGATATGATTTGGGGCAGTCACATACATTTCTGGATACAATAACGGGTATTGAAATCAAATACTACACATTTTCTATTATTTAACTTTCTAAGACCGAAAAAACTCCTAATAAAAACTAATTACCAGCTATAAATAAAGCAAAGAAGGCTGGGCGCTACAAAGGAATGAGTTTTAAACCTATTGGCCCGCTTTTGCGTTACACCTGGTTAGACACACCCATTTAAAACACATTTCATAATTTTCGCACCAAATTCTATCATAGACGGCAGCGGGAAGAAAACTGTTTCTTGTAATTGTAGAATTCTCATGAAACATTGCAAACATACTTGCATAAAAACGTTTCTCAGGGAAAAATGTCAAAAATATAGCGCAAAGATAGTTTACCAAGCCGCAAAGCGGTTGGTCAACGAAATCAACGAGAAGAATGAAGATATTGAATCCCAGTACAATTAGAGAGCTCAAAATTAGAGACGTCTCGAGAAACTGATGTTAACGATTCTCCAAAAAATTCGAACTGTATAATTTTGAATGAGGAAGAAACAGATTGAACATCTGGTGCTGATATATTTCAAATGATGCTGTGTATTTCTATGTTTTTTAAAATACTTCATTCTTTCGTGCTAAGAGTAGCCACGTACTGCGTCATTTATGTTTCAAGAATGCTGGAGAAAGTTTAAGTTCTATTTCTTACTAATTATACGTGTTTGTTTTTAAAAGGCTAAGATACTGAAATTTGTATCAAATTAGAGCCTTTTTATCGTACTGTATCTACTGAATTCATTTCTTTGCTGATTTATGTCTATGACGCCCCACTATACTTTCAAATATAGCCAAAATTGATACGGAAGTTTTCTTGTCGAAATCATCACTTGTTTCGGCCCTGAAGTATATACATACGTGTGGAGATAATAATTATCCGAAAATGTGCAAAGAAATGAAAATTTAGATGCGAAGGATGGGCATATAATTTCAAAGCTACCTCAAATCCTTAAATTTCCATAAAGTTTATCATAGCCAATTTTTATATCCTAGAATTTCAAAAACGGATAAAGGTCGTGGTTTCGTTTTCAAAATAGGGCGCATAAAGCGTCAAACACATTTGAAAGGATGAGTTCTAGGTTGCGAGAAAAAATACTGATCAAAGCTTGGTATCAATTTCAAGGGCCGAGAAAGAAAGTTTTGAATTGTGCATTACTCGATCTGTGCTCTAATCGTCCCACTGTGCCACAGTTTTCGGAAATATTGACAAAATTATGTTTAAAATAAACATGGAGCTCGAAGCTACAGGTAGGTTCCATTCTCATTGTACAACCAAAAAAAGTCTATCAAGTACCATGGAAAACAGACGAAATATAGCGCGGCATATATGAGAGTCTCATAGACAGCCATACATCTTTTTCTCCATTTAATTTGCTTCCTAAAAAAGAATTTCGCATTTTATGCGCATTTCACTCCATTCTTTACATTATGCAGAATTCTAGTCCTGGTCAATAGTACTAAATTATTGCTGTATCTCGTGTTAGTAAAAAATCTAATCATGAAATAAATCTGACCTTGATCTATTCGTTTGCGTCAGAAATAAATGAACTCCAGTAATATCTTTCTAATCGCTGGAGTTTAAACACACTACTTTCATATTTTAATACGCGGTAGTGAAAATTCAAGACTTAAGGACTGTGAAGTAACGTACTTGAATTATTTTAGCGTAGTAAACCTAACTAGAATTTACAATATTGAATACTGTGCTTACAAGACTAGATTTGAAACTACTGGGATACTAATTTTCAATACTGGACGATTAAATTATGCCCTAAGCCACCCTGCAAATTCATTACACTTTATACTGCACCAGAGACAGTATTAAACATCTTTTACTCAAAAACGGAAATCACTAAGAGTATTTCAAGACGTTTCAGATAAAAATGATGGAGAAGCAAACTTTTATTGACACCCAAATTTAAATATACTGATATGATAGTAAAATATTGGAAAGTAAAAGCTTTGAAATTTTGAAAATAATTTGTATCCAATGTTCTACATACAAGATTTTTGAACATAGGCATTTTTGCTGATAAATGAAATAATCGTTGATTGAAATCAAAACTTTCAAAGCTCTCTAAAGAAGTTAGCTGAAGCGTTCGTATAGATATTATTGCAAACTGGAAACAACTTTCTATTTCAATTCATAAAAAGATTATGCAGAAAAATAACACACATATATTTCGGTTTTATAATATTCTTATGGGATTATTGGAGACAAACAAGCAAACTTTGTGAGTATTGGAGACAAAAAAGCAAACTTTGTATGCAGCAAAACGTTTATTAGTTTAATATTGGGCGGATATAGGATTCTGCATACCCATTATAGTTCAATTAGTCTCTAAGAAATGTTTAAATAGTATAAACCCTTTACTTGAAGTATTGGTAATTTAGAATTAAAATTTGCATACTGTTTCGTAAAACATTATTTAGGAAAAGACGAAAATTATCGTTTCTCAGAAACAGTTGCAGCTTTTGATGTCGCCTTGCCCGTAACGGAATAATGATTTATGAAATGTGTAAATAGAAAGCCAGTCATCACACGAACAGCGCAATGTCAATAAAAATTATACAAGGCTCATGGATAAGACTTATGTAGTACTGTGTTTCCCCTTTCATATTATCTATGGTTGATTTTACTCTTATTTTTATGAAAACAAAACGTTTTCACTGAAATTTTGTTTATACAACCCATTTCATGGAGCGCTTTCCATGTAAACTTTCCCTAAAATTAGTAGCGTAGACATAGAAATTATATATAGAAGTCCATTGAATCCACTAGGTGGGCGAAGGTGATAATGTTGGCAAAGCTTCATGAAGCTCATCACCGAAAATGTTTATGCACGACTCTCGACCGTTCGCACTTGTATTTGAATTTGTAAATTTACTGCAGCACGGAATTCTCAATGGAGGAAATTTTAGATGTTTCACCCTTGGAAGATGTATCCAATCTATCCCATGGTTTTCCAGACAACCGCAATCAACTCAAAAAGGGTATGCCCACACAGTAATGGGGATGGAACTTCGCTCCCTTAAATGCTACCTTCAGGCCAGCCATCAAGCAGGCCGCATTGGACATGACGGCTGCTGCAGCGTGCCTTTGCATCAAAACCCCGAACCTTTCCGTACGTGTCCAGTTCCCTCACGGCAATGTTACTTGCCACGTCATTTAGCACTGCACATACATCCGGGTGCCAACTCCAAGAGTGGGGATTGGCACAGGCACGAGCCTACCTGTGGTGTATGTCGCGATAAAGGATTGATATCTTCTCTGCTTTGCATTTCCCGGCGCATTCAGAGAGGACATCGGGTTGAAGATCCTTACTCTCCTGTTGGAGGGAGCCAGGGGATTCAGGCACTTCTCAATCTGTCCGTTTCCGAATGTAATTAATATATGTCAAGCAAGTAATCGCTAACTGTCGGTGCGACTACTTCGAAGAGATTAGAATGCATATTGGCGATTTGTGGTACATACTGTGGTTAAATGGGACTAACTATGAAGGAAAAGGCCGAACCCAGAGGGTAGAACATCAGTCACACTAATCGAGCCAGTGAATACTGCTGGCTCAGGTGATGGTGTGGAGCTGTTGATTATGCAGTCTGAAAGCTGTTTTTAAACACAAAGAATCATCTTTAATTCATTTGATGGATCTCAAATCACCCAAAAACCTTCCTCGTTTCAGTCTGATATCAGTCCAATATCATTCCACTTCGAGGCTGAGGCAGTCCAGGAAGATATATCGATTGACAGAGGACTTGAGACATGTCTAGATTCACCATTGGTTATTGAGAATCTGACGGAAGCGATAATTGGCCCAGTAAACAAAGTAAAAATATTCGACCAAGTGGTGGACCCAGAAGCGCGCCCTAGTAAGAGCAGTGTCAAGCAATGGTACGTGTATCGGTGCACGATCTGGATAATTATTGAAGAACTCAAAGGGCATGATCTTAGGAATATGTTCAATGAATTGCCTCCTCCCAAGAACCTGTTTTTCGCCGATGTTACGAATGGCAGTAATGCCCATATGATGTACAAGGGGGAAAGTTTGGGTGTTTTACTCTTGGAAGGTATATCCGATCTATCCCATGGTTTTCCAGACAACCACAATTGACTCAAAAAGGGTATACCGACACCGTAATGGGGAAGGAACTACGCTGTACAAGGAACTGCGAGACCTGGTTTTTGCAAGAGGTGGGGGTATAGAAAATAAAAGGCAGCTACAAATCAAGAAAGAATTGGATGCGTACTACACAGACTCTTACGCAACCAAAGATGCAATTGACTTGGCTCGAGAAGTGTTTGTCCCTGGAACAAAAACAGTTGTCGCCGAAAAATCCAGTGCATCTAACAGTATCAGTAATTTAACATCTACGATCATATTAGTTGACCCAGTTAAAAGAGAGATTCAAGGAAAAGAGCGCACATTTCCTGCTGAGAAGCAAATACAGACTGAAATCTCGCACATATAGAAAGCAAATTCGCAAAAGTTTTTGGCACTCACCTGGAAAAGACAAAGAAAAGCTCGCAATCGTCCAATTAGTTCCAACAAGGTCCTGTTAACAACAAGCATTCCCAAAATATGGCTAGTACTGATAGGGGTAAATCGGCGATGGAAGAGATCCTCAGAACCAATTACCCTGCGAAGGAGGTGTTGCGAGCGACAAAAGTGCTACCGTGGTATTGTTGAACGAACAAAGGGGAGTGTATATAGAAGAGAGTTGAGGAAGCTACAAGCAAGTATAAAAGGGGCAGGGTCTACCACCGACGCTCTGCGACTAGCGTAAGAAAAAGTTTTCTTGGGTCTGAAGTTGACTCTCAACTTCCTACTACTCGGGACTTGGCTTGAAGTTGTCTGCCAACTTGCTTTACCTCTCCATGAGGAAGCAGTTTACTCAGCTTATATAGACTTTTGTCTACCCCTAAAGTCCGAGCAAAACTACAGAAGATACCAAGAAATGCATAAAAATACTTTGTGTGGACAATATAGTCTGAGCAAAAGATACTTAAGAAACTAACAATTAATTTGGTCCTATTATTTCCCATTCTCTAAATCAGATCCAAACAACTCCTCTAAAATATCCATGCTGTCCAAGCAGTCCCCACAAATATCTGCGAATGGCTCACAACTGTTTATTTCCCCCTGGGAGATATCTAGACTACTAAAGATATCTCCATCCGGTTCCATCGTGGCAACTTGATCCATACTCTCTATTCCAGGCCCCACCAGTCCAACACTTTCCATGCCCCCTGTTCCCTCATCCTCATCCTCCTCCTCCCCATCCTCCTCCCCATCCTCCTCCTCTTCCTCCTCTTCCTCCTCCTCCTCCTCCTCATCCTCCCCATCCTTCTTCCGAGCCTCGTACACTAGCTCAGGGGCTAACCATTCCTCGAAGGACTCCCCGCTCTCCTCCTCGACCTTCTCAGCCTCTCCCGGACTTACCTCCCTCGCTTCTTCTTCTATGAAGAGGCGGCGAACGAACTCGATGATTTGCTTCTTTGTTTGCCGCCGGATGTAGTCGTCGGCATCGGTTGGCCCGTAGGCGGCGAGACGAAGGCCATTGATGGAACGGGAAGGGCGGTTTTTGGAAATAGGGACAGAGGGGCGAAGGTTGCTCATTGTGATAGACGTTGGGGAACAGGAGGCAATGTAGGGTGTTTTGGGAGTGTGGGGGGAGAGGGGTGATGAGTAAAATGATCGCGGGCATTTGGAACTTAGAATAAAGGGGTTTAAATAGGCTCCCGGGGCAGGTTCTATAGATTAGGAATAGGTAAAATAAATCTGCAAGGGATTTTGCAGTAGTGCATTTGCGCCCTTCTTCTCGAAAAAGGCGAATTTGGAGGAGGAGGTAAGCTAAAAGGGAAAAGGGACTTGATTCGGGGTCGATTCAGAGGGTTAAATACAGTATAAAAATATCTAGATGAAATGGAAGTAAATCTGGAAATGACGGTGGGAGAAGTTAGGGGCGGGATCGTTGTAGGTTGCTGGATTACACGAAGGGAGGACCATTTCCTGTATTAAATGAGGGAGGACCATTTTTTGTATTACAAGTACCACACAGAATCGTACAAACGAAAGAGTAAGGGACTCCGAGAGAGATTATGGAGATTCAAGCGGTATCTCTACACATTCTTTCAATGTGCTGTCCAAGTTGGTGACATGGTTTAAGGACAGATCGGACAAGCTCAGCGGAGACGAGGGCGAGAATAGAGAAGAAATGTGTGGAATTTACTTTAATTGTGTAACTCAGTGGGTTTTCCCAGATTATGCAGCTCTACGCAACTTCAATATAACGCTAGTAGCAGGTGGGGCAAAAAATTACTACAAATGCAAGGTACATGCCAGTCCTACATGCTCCAAGTCTCTCAATGACGTTAACCGTTTTATCATGGACACATTTCATGGAAGAAAGGCAAAAGAAGCTACTCTCGAATAGCGTGACTCCCCGTCCATGTAGGAACACGTGGTATCATCTGTATCCTACCAAGCTACTTTAAAGGCGGTACGCGACCTTATCATTAAGCACATGAACCTCTTTACGAAGGAAAGGTAATCTGACCGAGCTCAAAAGCGTTGGTTGGAGAATGTAATATATTGTTACAAATGGTACCGCCCAAATACTGCAAGGGCAAATGAAATGGACTTCGACCAGATTTATACTGTCTTAAAGTCACAGTCTATCGGGTAGAACAAAGTTATAGAGCTTAGAACTCTCCACAATTTTGAGCACAAAGTCAAAGACAAGACCTTTCGAGGCAATGGGTTCTGGTTAGGGTACATGTATGGTAAGGCAAAGGCAAATACCAAACATAAGCTATTCCGACATGGGCTATCTAATTTTATTGCCGGATCCTGTTTTGGGTGTTGTCTCGCGGGTTTTAGCGTATTGATTGCCCAAGTTGCTCGTAACGTCAGGATTACACAAAAGACTGTGCGAGGGCAATATAATTAATTTCCTTTGAAGAAAATAAACAACTAATTTCACTCTCGGAAGTATCTAAAGTCATGGATGAACCAGAGATACAGTACGGGGAGGATTAGGAGGAATTGCTCATGGATGACACTAATAGCGAGATCAATGGCAGCAAGGAATCAGTTGAGGAAGCTAAAGCAGGTCTTATAACTTTAACGACCCCTCCTTTTGAAGGGTCAGTAGTCGCAAGTGAGGACAAAGTAATCGTTCACCAATATGCGAACAACGAAGGAACAGAGCCATATGTACATGAGTCCAACATATATCCTGACAAAATAGATCCTTAAAATGTTGATGAGGTGCTGATTGTTGAAAGCTCCATTGACACGGTCACGATACTAAATGCTCCAGATCCCAACATTTTCGATCTAGTCTTATACATTTTAAGGTAAGGAGAATGACAACAGACGCAATGTCCTATTAAAAGGGCCACTGGTAATAAGAAAGATTTAGTACTTGTATCCCATGTTTGAACTGCATCTTGAGTACTTGGGAACCTTTGTACAAAGCAGTATGTTTCATACAGGCGACTAGTCATGTGATCTTTCCCTTCGGTTGCCTGGATACATGGTATGGTATTGGCATCTTATTAGCAGTAGAGCACGACAATTATTCTTTGGTAATGGGAGCGTTACCACTGAATATTATCGATTCAAGCAGAATAAAACTACAAATCGCGGAATGAAAGTTTATGAAAAGGTTTTCATGTTTTCATTGTGTTGCAAAACACTTGGGCTGCTTGTTCCACGTTGAACCGCGGCATCTCATATGTCAAATTTACTTTTAAAAAGTATTACGCAAGTCCTTGAAGAGCTTCAGTTTGAACCAACAAGCGCCAAATTTCAAAAGCCACAAGAGTTAAATTATGCGGAGTTTATTCCTTTTCGATGGTTCCTTGTGGTAGCAATTTTAGTTCTTGGTGCTCGTAAATCATTTCTGTGGATAGGTTGTCACACAATAAGAAGCGTCTGCGGTTCCCAACAGGGAGAAAACCTCGGAAACCTATTCTTCGACCTGGTGGTAACTTTATGGCATCAGTAGAACGGGTGTCCGCTGCAGGATCCGACTATACTGCTAGCTAAGTGCTAACCGGGTGGGTGGTCCACGTCGGCCACGTGCAGCGACATACGCGATTCAATAGATTGTGCACTCGACGACCAGATTGTGCTACTAATACGCCTATAAATCCGATTGCGGATAACTCCTGTCGACGTGTGGAATTTGTCAGCAATGCGAGGCACCAGTCCCTCTATGAAGCGGACGGTTTCAGGGGAAGGGGAACCCAAGGAATCAAAGGCCAGCGGTTGAAATTCGAAATCGGGGGCCTGTGTAGGGTTATCGGAGGCCGGGGGGAGTCGACGCGACAATTTTCTCTCCAGGTCCGTCACCTTGTTGCGGTGTGCAATTGCAGCCGCACCGCCCACTTCCCTTGTAGCTCTCGTTCTGACATCGTCCTGGAATGGCGAGACTACGATAACGTCGCAGGCGATCGGGCGGGCCACAGTGCATTCCGGGGCTGCTGGTGGGTGAACCAGTATGTCAGCGGGTCGCAGATTGGTGCCGGGCACGAGGAGTGGGACCTCGAGCTGGCAATCCAGGCCGGCGGCCCGGGCGATACGGCCAGCGATGACGTTCCGCAGTGAGTTATGCTGGTGTTTGCGACCAAACCCAGACGGGCACAAGTCTACAGCGTGGTCGCCTAATATGTCCATTTGGCGTTTACAATGCTCGCAGTTCCGAGGAAGCGAGTCATCATAAACGGACAGTCCCAAGTATCGGCGAAGCATTATTTTCCAGTGCACCGCGGCCACCTCCGTGTCAGCCGAGGGATGTGCGTAAAGAAAGGCAGCACCGGGGCCTTTGCGTAGCGCTAGACCGCGTACATCTGCATCCGTGTGTCGGTCCGGGTTCGGAGATCTAGCCCAGTGATCGTTGCGCCAATGAACCTTGGCCAGCGCCTCCTGCTGCACACGTTTTAGGTAGGTTTGGATGTGTGTGTGTGCAGTAGCAAGAGGGAGCGGGTCAAAGGATCCGAGGTCAACGGGGTAGGCCATTCCAGGGATGTGCAGGAGGAAGTCTCGAATGTGACGGGCGGCTTGACCGAGAAGGAAAGCCTTGTCACGGCGGTAGCGGGCGCCAGTGAGCGCGGTGGAGCAGGGCCCGATATGGGCTGCGGCCCGCAGTCATGCCGGTGCTGCATCCATGATACTCGAGGCAGCGGCGCCATCTAGGAACGGTGAGATGAGGGTGAACCCAAGACCGCCCTGATGGATGGGCAAGGTAGCCTGCGACCACGCGTTTTCGCTGAGTTGAACGCCATGAAGGTCGGTGAGGGACTTTTGCAGCAGAGTATCAAAAGCCTCGGCAGCAGCACGGGCTTCCCGTGGGTCAGCCAGCTTGAAGGCGTGGTCCACCAGACAGGCCGACGCACAGAGGCGGTGCATGTGAAACCGCGCGCGCGGGTCGTCAACCATGGGCAGGAGTTGGAGAGTTCGGCGGCACCCCTCAATCTTGTCTCGAGAAAGGCATTCGTGAAATGCCGGTTTCCGAGCGGAGCCCCGAGGAGCTCGAATCCGTCCGGGGAGCATTCAGCGAGGCAAAATTCTTGGAGAAAAGCCTCGCGCTGTGGGCGTAGGACCGTTGGCCAATGAATGCGCGTTTTCCCCGGATTGAGATGTAGGCCGTAGTTGGGTCCCTCGTCGCGGAGAATGCGGAGGGCTTGTCGGAGGTCGGGGAGGGACCCCATCAATGTACCATCATCGGCGTACCATTGCTTGAGGACAATGTGATATGGGTAAATCGGCGGGGGAAGAGATCCTCAGAACCAATTACCCTGCGAAGGAGGTGTTGCGAGCGACAAAAGTGCTTCCGTGGTATTGTTGAACGATCAAAAGGGAGTGTATATAGAAGAGAGTTGAGGAAGCTACAAGCAAGTATAAAAGGGGCAGGGTCTACCACCGACGCTCTGCGACTAGCGTTAGAAAAAGTTTTCTTGGGTCTGAAGTTGACTCTCAACTTCCTACTACTCGGGACTTGGCTTGAAGTTGTCTGCCAACTTGCTTCACCTCCACTAAAGGAAGCAGTTTACTCGGCTTATATAGACTTTTGGCTACCATAAAAGTCTCAAACAAACATACTAATAACCATAAAATGTATTCACGGTAATCGTGTGAACCAGAGAGACTATTAGAAGATATTTCCTCAAGGTAAATATCTAGGTGCCATACCCATGCCAGCCACCCATCGGCCAGGGGTGGGAATTGATGTGGCCCTTATATAGACCTTTCAGAGTCACTCGTAGTATCACCCACAGCCTGGAACTGTACTGACATCTACTATGACAGCGTGTTCTTAAATTTAAAAAATCAACCGATGAATTTGCCACACTCACCCAAATTAAAAATATCTTGCAAATTCAAAAACTGTAAAAATATCTTCCCAATTCCGATACTGTATACAATCATGGTCCTCATCTAGATTTTTTTCGTGTGCGAATTTGCGCACATCAAGGGCAATTTGCCCTTGGGCATGGTGTGCCAGGAGCAAACAGCGGGACTTGGCAGTGATATCGGAGCCACTGGGAAAATTGTCGGGCCTCGATACGCGTTTGCAGTCCGGGAGATGGCGCACAGTATACCCATTCCTTGCAGCCCGGAAGTCCAATGGATGCGCGGAACGCTTGTCTCCTGCAGTCTCCGGTGGGAATCGCCTGTTGCACTGTTTCATGAGAAGCATCCATTAGTGTCTTCTGCGGTGGTGTTTTTTGAGAGCAGAACGCAGTGAACGGGATGATCTTGGATGGTAGGCAAGACAGGGACCATTTCCGATGGGCGTCCATGGTGGCTGCGTATGTTTCCAGAGACTTGATTGGCGGTGGCAAGAAGTGTCTGCCCAGCTTGTCCGTTGCTGAGCTTGACGCGAGGAAGGCTGCAGGGACGATAGTCTTCGCGGAGGTGAGCCCTATTCCCAAGGAGGGCTTTTTGGGGTCCGCGGGCTTGACCGGCAGCTAGAGCTCTCGGAAGACCTCGGAGTCTAGAACACCCCCTGCGATGGACCGTAGGCAGCGCTCCATAGAAAGTGATGCGAAAGGGTCATTTCGCCAGTCTTCTAGTGCGGCAGAACTCAAAAACCGCTAAGCAGACATCAACTTGCGCAAATGAAATCGACCACCCTTTCCAAACAATAAAACAACCAACATCGCCCTGATTAGGGAGGGCCACATACACCCGTTGGGTCAAATTCACATCAATGTGCTTTGGTAAGTCCGGAGGAAACTGTTTAAAAGTATTCCCTCTTCCGAAAAGGGATGATCTGTAAATAGATGAAGGGCTATTTGCGGAGAGGCGGCCGGGACGCAGCCAAGGGTTACGCAGAATGGAGTCGCGAAAGGATCCGTGAGTATTATCGTTGATATCGGAATTCCACCAAAATTGCGCAGTGTACCCTGTCTTTTCCATTCACTGCGGCAGCTCCAGTTTTTACCTTGTATACACTACCGCCGTCATTCAGTGCTATTGCCTATTGCAGAGTAAAAGGTGGTAAGCAAAGTGCCACCGAACGATAAAAGCCACTGACATGCATCTGAAACAAGTTGGCTCTTACGGCGCAGATTGAAACGCTATAGGAATGAAATCGAATCAATGGAAAAAAGGGAGTGTCTTGAATGAGATGTGTGGATTGGCTGGAACACATTTGGGGTTGCAAATCTGAATGTCATAATACATACATGTACCGATAGTCGAAGCAATGTACAAATCATCATTGCCGTCGAGTGCTAGCACCAGCAACAGTCTACCAGAAAGTCGATGGGATGCCAACCAGCAGACAAGCAGCGTTAGAAGTTACTGCAACGCTGAGTGTCGTTATAGAAGAAGGGTATACCGACACAGTAATGGGGAAGGAACTACGCTCCCTAAAATGCTACCTTCAGGCGCTGGCGACGGTTCTTGCAAGCTCCGTGACTATTGATCACGAATCAATAGGTTCTTAGCAGTAGCCCTTTACAAAAATAGATGTACTAAATTGCCCGGGGAAATCTCTATCTATAGAGAGAGATTACTATGGTATGTGAGTTATCGCGATTCATCATATGGAGGAAGGCTTGGGTGTTTTACTCTTGGAAGATGTACTCGGCTCCATCCTGAAGTACTCTAGACAACCAAAATTGACTCAAAGCGGTGTTCCGGCGCAGTTGTTGGGGAGGAGCTACGACTCCTTTAGGCTACGGTAAGGCCACCCATCATGCTGGCCACATTGTACATGACTGCTGCTGCAGTACGCTTTTGCATCAACCACCTGCGAATCATTTCGTAAGTTTCCACTTACCTAGCGGCCAAGTCCCTTGCCATGTCATTAAGCACCGCAAAGGCATTTGGGTGCCCAACCTCCGAGAGTGGAGATTGGCACAGGCACGAACCCACCTCTGGTGGAGGTCGCGATAAAAGACTGATGTCTTCGCTGCTTCGCATTTCGCACCGCATCCAGAGAGGGCATCGGGTTTAAGGCCGTCACTCTCCTGTTGGAGGGATTCAGGGGATTTACAAAGGTGATATCGAACTAGTCAGTCCCTCTGTTGATTCCTATTACTTGGATGTCCGTTCTTGTGCGGTTGAGGCAGAGGCGAAGGTCTACGAGAGGATGAAGAGCAGCTCTCGCCAGGTCTTTTGCGAGGATATTGAGCTGGTAATCATGTCTGTTGATCCTGAGACTCCTGCCAAGCAGTGCATGAGGTGATTGTCTCATAGATTGAGTGTTTTCGGGCAGTTCCTTTTCAGGCATGGCGTGCCAGGGTGAAAAGTGTGACTTAGCATAGTATTGCGGTCAGACCGAGAATTCTCGAGGTTCAATGCTTGTTTGGAGTCCAGGGAATGGGGTACAGTGCACACATTGTTTGGCAACTGGGAGGACGGTAGAAACGCAAAAGAAACGCTTGCCTCCTGAAAACCCCAGGGGGAATTCGTTCTTGCATTGGCTCTGTATGGGGGGTTAATTTACTGTGGTAGATATGTGGGTTGGTATCCAGTAAATTGGCTCTTGCATTGGCTCACAGATTGCGTCATTCAATGTCTTTTGCGATTGTGTTTCTTGTGAGCAACTCAAACTGAAGGGAATAATTCGATAGGGATAAATAGGGGGAGGATTTTCTGAGAGCCAGTTATCCCAAGGCAGGCTTTACAAACGCGGAGAGTGCTACAGAATTATGTTTGTGAGAACGAGAAGAGATTAATACGGAGGGGGGACCGGGACTACAAGAGAGTATAGAATAGTAGGGTCTACCATCTATGTTCAGAGAACAGCGTTAAACAAATGCTTCTGAGGACTGAAGTTTATTTCCAACCTCTAGACTACCTCTAGACCACTCGTGTCTGGTCGTGAAGTTTTCTCCCGACTTGCTAGCTCTCTCCTGGAAGAAGCAGTTTAATCAGCTTATAGAGACTTCGTCGCAAGTCCGATGACTCCAAAAAACATGCAAAATATTATTAAATGTATTATAAGGAATCTTGCGGAAGAGAAAGAATAACATTTCATACTATCAAGATAAATATCTATAGTCACTACTTACAACTTTTCCCTCGAGATCCGAGCCGAACAATTTCTCCAAAATATACATACCCCAACAGAGTCCTTATAATTTCCGTCGATCAACCAAGAATTATGGACAGCCTCCTTGGACTTATTAAGATCCTCCAATCCCTCTTCGCGATCGTCAAACTCTGCTTCACTCCGAGCGGAGAAGCTCGACATTATCATTAATCCCTCACTTTCCCCTATGTACTCCATAACAGCTTCCCTGCAGTTTACACCAGTGTCCCTCATAGTTCTCCCAATACTCCTCAATTTACGATCCCTACACATCTTTTTCAGCCTCCTCCATCTTCTCAATATCTTCTTTCTCTTCATCAGTCGCTGCCTCGGCTGTTCTCCCGAAACAGTGACGACTGTCAAACCCCCGAAATTGTTTCCGGTTAATCATTCTACAGTAATCTTCGCTTTCAGTTTGACCATTGACTATCAAAGCCAGGACGTCTACAGGAAAGTAAGTTCAGCAGGACTTGAAGATGGTGAGAGAAACGCAGTTGATCAGGCACGTGTGCGGCACTCGCCAACACCAATGTACTGTGATGTTCAGGAACGTGTCTCAACGGGACTAAGGTCGGGATGAAGTGGCCATTAGAATGAGTCTAATACACAGGCACGTTTCGGACAGAAGAATATACATATTGTTTGTATACTAAGTATTGTGTTCGAATTACTTTACTGCAGGTGCAACATGCATAGTCTTGAATACCCCATTGTAACAAACCTAAAAACAATTTGGTTTGAATAGGGTGGCTAAACTCTGCATGTTGTGGGGCGCGACATAATACAGACGCCGCACACGTGGACCAAATTGCATAACTAAGCTGCTGATAAAGCCGAGCCTTTACTCCTCCCGCCGAGCATGCGCTGCGGGTTGCGACAGCGGCCTCGTATTCGTCGATTACCTTGGACGTCGTCGCAGACGGCGATCCAAGTGAGTCGAAGGCTAGCGGCACAAACTTCCATCCCAGTTTTGATCGTCCTGGGAGGGCTTCACCGGGGAGGGCTGCTACTTTGCTGGCAAGCTCCCTATTTTTCCGTCTTTCCGCTGCATTGGCAACGGCGCGCGCCTCACGCGCTCCAATGGACATGAACCCCTCTTGGAATGGCGATGTTACCGTGACGTCGTACGCCACCGGGAGGGGGGCGGCAAGGTGTTGATCTCTTCCGATCTCGGGTACACTAGAATGTCGGCAGGCCGTGCATTCAGTCCGGGAAGTAGGTATTTCACCTCATATTGGATGCGGACTCCTGCTGCTTTGAACAGTTGTCGGCCAAATACCTTCACCACGGCATTGTGCCGGTCAGTCCATCCCAGGCCTTTTTTGCAAAAATCCGCGGCATGGTCACCTCGGTTGTCCATGGACCTGTTGCACTCCGCGCATTGCAGCGGCACAGTGTCATCAAACACGTGAACTCCCAGGTGGCGGCGTAGCATCACTGACCACATCTTATTATAGGTTCGGCTGACCACAGACGGATGTGCGGTGAGAAAGGCTGCAGCAGGCGTCTCTAAGTATGCCTGGCGGCGGATCCTTCCCCGAATATCAGCTTCCGTATGCAGCGTAGTGCTTGGGTACCTCTCCCATTCGTCTTCTTTCCAGAACACCTTTGCTCCCGACTTGCACCAGGCTCGATATAAAATACTGTGTGTACTATCGGGCTTGTTTGCAAGATTGGCCGCTGTCAGCGTGTCTGGGGAGACCACAGTGTCCGTCGGAGAAGCTTGGGTGGAGTCGTCGGACAAACTCGAGAAGGTGGGCATCAGGATGTGCATAGATTTGTGCATGGTGGTGCTCTACGCTAGGATCATCGGGGCATGTCAGTTATTCGGAGTCGATGACGCTGGCCGCATACGACGCTAGATTCAGCGTTGCCACGGGTATAAATCCGTGGTCTCCGAGGCGCAGCGGAAGAGCCACTTGCTGACGGACCGCATTTGTCATCGGCACGTTGTTTGACCGCGCTTAATATTCCATCTGTTCTTGGTCAAATCTCATTGCCAGGACGCTTGTTGCACTCGGCGGTGTTAGCTTCATCACATGATGTAGCTTGCATGCCGAGGCACAAACGCGGTAAGGGTGGAACCGGATGCGAGCATCCCCAATCCTATCGATCAGCGATAACGTGTTTTTGCATCCTGCACTTTTTTCATTGAGAAGTTTGATGTGCGCAAATTCGCACACAAAAAAATCTAGATGAGGACCATAATTGTATACAGTACGGAAATTGGGAAGATATTTTTACAGTTTTTGAATTTGCAAGATATTTTTAATTTGGGTGAGTGTGGCAAATTCATCGGTTGATTTTTTCATTTTAGGACACGCTGTCATAGTAGATGTCAGTACACTTCCAGGCTGTGGGTGATACTACGAGTGACTCTGAAAGGTCTATATAAGGGCCACATCAATTTCCACCCCTGGCCGATGGGTGGCTGGCATGGGTATGGCACCTAGATATTTACGTTGAAGAAATTTCTTCTAATAGCCTTTCTGGTTCACGCGATTCCCGTGAATGCATTTTATGGTTATTAGTATGTTTGTTGAGACTTTTGGGTAGCCAAAAGTCTATATAAGCCGAGTAAACTGCTTCCTTTAGTGGAGGTGAAGCAAGTTGGCAGACAACTTCAAGCCAAGTTCCGAGTAGTAGGAAGTTGAGAGTCAACTTCAGACCTAAGAAAACTTTTTTTATGCTAGTCGCAGAGCGTCGGTGGTAGACCCTGCCCCTTTTATACTTGCTTGTAGCTTCTCAACTCTCTTCTATATACACTCCCTTTTGTTCGTTCAACAATACCACGGTAGCACTTTTGTCGCTCGCAACACCTCCTTCTCAGGGTAATTGGTTCTGAGGATCTCTTCCCCCGCCGATTTACCCCTATCATTTGGTACTCTTGTGGAGGGGGTTGCACCCGAGGTATTCGAGTTGAGCAGTAGTAAGGAACACTTCGGGGGATTTCTTTTCTGTAATCATGGATCTCAACGCTGCTCGTATAACGTTCACAGGGGCAAGACTGAAGACGTTGAGGAGTTTCTTTACACATATGTCAACGTTGTGATGCGAGAGAAGGGCGATGAAGAGAAGGCCGCAAGTATCTTCGCCTATCTTCATGGTGACGCAAAGCACAAATATAAGTCCAAGTTTATCGACGGGTGGTCTCTTAACGGGAATGGGCGTAACTTCGGTGAGGTATGTGAGTGGCTTGTGAAAGAGTATGCTAAGGAGGTAGAACCAGATGAGATGATTCGTACCGCCATAGAGGCCCGGCTCAACTTCGACGATTTGTTAAGCTCATTGGTGTACTTGTGTGATCTTTATGAAAAGGCTGGGTTCAACGCCCAAGCCAAGTACGGAATGCTGCGTAAGGCGGCTATGGGGGATAAGCGGCTCTCCGATTTCCTCCTCATCAAGGGCCCTCACACTTTTGATGAACTGAAGGGTACCATAGTAGAATTTGTCAAAAATTCGGAGACGTTTCAGTCACTGAGTGAGGTACCGAGGGAAACCCGCACATCGATGTCTATCGTACATCCTGAAAAGAATTATCAAAGGCCGGCTACTAGTGCAGCGGCATTAGAATCTGTCAGGAGCGATGTCAAAAACTTGGAAGAAAGGTTGGAAACCCGATTCGATAATCGACTTGACATGATAACCTCGCAGTTGGAAAGCCTTACTCTTACCATTAAGAAGAACCAGTCTGGGGCCCCTAAGGCCGCAGAAGTCTGTTCTTACTGTCACAAGCCTGGACACTTTGCAAACAGGTGTCCTGATAATCCACATAGAAACACTCGTTGTGCAAAGTGCGGTCGATATGGGCATCATGAAAGTAACTGCTGGTCTAAAGACAACAGAAGAGCAAATTTATCGGAAGCAAGGAGTGAGTCAGGACCAGAGGTGAAAATCTTACAAAATAGAAGGGATCAAAGGTTGACGGATGCCGGTAACGTATCCATCGCTGAAGAGATTAGTCAAGTCAATGTGACAAAAAGGGATGGGGAAGGGAACATTTTATCGAAGAAACCTAGGCTAGAGTATGGAATGCTGGAGCATATCCCAGCACCTGTACCTCCTCGAACCAAGAGGTCTGATCAAGTTGTTCCAGGAGTGGGAGTCACTCCGGCCAAGAAGACGAAAAAGAGTAAGAAAGTTAAGAGTATCTCTAAGGACGTACTAGAGTATGTGAAGAGGTACAATTTGGTGGCTGAGCTTGCATCGGCCCCAACTGGGATAACGTTTGGTCAACTTTTGAGGGGCGACGCAGAGGATGCGAGAAAAGAACTCAAAAAAATTATCAGGTCTAATAAGTCCGCTAAGGGTAAGAAACTGTTTCTTCAATCGGCCTCGACAGCACCAAGACGTCTTAAGCTGGTACCAGTCAAAGTATTGGGTATGAAAACCCAAGCTCTCTTCGATTCGGGTGCTGTTCCAAACCTCATTTCAGAAACTTTGGTGACAGATCTAGGTCTCGAAATTACTCCAACGACTCGAAAAATAACTGTAGCGGATGGAACCGTCTCAAAATGCATGGGCACTGTTGACAAGGTTTCCGTGTTCTTTGGGGACTCTAAAGTTGATGTAGACTTTCTTGTCATGCCGGATCTCCCTTTCGATGCAATCATTGGCTGCCCACATGGAAAGACTAGGACATGCATTGACTTGGGCAACCAAATGGTTTCAGTTAATATTGACGGCAGAACCGTGAAGATGCCCCTGGATTTCGACAAAAGCACGCATCCTGAAGATTTAAAAGAAACGGACAGTGAAGATTTCACTTCTAGCTATGACAGCGAAGATTCGGAACCAACTAACACTTTCGGAAGTGGAAAAGGGTACCCTCGGGGGTAATGAACATGGCATGGGACGATTATGATTCCGGGTTTGAAACAGATGACGACTGGATTCTAGGATAAGTTTGAAACCCGAATGTGTTTCTTTTTGCGATGATATCGAATCAAAGGACAGAATTCGGAGCATGAAAGAAGATTACCTTTGCAAAGAAAATAAGAATACGTCGAATTCCATATATGAAGATGTGAGCACGACGGAAGAGGTCCTTCAAAATATTGAGGTTGAGGATCAAGAAGAAAAAGGGCGCCAAATGGCAGAAATCCAAGGAAAAGTGCAGCACCTTCCCCCGCCTCACTGAAAATATCCGACATGTTAACATCTTCCGAAGTAATTGCATGGAGCGTTTCAGATTTAAGACAAGCAAGTGTACCGGTTACTCACTCGTTCGAACTTACCGACACTCAACCGATTTACCACAAGCCTAGACGTCAACCGCCAAAATATGACCAATTTATCTCAGAAAATGTTACAAGTATGCTGAAAAATGATATTATTCGACCAGTTTCATCCCCATGGTCGTTTCCAGTTGTGGTCGCACCAAAGAAGGATGGAAAGCTGCGTTTTTGCGTCGATTACCGACAACTGAACCAGAGAATGATACCCGATCGATTTCCGATTCCGAACATGGAGGAGATCCTCGAGGACCTGAAGGACGGGAGATATTTCACCTCAATTGACCTTTACACTGGCTATTGGCAGATTCCATTGGATGAAAAATGTAAGGAAAAAACAACCTTTACCAGCAAAGCCGGTACGTTCAGGTTCGAAGTGATGCCTTTTGGTCTCATGAATGCACCAGCTACATTCCAAAGAATGATGAACGAGGTTTTGAAAGGACTTCCATTCGCAAGAGTCTATATCGATGATGTCGTCATATTCTCAGAAACATTGGATCAGCACATCTCGCACGTCAAGACAGTTGTGGAGAGGATATCGGAGTATAGCTTGAAAATTAAGTTGAGCAAATGCTTCTTTGCGAAAACTTCTATCCAATTACTCGGTCATATCGTCGACCAAGAGGGAATTAGAGTGGATCCAGAGAAAACGAAAAAAATAAAGTTGGCACCAAGGCCCGCTTCAAAGACGGAGGTCCGAAGCTTCTTAGGACTGGCCTCATATTACAGAAGATTTATCAAAGATTTCGCCAAGACTGCAGCACCGTTACATGCCAGCACTACGAAGAACGGAAAATTTTACTGGAACAAGGAAATGGAAACTGCATTTCAGGAGCTTAAAGATAAGCTATGTGTCCCCCCAGTTCTCATGTACCCAGATTTCAAGAGACCATTCGTTGTGGAGACAGATGCCTCAGAACGGTCTTTGGGTGCCGTTTTGTCCCAAAAAGATGAAAACGGAAGACTACACCCTGTTCAATTCGCAAGCCGAACTCTGAATGATGCGGAAAAGAGATACTCAGTCTGCGAGAAAGAAGCGCTAGCTGTCGTCTTCGCGCTGAAAAAGTTTCGCGTATACCTTTTATCACTCGAGAAATTTGTCTTGATAACTGATCACCAGGCACTTAAAACAGCATTCCAAAAGAAGGATGTACATCACCGCTTGGCCCGATGGCTCGACATTTTCGCAGAATATCGGTTTGAAATTGTGTATAGACCCGGACGCAATAATCAGCCTGCCGATTACCTATCCCGCTTGAGGGACGCACTGATTCCAAATGAAAAAGCTTCGGAGGACATCGTCGGAGTCGCCGAGTTGCAGTTGCCGAACGATAACGAGTACGAAGCTAATATTCACGGACTGATCAAATTCCTCGATGGACTAGAAATGAGAAAGGTTGATCTTGAACACAGAAATTGGGTACGCAGGAATCAAAAGGCTTTTACATTGTGGAATGGGAAACTCTTCCGGCACACTAAAGCCGGTCCCCGACTAGTGGCCCCTTTGAAAGAAAGAATGAAGATCTTGAGGACTTTCCATGATGAGCTAGGGCATTGGGATCTCGAAACAACCAAAAAATTCGTAACTGAGAGATTCTGGTGGCCCGGTATCCATAAGGACGTCTATAATTTCGTGAAAAGCTGCGACAACTGCCAAAAATTCACTCCAATACGGAAGTATAAGACAACTCTAAGTTTTCCAGTTTCCGGTCTCTTTGAAACCTTCTCAATTGACTTCGCGGGCCCGTTCAAGGAAACTTCTTCCGGAAACAAATATCTCCTTATAGGGGTGGAACATCTTACTGGATGGCCAATAGCAGTTGCATCGAGGAGGCAAATGCTGAGGTGGTACTGAGATTCATCGAAAAAGAAATAATTGAACCGTTTGGTCTTCCAAAAAGGATCATCTCGGATAACGCCCTTTGTTTTACTGCAACTTCACTGCTTCGTTTTTGGAAGAGAAAGGGATTCAGCTGAAGACCGTTCTCGCATACGCTCCTATGTCCAACGGGAAAGCGGAGAGGATGGTTGGAACCATCAAACGAGCAATATCGAAAACTATGTCGGAGAATGAAATCCAGGGAAGATGCCTTACCAAAAGTGTTATACGGCTATCGTCGAAGAAGAGGAAGAAATGGACGCTCACCATTCGAGCTAATGTACGGAAGGGCTCCTAGAATGTTACAGAGAGACATGGAAACAAATATTATCGATGAAGAGAGTAGGGAAGTTGAACTACTGGCCACCGAAGGCTGGAGATCACACCGCGCGCTAACACAGACAAGAAATAAGGATGCAGAACCTGCAGTCAGAACCTTTTCAGTTGGCTCTAAAGTACTTGTAGTACATGGAAAAGCAATGCAGCAGGCTGTGAAGTGGCCGGCCTTCCAAACCAAGTACTCGAACCCTTGCATCGTCACGGAGGAAAGACACCCGCACTATCAGCTCTGTTCAAGCTCAGGGAAGAGATCAAGGAGGGCCATCCATGCACGTCGTCTGGTCCCTTACCATCAGAGGCCTGAAGAATTCCTTCTCACACAGGACTATGCGCAACCACGGGGCATACTCATCTTTAACTATAGAATGATTCCTATGAGAGGAAAAAGGCCTGGGAATGGATCATCTCGGTTACGCGGGACTATACGAACTCCACGTAATCATCCATTTCTACATTAATATATGCCTATGTTTTCGTACGTTGAACGGACCATTGCTACCTGAAGAAGATTTCCGACTATTAATAAGAGTTCTATTTTCATTCCAAAACGGAAGGTTCACGGAAGCAGGTCCAGAGTTTGTGGAGGTAATATATCATTACTCTATAGGAAGATATGGAATGGTAGCTGCTGGAGACTTGTCGCAAACGTATCTGAATATTATCCGTCCAATTTACGTATTTCTCAAGAACAACCAAGATGTGCGACTGAGAGGTTACGCCTTACCCCCGGATATGGAATACAGCTGGTCCCGTATCCTCTATGGGAACCTTACGTTTCTCCGCCACAAATTGGGAACGTTGGAGGCGGCGAGGATCCTCCTGAAGCAGTGATGATGACCAGAGGAGGACCTTGGAGACAACAACCCGCCCAGAAGAGGTTCCGGTCGTCCCCCGAGAGGACCTCGTGCAGGTCCCAGTACGTCAGGAGCTGGTCGCGGCCATTCATCGGGACCGTCCACCACAACTTCATCTCTAGCTCTCCTTCACAACCATGCACAGCATACAGTCGGAAGAAGAATTATCTTTTTGGCTGCGCAATATCTCCGAGGATGCGAACGATGCGCAGGTCATTTCTTATTTCATGATAAGCATCTGTTTATGTTTTAGGGCGCTACATGGACCGCACTTATCTTACGAAGATTCGTTCTTGATGATGCGCGTCTTCTTTTCTTATCGGCATCCATTCCTCCGGCATCTTCCAGAAGAGTTTGCATATCACATATATTTTTTCACTCTTGGAAGATTCGGAAGAGTCACGGAAGAAGAATGTATTCAACCCCACCTCGATGTTATCAAACCAATATATGAGGCTATGCTACAAAGTGAGGTACCAGTAATGCGAACCTACTTTTTAGAGCATCATATTGGTAATCAGTTGCATCCGTACCCGTTTGAGAGACCATACATTTTATCAATAAGACAGCGAACACTAACGGAACAGAAGAAGAGCAGTGACGAGTCGGGACGTCCTTGAGCGAGAGGGCGTGATGTGCGCAAATTCGCACACAAAAAAATCTAGATGAGGACCATGATTGTATACAGTATCGGAATTGGGAAGATATTTTTACAGTTTTTGAATTTGCAAGATATTTTTAATTTGGGTGAGTGTGGCAAATTCATCGGTTGATTTTTTCATTTAGGACATGCTGTCATAGTAGATGTCAGTACAGTTCCAGGTTGTGGGTGATACTACGAGTGACTCTGAAAGGTCTATATAATGGCCACATCAATTCCCACCCCTGGCCGATGGGTGGCTGGCATGGGTATGGCACCTAGATATTTACGTTGAGGAAATTTCTTCTAATAGCCTTTCTGGTTCACACGATTCCCGTGAATGCATTTTATGGTTATTAGTATGTTTGTGTGGGACTTTTAGGTAGCCAAAAGTCTATGTAAGCCGAGTAAACTGCTTCCTTTAGTGGAGGTACAGCAAGTTGGCAGACAACTTCAAGCCAAGTCCCGAGTAGTAGGAAGTTGAGCGTCAACTTCAGACCCAAGAAAACGTTTTCTTACGCTGGTCGCAGAGCATCGGTGATAGACCCCGCCCCTTTTATACTTGCTTGTAGCTTTCTCAACTCTCTTCTATATTCAATCCCTTTGGTTCGTTCAAAAATACCACGGTAGCACTTTTGTCGCTCGCAACACCTCCTTCTCAAGGTAATTGGTTCTGAGGATTTCTTCCCCCGCCGATTTACCCCTATCAAAGTTCTCAATGAATTGAGCCAAACCGATCGGGGCGCCGAGGAGGTCAATGCCTTGATTTGAGAAGTTCTCATTTGGAGAGCGGTGCAGTAGGGGTGTCTCAGTGGCAGGGTGGCGCGGCCAGAATAGGCGTTTCTTCGCCGGGTTTACATACAGGCCATGATCAGGTTCCTTAGACCTCAGGATCTCGATAGCCTTGTCGAGCTCAGTGTGATTGCTACCAGGGTGCAGTCATCCGCATACCATCTGTGTAAATGGAGTTGGGTCTGATCGGAGATTTCTCTTGCCAGTGGGTGTATTACAAGGGAGCACATCAACATACTTGCTGGGTCCCCTTCTTGCATCCCTTCTTGGCTGGGGATGTCTTGTGTCGATGCCGCAGGCAAGATTAGGGACGGCATTTGACGGGCATACACCATGTTCAGAAAACGGCATCACGACGGCACTTTGGTTGGCAGGAGGTTGATCATTTTCTGTCTCCAAAAGCGGTTGAACGCATTATGTGCATCCACTGAAACCAGCGCGTAGTCCTCATCTTCACCTTGGGTAGAGACCAGTCTTTGGGCTTCGTGCACGATAGAATCCAGTCCACAGTGCACTCCGTTGGCCACCTGTAGTGGAGCGAGGTATTCCCTCGTGTCTTCCAATGCCTGGGGTAAGAGCACTTTCGTCACCAGTCGCCGCAAGGCCGTCCCAATTGTAATGGGGCGGATCTTGTCTGGCCGGGGTTGGATCTGCAACAATGTCGCAGAGGAGGTAAGGGGGATTGTCTCATTTGGGAGGTCTCCATGAGCTAGTCTCGACACGACAGCTTTTAGTACCGAGATGCCCGTCAACCCAGCTTCAGGGCCCACCCGTGTGTTGGCCAGCAGGTGCAGGAGTCGCGGTGACATTCTGTCGGGGCCAGATGCGGAGTTAGGCTTCAGGCGTCGGACCGCGCGTAGAACCGTTACCTCCAAAATGTCCGCCGGTAGCGGCAAGTCTCTCGCTTCTATGGATCTCACCGGAGACTGCGGTGCTGGGTGCAGTTTTCGCAGGCTTCGATGGCTTGCGGGTCTCGCACATCAGCAATGTTCGACTAAGTCTTGTATGGTGGTATCATCGCATATGCGTACACCACAAGATGTTACATTAAAAATTTTGATCGGACAACTTACTTTTAAATGCGGATGCACCAATGGGAGATAGCACATCGCTAGCATCAGACAACTCGTCAAGAACACTCATAACAGTAGCATTATGAACATTTTTTGTCAATGAATATGGTTCATAGGAACTGGGGGATGCATAGTAACACAGAAAGAGAGAAATGGGACCCTGCTTTACTCAAGCGGGAACTGGTATAATAAGAGAGTAAATTCAAACCCTCTGGTGGTCAAAGGATCATCAAGGGCATTGCATAAGAACTCGGAACAGGTTATGGGCTCAGAGCAACGTCTGTGACCCTGCAAATCCCTACTGTTCATTTTCTTTGGTGACTGGAGAACGCTTCTATCAGCTTTTGTTGTGACTTTTAAGATTTATGAATACGGAGGACTCGAAAAAATTCATAAATTTCATAGGAAGCCTATTGAAGTCTACCATCTTTGAGCTGCACGTACAGAGGCTGTTCTTCATGGAAAGAATGTAATGTCGATAATCGAACAAGACGTGCTACCAGCTGATGGAGAACTGGATGAAAACACTCAAACCAGTGTCGCTACGGCAAGGATGATCATTATTCAGGGACTGGGAGACCATCCTCTTCGACTTTGCCTCCCAGTTAAATCTAATCCGTTTATGATGTGGGCTACGTTGGAGGAAAGGTATGCAGTATAGAACGCTGCAACCAAGGTACAGCTTCATTCTAAACTGGCAACGCTCACTTACACATGGCAAATGATGCAAGAATACATTCACTCGTTGAAGAGATCTTTAACCGTCTTGCAGGAATGGGTAGTGAGGTTGGTGCAGACCTGCAGGTGGCCATGTTACTTTCATCGTGATAGGGGTAAATCGGCGGGGGAAGAAATCCTCAGAACCAATTACCTTGAGAAGGAGGTGTTGCGAGCGACAAAAGTGCTACCGTGGTATTGTTGAACGAACAAAAGGGAGTGAATATAGAAGAGAGTTGAGGAAGCTACAAGCAAGTATAAAAGGGGCAGGGTCTACCACCGATGCTCTGCAACCAGCGTAAGAAAACGTTTTCTTGGGTCTGAAGTTTACTCTCAACTTCCTACTACTCGGGACTTGGATTGATGTTGTCTGCAAACTTGCTTGACCTTTCAAGGAGGAAGCACTATACTCAGCTTATATAGACTTTTCGGCTAATTCTAAAGTCTCAATCAAACATACTAAATACCATAAAACGCATAAAAGGGCATCTTGTGGATGTGATTGGCCAGAGGGAAGAAAATAGCAAGGAAAATATCTGTATCTACTCCTCACAATCGTCATTCTCAAGATCAGAACCGAACAACTCTTCCAAAATATCCATACTCTCAATGCAATTCCTACAAATTCTCTCGAACGGCTCAGAATGATAAATGGCTTCATCAGACATATCAAGATCCTCCAGTCCTTCTTCGCGACCCTCAGCCTCCGCTCCAACCCCATCCAAAGAATCCGAGATGACGATCACGTCCTCACTTTCCCCTTCATCCCCCACAGCAACTTCCCCACGATTATACACCATCGGTTCCCACGGAGCTACAAAGTCTTCCTCATCCTCGGATCCCTCCACGTCCGACTCAGTCCCCTCTGACTCCTCCTCCTCCGCCTCCTCCAAGAAGTGCCGACGAACCCACTCCCGAACACGCTCACGGTCCATCCTCTTGAAGTAGTTGTCGTAGTCTGTTGATCCATTATTCATTAGAGCTAGGCCGTTGATGGGGCGAGAGGGGCGGTTTTTGGTGACGGGGGCGGAGGGGCGAAGGTTGTTCATTTTGATAGACGTTGGGGAATGGGAGGCAATGTAGGGTGTTTTGGGTGTGTGGGGGGAAGGGGGCGAGGGGTGATGAGTAAAATGATCGGAGACATTTGGAACTTGGAATAAAAGCGTTTAAATAGGCTCCCGGGGCAGGTTCTATAGATTAGGAATAGGTAAAATAAATCTGCAAGGGATTATGCAGTGGTGCATTTGCGCCCTTCTTCTCGAAAAAGGCGAATTTGGAGGAGGAGGTAAGCTAAAAGGGAAAAGGAACTTGATTCGGGGTCGATTCAGATGGTTAAATACAGTATAAAAATATCTAGATAAACTGGAAGTAAATTTGGAAATGACGGTGGGAGAAGTTAGGGGCGGGATCGTTGTAGGTTGCTGGATTACACGAAGGGAGGACCATTTCCTGTATTACATGAAGGGAGGACCATTTCCTGTATTACACGAAGGGAGGACCATTTTCTGTATTACAGTCTGCAAGTAATGCAGGAGGGACAAGTTTCCACTCGCCGCCCGCATCCGTAGTTAGTTTATGAATACCCTCCGCACGCTTCTGTGCATCATTGTACAACCCATAAAGATTTACCACCACGTCTGAGAACTGTCGACATTTTGAAAAACACCTGGGAGATCGTGAGATCACACTGAGGAAAAGTGAGCTCTCTCGGGGGCGGGGGTGGAGAAGGGCGGTTCGAGTGCGGGAAGGGAGCGCAGTTCGGGAGCGCGGTCGAAAAAGGGTTGAGTTTACGGTGGGCGGAGAAAAGGCGGTTGACGGGGGCGGCACTGAGAGAAATGGGAGGGGCCTTAGACGCTGTCAAGAAGAGAAACGCACTCGGGACGGTGGGCATGGAGCATGCACAAAATTAAAGAGAGTGGAGTAGAACGTCAGCGGGAGACGAGGGGCTGTGAGCGCATGCAACGCGCCGAATACGCGCGGCCTTGCGCCACGCGCGGTAGTGACGCCCCGCACCACGAAGGGAAAATGTCTGGGAAGGCAGAACAAAAGCCTGCAGTGTTCAGTAGTCGTCTCTCAAGTTCCGTTGTTTTTTGTAGTCGTTACTGTTGAATCAGTAGAGTTGAATTCGTTTTCCTGTTGCTCATTTATCTTGGTGGCCAACTCCAAATGGGTCCCCAGCCAATCCATACATCTTAATAAAGACACCCCCCATTTTTCCCACTCTTGGTGTTGATGTAAGCAGGTACTGTACCTTTCTTGCTTGTGGTTGTCTGGAAAACCATGGGATGGATCGGATATATCTTCCAAGAGTAAAGCACCCAAACTTTTTACTTTCTTGCTCGACCTTGAAATGCTGAGCATAGTTTATTTACCGCTTTCAAAGGCGCTTGCGGAACCATGGAATATCCGATGGATCATTCGCATCGCCCTTACCATTGAGCCAACCACTTATGCCCAACCATCCGGATCCTGTAACAAACAGCGATCCGGATCCTTTCAACATAGCCTCTATTCTTTCCATACCCTGCGCCAAAAGGCCACGCCCTTTCCCGCACTCTTCTTCCCGGCTGGATTCCAGGTAAGATTCATCTGGCAGCCACTCCTCTCCCGTCTCCTCACAATTCTCCTCTTTCTTCCTCTCTCTTTCTAGCTCCAAGCAATTGAACTTTGGCCCCCGATCCCTCCACAGCCATAAACCACCACTGTGCACTCTCCCCCACTGGTTCTGCATCTTCTGCACCCTGTCCCTGTCCCTCATACCCCACAAAATACACCCCAGATACCTCGAATTTCCCCCAAACGTACCCCACACATACCCCAACACCATACTCCCAACACCCAACCCACTACACCACTCCAACCCATCCCCGCAAACAAACCGCAACCCCCAGCACCCCCTCTCACACGCTGGAACCCCCGCTAAACCCCCATACCTCCGTCGCATAGACTCCGTAGCACAAACCGGAAGCCATATCCATTTCCCGCCCATCCGCACACCATCCCCCATAACATCTCCCCTTCTACCCACCCCGCCATTCCACAGCAAATTGTGTGACTCAATTACCGCCGAAATGCATAAATGCGGCTGCGCTTGCCCGCGGCATAACGGAACAAAATGATCCGCCACCAACACTAGGCAACGCACCATGCATTCTCTGGCAGAGTACGGCGTCCTTTGAACTGCCGCCTCGTACTCCCCCGTTTCGTGCATCCTCACCCTTGCATTCCCCCCCTTGACATGAGCCCCGCATTCCCGACAGAACACTTTTTATCAAGCCCGCCCGTCTCATGTCCTTTCCCTGGTTGGGCCTGTTCATTGTTTTAGGATTTGAGAGTGACGTTGGTTAAAAGAAGAATGCGATTAGGGGTTGGGAGGTTGGGTGTGGGTATAAACCTATGCAACTTGCTCGGAGCGACTGCGGGTCGCCTTTTTGTATCGCATTTGGATTTATGAAACGGAAGGGGACGGGCGGGGAAATGCGCGCTTCTTGAGCGGTATTTTTGCTGCAAAATGGAAGTTGCGCGGGAAACATTGCGAGTAAATCCTTCGCCTGGTTGCTAAGGTTTGTCGCTCCACAGTGTGCGTAAAGTAGTCTTGGAAGCTGTTGGGGGGCTAGTGTTGCGAACGGTCAATGAGTAGTTTCGCCGAAGGCGTTGCAATTTTTGCATGCGTTTTTTTTGTTATTGTGTCTTGTACCTCCACCTACACACCCGACGGCGGTACGGGCAAAATATTTGGATACGTCTTTTTTCGAACGGCGTAGGGTCTTGATTGTATGAAAAGAACTGGGCCGTGTCAGTGTCATTTGGAGTTAGGACTGCTCCCCCCGATTGCCGCATTATGCTTCTTCGTCCTTAATTCCATTTTGTGCAGCTACACCCGTTAGTCGACCTGGCACATCCTCTTTACATCATTCATTAGAGAGGGGAAAATGCTTTTGGGTGCTTTTCATGTTTGACAGATGTGCTCGGTTAGAAAGGGGGGAAATTGGGGTGTTTTAATGATTGAAAAATAGGTTGGTGGTGGTAGATCTTTATGGGTCCTACAATGTCGCACAGAGGCGTGCGGAGGGTAATCATAAATTAACTACGGATGAGGGCGGTGGGTAGAAACCTGTCGCGCCTGCATTATTTGGAGACTAAAGGCAAAACGGGTAACGAAGTCGCGGAGCTCCTGTTGAGTGGAGGAACCGCGACGGGAAGCAGCGAAGGAAGCAAGGCGGCGGAAAAACCGTTCCCGTCGTCGCCCAAGGCGATAGAAAATAGGTTAACCTATGTTTCAAAACACATCAAAAAATTGGTACAAGTGGTCGGCATGGGGGAACCGAGAAAACGGAGTTAATCCCGATCAAAGTCGCTAGAAGGCCTCCGCGAGACCAGCCAGCAGGCAGGCCGCGTTAAACGTGGCAGCAGCCGCAGCGTGCCTTTGCATGAATAGCCCTGACTGCAATGCTTCTTGCCACCTCGGTTATGACGGCGTAAACGTCCGGGTGCCAACCGTCGAGGGTGGATATGGGCACGGGGACGAGTCTGCCTCGAGAGGAAGTAGCGATGAAAGATTGGCACTTTCTGTGCTTCGCAGCTCGGGCTGCGTTAAGGGAGGTCAAGGGGTTGAATGTGTGGACTCTCTTGTTCGATGGCGCGAGAGGATTGACAAAGGTGATGTCGAAGAAGTCAGTCCCCCCGTGGCTTCCCATTGCGCGAATATCCGGTGTCGTGCGGTGGGGCCCTCTCGTGGCTCTACGACGGGGTGACGAGCGGCTTTGACCAGGTCCCTAGCCAAAAGATTCACTTGCAGGTCGTGACGGATGCTCCCGTGGGGGGCGTGCAGGCAGTGGAGGAGGTGGTCACCATACACGCCCAACGTGTGAGGGCAATTTGCCCTTGGGCATGGTGTGCCAGGAGCAAACAGCGGGACTTGGCAGTGATATCGGAGCCACTGGGAAAATTGTCGGGCCTCGATACGCGTTTGCAGTCCGGGAGATGGCGCACAGTATACCCATTCCTTGCAGCCCGGAAGTCCAATGGATGCGCGGAACGCTTGTCTCCTGCAGTCTCCGGTGGGAATCGCCTGTTGCACTGTTTCATGAGAAGCATCCATTAGTGTCTTCTGCGGTGGTGTTTTTTGAGAGCAGAACGCAGTGAACGGGATGATCTTGGATGGTAGGCAAGACAGGGACCATTTCCGATGGGCGTCCATGGTGGCTGCGTATGTTTCCAGAGACTTGATTGGCGGTGGCAAGAAGTGTCTGCCCAGCTTGTCCGTTGCTGAGCTTGACGCGAGGAAGGCTGCAGGGACGATAGTCTTCGCGGAGGTGAGCCCTATTCCCAAGGAGGGCTTTTTGGGGTCCGCGGGCTTGACCGGCAGCTAGAGCTCTCGGAAGACCTCGGAGTCTAGAACACCCCCTGCGATGGACAGTAGGCAGCGCTCCATAGAAAGTGATGCGAAAGGGTCATTTCGCCAGTCTTCTAGTACGGCAGAACTCAAAAACCGCTCAGCAGACATCAACTTGGGCAAATGAAATCGACCACCCTTTCCAAACAATAAAACAACCAACATCGCCCTGATTAGGGAGGGCCACATACACCCGTTGGGTCAAATTCACATCAATGTGCTTTGGTAAGTCCGGAGGAAACTGTTTAAAAGTATTCCCTTTTCCGAAAAGGGATGATCTGTAAATAGATGAAGGGCTATTTGCGGAGAGGCGGCCGGGACGCAGCCAAGGGTTAAGCAGAATGGAGTCGCGAAAGGATCCGTTAGTATTATCGTTGATATCGGAATTCCACCAAAATTGCGCAGTGTACCCTGTCTTTTCCATTCACTGCGGCAGCTCCAGTCTTTACCTTGTATACACTACCGCCGTCATTCAGTGCTATTGCCTATTGCACAGTAAAAGGTGGTAAGCAAAGTGCCACCGAACGATAAAAGCCACTGACATGCATCTGAAACAAGTTGGCTCTTACGGCGCAGATTGAAACGCTAAAGGAATGAAATCGAATCAATGGAAAAAAGGGAGTGTCTTGAATGAGATGTGTGGATTGGCTGGAACACATTTGGGGTGGTGGTAGATCTTTATTTGTCATACAATGTCGCACAGAGGCGTGCGGAGGGTATTTATAAATTAACTACGGATGCGGGCGGCGGGTAGAAACTTGTCGCGCCTGCATTATTTGGAGACTAAATGCAAAACGGGTAACGAAGTCGCGGAGCTCCTGATGAGGGGAGGAACCGCGACGAGAAGCAGCGAAGGAAGCAAGGCGGCGGAAAAAAGCCTTACCGTCGTCGCCCAAGGCGCCATAGATATCAATCCCGACGGGGGAGAGGAGGATATCGTTTCGGTTGCAGTAAGTGCCGTAATGACGATGTTTCTCGCGCTCTGCGAGTGTCGCGGCGGCGCCGGCAGTAACCGTACTTGGCGAAATGTGGCGGCGTGCGGAGGGGTGGGCAACAGTAACGTCGACGGCTATATCGGTACTGTGAAGCCCGTATGCAGCGGGTATGTAGATATCCATTCGTACACGGGGGACTCCGAATGCCCAGATGAGTCGGGAACCTGGTGGAGGAGCGGATGTTCGACGAGGGCGACGATCCCAACTTCCTTGCAGAGCGGGCAAGAACGTTGCGGAGGATGTGGTGACGACGAGTCATCCCGTCTTCGTATTTGCAGGTCAACGCGTGTTGACCACTTGGATCTAAGACGGGTGCGATGTCGGCCGAGCGGCGGGAGCAGACCGGACAGCGAGTAGATCCAGGGAATAGCGCGATGCCGAGACGTAGAGCCAGAGCGACTTTCCAGGCGGAAGAGGACATGTACGTACCGCGGTGGGGTGAGGAAGCGAAGAGAAAACAGTCGATGCGGAGGATGTGCGCACGGAGAGGAGCCGTGCTCGGTCGTGGGCTGCGCGGACGAGAACAAGCTATCGGACTTCGATAGCATGAGTTCAGTTGTGATCGCAGACTGGAGCCTTTCGCCGGGGACCGGCGATGAACAACGCTCGAAAAGAGCCGTAGCTGTAAGCGACGAAGACAGCTGCGGGTGGCGGGAGGATAAGAGCGAGATGGCAGACCGAGGGATCTCTTCCAAGTGGCGGTCCTGGGAAAGGGTAAGCAGGTCGGAGATAAGTCGAAAAGAATCAATTACAGATGCTGCGTATGCAGCCTCGGTAATGTCTGAAGTTTGCAGGAGACCTAGACCGCCCATTGAGAAGGGGAGAGAGGCTTGGAGCCAGGCTCGCTCTGGACAGGGCAGCTGCAATTGGTGGAACGCTTCCCTCTGCTTCTGATCGAAGCTAGCGGCGAGAACCGCAGATTGAGTGGAGTGTAAGAAAGTTAACTATGGGGTTGCAAATCTGAATGTCATAATACATACATGTACCGATAGTCGAAGCAATGTACAAATCATCATTGCCGTCGAGTGCTAGCACCAGCAACAGTCTACCAGAAAGTCGATGGGATGCCAACCATCAGACAAGCAGCGTTAGAAGTTACTGCAACGCTGAGTGTCTTTATAGAAGAAGGGTATACCGACACAGTAATGGGGAAGGGAACTACGCTCCCTAAAATGCTACCTTCAGGCGCTGGCGACGGTTCTTGCAAGCTCCCTGACTATTGATCACGAATCAATAGGTTCTTAGCAGTAGCCCTTTACAAAAATAGATGTACTAAATTGCCCAGGGAAATCTTTATCTATACAGAAAGATTACTATGGTATGTGAGTTATCGCGATTCATCATATGGGGGAAGGCTTGGGTGTTTTACTCTTGGAAGATGTATCCGACTCCATCCTGAAGTACTCTAGACAACCAAAATTGACTCAAAGTGGTGTTCCGGCGCAGTTGTTGGGGAGGAGCTACGACTCCTTTAGGCTACGGTAAGGCCACCCATCATGCTGGCCACATTGCACATGACTGCTGCTGCAGTACGCTTTTGCATCAACCACCTGCGAATCATTTCGTAAGTTTCCACTTACCTAGCGGCCAAGTCCCTTGCCATGTCATTAAGCACCGCAAAGGCATTTGGGTGCCCAACCTCCGAGAGTGGAGATTGGCACAGGCACGAACCCACCTCTGGTGGAGGTCGCGATAAAAGACTGATGTCTTCGCTGCTTCGCATTTCGCACCGCATCCAGAGAGGGCATCGGGTTTAAGGCCGTCACTCTCCTGTTGGAGGGATTCAGGGGATTTACAAAGGTGATATCGAACTAGTCAGTCCCTCTGTTGATTCCTATTACTTGGATGTCCGTTCTTGTGCGGTTGAGGCAGAGGCGAAGGTCTACGAGAGGATGAAGAGCAGCTCTCGCCAGGTCTTTTGCGAGGATATTGAGCTGGTAATCATGTCTGTTGATCCTGAGACTCCTGCCAAGCAGTGCATGAGGTGATTGCTGCATAGATTGAGTGTTTCCGGCAGGTTCCTTTTCAGGCATGGCGTGCCAGGGTGAAAAGTGTGACTTAGCATAGTATTGCGGTCAGACCGAGAATTCTAGAGGTTCAATGCTTGTTTGGAGTCCAGGGAATGGGGTACAGTGCACACATTGTTGGCAACTGGGAGGACGGTAGAAACGCAAAAAGAAACGCTTGCTTCTGAAAACCCCAGGGGGAATTCGTTCTTGCATTGGCTCTGTATGGGGGGTTAATTTACTGTGGTAGATCATAGGGGTAAATCGGCGGGGGAGGAGATCCTCAGAACCAATTACCCTGAGAAGGAGGTGTTGTGAGCGACAAAAGTGCTGCCGTGGTATTGTTGAACGAATAAAAGGGAGTGTATATAGAAGAGAGTTGAGGAAGCTACAAGCAAGTATAAAAGGGGCAGGGTCTACCACCGACGCTCTGCGACAGCGTAAAAAAAGTTTTCTTGGGTCTGAAGTTGACTCTCAACTTCCTACTACTCGGGACTTGGCTTGAAGTTGTCTGCCAACTTGCTTGACCTCTCCATGAGGAGGCAGTTTACTCAGCTTATATAGACTTTTGGCTACCCCTAAAGTCCGAACAAAACTACAGAAGATACTAAGAAATGCATAAAAATACTTTGTGTGGACAATATACTCTAAGCAAAAGATACTTAAGAAACTAACAATTAATTTGGTCCTCTTATTTCCCATTCTCTAAATCAGATCCAAACAACTCCTCTAAAATATCCATGCTGTCCAAGCAGTCCCCACAAATATCTGCGAATGGCTCACAACTCTCTATTTCCCCCTGGGAGATATCTAGACTACTAAAGATATCTCCATCCGGTTCCATCGTGGGCACAACTTGATCCATACTCTCTATTCCAGGCCCCACCGGTCCAACACTTTCCATGCCCCCTGTTGCCTCATCCCTCCTCTCCTCCTCTCCTTCCTCATCCTCTTCTCTCTCCTCATCCTCCTCCTCCTCTCTTCCTCCTCATCCTCCTCATCCTCCTCCTCCTCATCTTCCTGAGCCTCGTACACTAGCTCAGGGGCTAACCATTCCTCGAAGGACTCCCCGCTCTCCTCCTCGACCTTCTCAGCCTCTCCCGGACTTACCTCCCTCGCTTCTTCTTCTATGAAGAGGCGGCGCACGAACTCGATGATTTGCTTCTTTGTTTGCCGCCGGATGTAGTCGTCGGCATCGGTTGGCCCGTAGGCGGCGAGACGAAGGCCATTGATGGAACGGGAAGGGCGGTTTTTGGAAATAGGGACAGAGGGGCGAAGGTTGCTCATTGTGATAGAAGTTGGGGAACAGGAGGCAATGTGGGGTGCTTTGGGTGTGTGGGGGGAGAGGGGTGATGAGTAAAATGATCGGGGGCATTTGGAACTTAGAATAAAGGGGTTTAAATAGGCTCCCGGGGCAGGTTCTATAGATTAGGAATAGGTAAAATAAATCTGCAAGGGATTTTGCAATAGTGCATTTGCGCCCTTCTTCTCAAAAAAAGGCGAATTTGGAGGAGGAGGTAAGCTAAAAGGGAAAAGGGACTTGATTCGGGGTCGATTCAGAGGGTTAAATACAGTATAAAAATATCTAGATAAAATGGAAGTAAATTTGGAAATGACGGTTGGAGAAGTTAGGGGCGGGATCGTTGTAGGTTGCTGGATTACACGAGGGAGGACCATTTCCTGTCTTACGTGAAGGGAGGACCATTTCCTGTATTACGTGAAGGGAGGACCATCCTGTATTAAATGAGGGGAGGACCATTTTTTGTATTACACGCCCCCTTTCTCAAGGCGAACGTCCCGGGTCGTCACTGCTCTTCTTCTGCTTCCGTTAGTGTTCGCTGTCTTATTGATAAGATGTATGGTCTCTCAAACGGGTACGGATGCAACTGATTACCAATATGATGCTCTAAAAAGTAGGTTCGCATTACTGGTACCTCACTTTGTAGCATAGCCTCATATATTGGTTTGATCACATCGAGGTGGGGTTGAATACATTCTTCTTCCGTGACTCTTCCGAATCTTCCAAGAGTGAAAAAATATATGTGATATGCAAACTCTTCTGGAAGATGCCGGAGGAATGGATGTCGATAAGAAAAGAAGACGCGCATCATCAAGAACGAATCTTCGTAAGATAAGTGCGGTCCATGTAGCGCCCTAAAACATAAACAGATGCTTATCATGAAATAAGAAATGACCTGCGCATCGTTCGCATCCTCGGAGATATTGCGCAGCCAAAAAGATAATCTTCTTCTTCCGACTGTATGCTGTGCATGGTTGTGAAGAGAGCTAGAGATGAAGTTGTGGTGGACGGTCCCGATGAATGGCCGCGACCAGCTCCTGACGTACTGGGACCTGCACGAGGTCCTCGGGGGACGACCGGAACCTCTTCTGGGCGGGTTGTTGTCTCCTGAAGGTCCTCCTCTGGTCATCATCACTGCTTCAGGAGGATCCTCGCCGCCTCCAACGTTCCCAATTTGTGGCGGAGAAACGTAAGGTTCCCATAGAGGATACGGGACCAGCCTGTATTCCATATCCGGGGGTAAGGCGTAACCTCTCAGTCGCCGTCTTGGTTGTTCTGAGAAATACGTAATTGGACGGATAATATTCAGATACGTTTGCGACAAGTCTCCAGCAGCTACCATTCCATATCTTCCTATAGAGTAATGATATATTACCTCCACAAACTCTGGACCTGCTTCCGTGAACCTTCCGTTTTGGAATGAAAATAGAACTCTTATTAATAGTCGGAAATCTTCTTCAGGTAGCAATGGTCCGTTCAACGTACGAAAACATAGGCATATATTAATGTAGAAATGGATGATTACGTGGAGTTCGTAGTAGTCCCGCGTAACCGAGATGATCCATTCCCAGGCCCTTTTTCCTCCCATAGGAATCATTCTATAGTTAAAGATGAGTATGCCCCGTGGTTGCGCATAGTCCTGTGTGAGAAGGAATTCTTCAGGCCTCTGATGGTAAGGGACCAGACGACGTGCATGGATGGCCCTCCTTGATCTCTTCCCTGAGCTTGAACAGAGCTGATAGTGCGGGTGTCTTTCCTCCGTGACGATGCAAGGGTTCGAGTACTTGGTTTGGAAGGCCGGCCACTTCACAGCCTGCTGCATTGCTTTTCCATGTACTACAAGTACTTTAGAGCCAACTGAAAAGGTTCTGACTGCAGGTTCTGCATCCTTATTTCTTGTCTGTGTTAGCGCGCGGTGTGATCTCCAGCCTTCGGTGGCCAGTAGTTCAACTTCCCTACTCTCTTCATCGATAATATTTGTTTCCATGTCTCTCTGTAACATTCTAGGAGCCCTTCCGTACATTAGCTCGAATGGTGAGCGTCCATTTCTTCCTCTTCTTCGACGGTAGCCGTATAACACTTTTGGTAAGGCATCTTCCCACTGGATTTCATTCTCCAACATAGTTTTCGATATTGCTCGTTTGATGGTTCCAACCATCCTCTCCGCTTTCCCGTTGGACATAGGAGCGTATGCGAGAACGGTCTTCAGCTGAATCCCTTTCTCTTCCAAAAACGAAGCAGTGAAGTTGCAGTAAAACAAAGGGCGTTATCCGAGATGATCCTTTTTGGAAGACCAAACGGTTCAATTATTTCTTTTTCGATGAATCTCAGTACCACCTCAGCATTTGCCTCCTCGATGCAACTGCTATTGGCCATCCAGTAAGATGTTCCACCCCTATAAGGAGATATTTGTTTCCGGAAGAAGTTTCCTTGAACGGGCCCGCGAAGTCAATTGAGAAGGTTTCAAAGAGACCGGAAACTGGAAAACTTAGAGTTGTCTTATACTTCCGTATTGGAGTGAATTTTTGGCAGTTGTCGCAGCTTTTCACGAAGTTATAGACGTCCTTATGGATACCGGGCCACCAGAATCTCTCAGTTACGAATTTTTGGTTGTTTCGAGATCCCAATGCCCTAGCTCATCATGGAAAGTCCTCAAGATCTTCATTCTTTCTTTCAAAGGGGCCACTAGTCGGGGACCGGCTTTAGTGTGCCGGAAAGTTTCCCATTCCACAATGTAAAAGCCTTTTGATTCCTGCGTACCCAATTTCGGTGTTCAAGATCAACCTTTCTCATTTCTAGTCCATCGAGGAATTTGATCAGTCCGTGAATATTAGCTTCGTACTCGTTATCGTTCGGCAACTGCAACTCGGCGACTCCGACGATGTCCTCCGAAGCTTTTTCATTTGGAATCAGTGCGTCCCTCAAGCGGGATAGGTAATCGGCAGGCTGATTATTGCGTCCGGGTCTATACACAATTTCAAACCGATATTCTGCGAAAATGTCGAGCCATCGGGCCAAGCGGTGATGTACATCCTTCTTTTGGAATGCTGTTTTAAGTGCCTGGTGATCAGTTATCAAGACAAATTTCTCGAGTGATAAAAGGTATACGCGAAACTTTTTCAGCGCGAAGACGACAGCTAGCGCTTCTTTCTCGCAGACTGAGTATCTCTTTTCCGCGTCATTCAGAGTTCGGCTTGCGAATTGAACAGGGTGTAGTCTTCCGTTTTCATCTTTTTGGGACAAAACGGCACCCAAAGACCGTTCTGAGGCATCTGTCTCCACAACGAATGGTCTCTTGAAATCTGGGTACATGAGAACTGGGGGGACACATAGCTTATCTTTAAGCTCCTGAAATGCAGTTTCCATTTCCTTGTTCCAGTAAAATTTTCCGTTCTTCGTAGTGCTGGCATGTAACGGTGCTGCAGTCTTGGCGAAATCTTTGATAAATCTTCTGTAATATGAGGCCAGTCCTAAGAAGCTTCGGACCTCCGTCTTTGAAGCGGGCCTTGGTGCCAACTTTATTTTTTTCGTTTTCTCTGGATCCACTCTAATTCCCTCTTGGTCGACGATATGACCGAGTAATTGGATAGAAGTTTTCGCAAAGAAGCATTTGCTCAACTTAATTTTCAAGCTATACTCCGATATCCTCTCCACAACTGTCTTGACGTGCGAGATGTGCTGATCCAATGTTTCTGAGAATATGACGACATCATCGATATAGACTCTTGCGAATGGAAGTCCTTTCAAAACCTCGTTCATCATTCTTTGGAATGTAGCTGGTGCATTCATGAGACCAAAAGGCATCACTTCGAACCTGAACGTACCGGCTTTGCTGGTAAAGGTTGTTTTTTCCTTACATTTTTCATCCAATGGAATCTGCCAATAGCCAGTGTAAAGGTCAATTGAGGTGAAATATCTCCCGTCCTTCAGGTCCTCGAGGATCTCCTCCATGTTCGGAATCGGAAATCGATCGGGTATCATTCTCTGGTTCAGTTGTCGGTAATCGACGCAAAAACGCAGCTTTCCATCCTTCTTTGGTGCGACCACAACTGGAAACGACCATGGGGATGAAACTGGTCGAATAATATCATTTTTCAGCATACTTGTAACATTTTCTGAGATAAATTGGTCATATTTTGGCGGTTGACGTCTAGGCTTGTGGTAAATCGGTTGAGTGTCGGTAAGTTCGAACGAGTGAGTAACCGGTACACTTGCTTGTCTTAAATCTGAAACGCTCCATGCAATTACTTCGGAAGATGTTAACATGTCGGATATTTTCAGTGAGGCGGGGGCGGGAAGGTGCTGCACTTTTCCTTGGATTTCTGCCATTTGGCGCCCTTTTTCTTCTTGATCTCAACCTCAATATTTTGAAGGACCTCTTCCGTCGTGCTCACATCTTCATATATGGAATTCGCGTATTCTTATTTTCTTTGCAAAGGTAATCTTCTTTCATGCTCCGAATTCTGTCCTTTGATTCGATATCATCGCAAAAAGAAACACATTCGGGTTTCAAACTTATCCTAGAATCCCAGTCGTCATCTGTTTCAAACCCGGAATCATAATCGTCCCATGCCATGTTCATTAACCCCCGAGGGTACCCTTTTCCACTTCCGAAAGTGTTAGTTGGTTCCG
Source organism: Kappaphycus alvarezii (assembly GCA_002205965.3). Classification (NCBI taxonomy): domain Eukaryota; phylum Rhodophyta; class Florideophyceae; order Gigartinales; family Solieriaceae; genus Kappaphycus; species Kappaphycus alvarezii. Next base: position 10,433 of record NADL03000077.1, on the reverse strand, counting down.
AATCTTCGCTGTCATAGCTAGAAGTGAAATCTTCACTGTCCGTTTCTTTTAAATCTTCAGGATGCGTGCTTTTGTCGAAATCCAGGGGCATCTTCACGGTTCTGCCGTCAATATTAACTGAAACCATTTGGTTGCCCAAGTCAATGCATGTCCTAGTCTTTCCATGTGGGCAGCCAATGATTGCATCGAAAGGGAGATCCGGCATGACAAGAAAGTCTACATCAACTTTAGAGTCCCCAAAGAACACGGAAACCTTGTTGCATTTTGAGACGGTTCCATCCGCTACAGTTATTTTTCGAGTCGTTGGAGTAATTTCGAGACCTAGATCTGTCACCAAAGTTTCTGAAATGAGGTTTGGAACAGCACCCGAATCGAAGAGAGCTTGGGTTTTCATACCCAATACTTTGACTGGTACCAGCTTAAGACGTCTTGGTGCTGTCGAGGCCGATTGAAGAAACAGTTTCTTACCCTTAGCGGACTTATTAGACCTGATAATTTTTTTGAGTTCTTTTCTCGCATCCTCTGCGTCGCCCCTCAAAAGTTGACCAAACGTTATCCCAGTTGGGGCCGATGCAAGCTCAGCCACCAAATTGTACCTCTTCACATACTCTAGTACGTCCTTAGAGATACTCTTAACTTTCTTACTCTTTTTCGTCTTCTTGGCCGGAGTGACTCCCACTCCTGGAACAACTTGATCAGACCTCTTGGTTCGAGGAGGTACAGGTGCTGGGATATGCTCCAGCATTCCATACTCTAGCCTAGGTTTCTTCGATAAAATGTTCCCTTCCCCATCCCTTTTTGTCACATTGACTTGACTAATCTCTTCAGCGATGGATACGTTACCGGCATCCGTCAACCTTTGATCCCTTCTATTTTGTAAGATTTTCACCTCTGGTCCTGACTCACTCCTTGCTTCCGATAAATTTGCTCTTCTGTTGTCTTTAGACCAGCAGTTACTTTCATGATGCCCATATCGACCGCACTTTGCACAACGAGTGTTTCTATGTGGATTATCAGGACACCTGTTTGCAAAGTGTCCAGGCTTGTGACAGTAAGAACAGACTTCTGCGGCCTTAGGGGCCCCAGACTGGTTCTTCTTAATGGTAAGAGTAAGGCTTTCCAACTGCGAGGTTATCATGTCAAGTCGATTATCGAATCGGGTTTCCAACCTTTCTTCCAAGTTTTTGACATCGCTCCTGACAGATTCTAATGCCGCTGCACTAGTAGCCGGCCTTTGATAATTCTTTTCAGGATGTACGATAGACATCGATGTGCGGGTTTCCCTCGGTACCTCACTCAGTGACTGAAACGTCTCCGAATTTTTGACAAATTCTACTATGGTACCCTTCAGTTCATCAAAAGTGTGAGGGCCCTTGATGAGGAGGAAATCGGAGAGCCGCTTATCCCCCATAGCCGCCTTACGCAGCATTCCGTACTTGGCTTGGGCGTTGAACCCAGCCTTTTCATAAAGATCACACAAGTACACCAATGAGCTTAACAAATCGTCGAAGTTGAGCCGGGCCTCTATGGCGGTACGAATCATCTCATCTGGTTCTACCTCCTTAGCATACTCTTTCACAAGCCACTCACATACCTCACCGAAGTTACGCCCATTCCCGTTAAGAGACCACCCGTCGATAAACTTGGACTTATATTTGTGCTTTGCGTCACCATGAAGATAGGCGAAGATACTTGCGGCCTTCTCTTCATCGCCCTTCTCTCGCATCACAACGTTGACATATGTGTAAAGAAACTCCTCAACGTCTTCAGTCTTGCCCCTGTGAACGTTATACGAGCAGCGTTGAGATCCATGATTACAGAAAAGATCCCCCCGAAGTGTTCCTTACTACTGCTCAACTCGAATACCTCGGGTGCAACCCCCTCCACAAGAGTACCAAATGATAGGGGTAAATCGGCGGGGGAGAGATCCTCAGAACCAATTACCCTGAGAAGGAGGTGTTGCGAGCGACAAAAGTGCTGCCGTGGTATTGTTGAACGAACAAAAGGGAGTGTATATAGAAGAGAGTTGAGAAGCTACAAGCAAGTATAAAAGGGGCAGGGTCTACCACCGACGCTCTGCGACTAGCGTAAGAAAAAGTTTTCTTGGGTCTGAAGTTGACTCTCAACTTCCTACTACTCGGGACTTGGCTTGAAGTTGTCTGCCAACTTGCTTGACCTCTCCATGAGGAAGCAGTTTACTCAGCTTATATAGACTTTTGGCTACCCCTAAAGTCCGAACAAAACTACAGAAGATACTAAGAAATGCATAAAAATACTTTGTGTGGACAATATACTCTAAGCAAAAGATACTTAAGAAACTAACAATTAATTTGGTCCTCTTATTTCCCATTCTCTAAATCAGATCCAAACAACTCCTCTAAAATATCCATGCTGTCCAAGCAGTCCCCACAAATATCTGCGAATGGCTCACAACTCTCTATTTCCCCCTGGGAGATATCTAGACTACTAAAGATATCTCCATCCGGTTCCATCGTGGGCACAACTTGATCCATACTCTCTATTCCAGGCCCCACCGTCCAACACTTTCCATGCCCCCTGTTCCTCATCCTCCTCTCTCCTCCTCCTCTCCTCCTCATCCTCTTCTTCCTCCTCCTCATCCTCCTCCTCCTCTCTCTCCTCCTCATCCTCCTCATCCTCCTCTCCTCATCTTCCTGATCCTCGTACACTAGCTCAGGGGCTAACCATTCCTCGAAGGACTCCCCGCTCTCCTCCTCGACCTTCTCAGCCTCTCCCGGACTTACCTCCCTCGCTTCTTCTTCTATGAAGAGGCGGCGCACGAACTCGATGATTTGCTTCTTTGTTTGCCGCCGGATGTAGTCGTCGGCATCGGTTGGCCCGTAGGCGGCGAGACGAAGGCCATTGATGGAACGGGAAGGGCGGTTTTTGGAAATAGGGACAGAGGGGCGAAGGTTGCTCATTGTGATAGAAGTTGGGGAACAGGAGGCAATGTGGGTGTTTGGGTGTGTGGGGGGAGAGGGGTGATGAGTAAAATGATCGGGGGCATTTGGAACTTAGAATAAAGGGGTTTAAATAGGCTCCCGGGGCAGGTTCTATAGATTAGGAATAGGTAAAATAAATCTGCAAGGGATTTTGCAATAGTGCATTTGCGCCCTTCTTCTCAAAAAAGGCGAATTTGGAGGAGGAGGTAAGCTAAAAGGGAAAAGGGACTTGATTCGGGGTCGATTCAGAGGGCTAAATACAGTATAAAAATATCTAGATAAAATGGAAGTAAATTTGGAAATGACGGTTGGAGAAGTTAGGGGCAGGATCGTTGTAGGTTGCTGGATTACACGAGGGGAGGACCATTTCCTGTATTACGTGAAGGGAGGACCATTTCCTGTATAACGTGAAGGGAGGACCATTTCCTGTATAACGTGAAGGGAGGACCATTTTTTTGTATTACAGTAGATATGTGGGTTGGTATCCAGTAAATTGGCTCTTGCATTGGCTCACAGATTGCGTCATTCAATGTCTTTGGCGATTGTGTTTCTTGTGAGCAACTCAAACTGAAGGGAATAATTCGATAGGGATAAATAGGGGGAGGATATTCTGAGAGCCAGTTATCCCAAAGCAGGCTTTACAAACGCGGAGAGTGCTACAGAATTATGTTTGTAAGAACGAGAAGAGATTAATACGGAGGGGGGACCGGGACTACAAGAGAGTATAGAATAGTAGGGTCTACCATCTATGTTCAGAGAACAGCGTTAAACAAATGCTTCTGAGGACTGAAGTTTATTTCCAACCTCTAGACTACCTCTAGACCACTCGTGTCTGGTCGTGAAGTTTTCTCCCGACTTGCTAGCTCTCTCCTGGAAGAAGCAGTTTAATCAGCTTATAGAGACTTCGTCGCAAGTCCGATGACTCCAAAAAACATGCAAAAAATTATTAAATGTATTATAAGGAATCTTGCGGAAGAGAAAGAATAACATTTCATACTATCAAGATAAATATCTATAGTCACTACTTACAACTTTTCCCTCGAGATCTGAGCCGAACAATTTCTCCAAAATATACATACCCCAACAGAGTCCTTATAATTTCCGTCGATCAACCAAGAATTATGGACAGCCTCCTTGGACTTATTAAGATCCTCCAATCCCTCTTCGCGATCGTCAAACTCTGCTTCACTCCGAGCGGAGAAGCTCGACATTATTATTAATCCCTCACTTTCCCCTATGTACTCCATAACAGCTTCCCTGCAGTTTACACCAGTGTCCCTCATAGTTCTCCCAATACTCCTCAATTTACGATCCCTACACATCTTTTTCAGCCGCATCCATCTTCTCAACATCTTCTTTGTCTTAATCAGTCGCTGCCTCGGCTGTTCTCCCGAAACAGTGACGACTGTCAAACCCCCGAAATTGTTTCCGGTTAATCATTTTACAGTAATCTTCGCTTTCAGTTTGACCATTGACTATCAAAGCCAGGACGCCTACAGGAAAGTAAGTTCAGCAGGACTTGAAGATGGTGAGAGAAACGCAGTTGATCAGGCACGTGTGCGGCACTCGCCAGCACCAATGTACTGTGATGTTCAGGAACGTGTCTCAACGGGACTAAGGTCGGGATGGAGTGGCCATCAGAATGAGTCTAATACACAGGCACGTTTCGGACAGAAGAATATATATATTGTTTGTATACTAAGTATTGTATGATGGTATTATCGCATATGCGTACACCATAAGATGTTACATTAAAAATTTTGATCGGACAAGTTATTTTTAAATGCGGATGTACTAACGGGAGCTGACACATCGCTGGCATCAGACAACGCGTCAAGAACACTCATAACGGTAGCATTATGAACATCTTTTGTCAATGAATATGGTTCATAGGAACTGGGGGATGCATAGTAACACAGAAAGAGAGAAATAGGACCCTGTGGCAGGGATAAAAATCAGCAGGGGAAGAGATCCTCAGAACCAATTACCCCAGGAAGAAGGTGTTGCAAGCGACAAAAGTGCTACCGTGGTATAGTTGAACAAACAGGAAGGAGTGGGTAGGGAAGACAGTTGAATGGGTTACAAGCAAGTATGGAAGGGGCTGAGTCTACCATCTATGCTTAGTGACTAGCGGAAAATTAATTCTTCTAGGGTCTGAAGTTGACTTTCAAATTCCTAGATATTTGGGACTGGGCTTGAAGTTGTCTGCCAACTTGCATGACCTCTCCATGAGGAAGCAGTTTACTCAGATTATATAGACTTTTGGCTACCTCTTAAGTCCGAACAAAACTACAGAAGGTACCAGGAAATGCACAGATACCATTTGCGTGGATGATATACTCTAAACAAAAGATACTTAAGAAAATAACAATCGATGAGGTCCTCTTATTTCCCATTCTCTAAATCAGATCCAAACAACTCCTCTAAAATATCCATGCGGTCCAAGAAGTCCCCACAAATATCTGCGAATGGCTAACAGCTCTCTATGTCCCCCTGAGAGATATCTACACTACTAAAGATATCTCCATCCGGTTCCATCTTGGGCACAACTTGATCCATACTCTCCATTACAGGCCACACCAGTCCAACACTTTCCATGCCCTTTGTTCCCTCCTCCTCCTCCTCCTCCTCCTCCTCCTCCTCCCCATCCTTCTCCTCCTTCTTTTCCTCCCTATCCTTCTCCTGAGCCTCTTACACTAGCTCAGGGGCTAACCATTCCTCGAAATTCTCCCCGCTCTGCTCCTCGACTTTCTCAGTCTCATCCTCAATTACCTCCCTCGCTTTTTCTTCTATGAAGAGGCGGCGAACGAACTCGACGATTTGCTCTTTTTTTTGCCGCCGGATGTAGTCGTCGGCACCGGTTGGCCCGTAGGCGGCGAGATGAAGGCCATTGGAGGGACAGGAAGGGCGGTTTTTGGAAATAGGGACCGAGGGGCGATTTGATGTCACATTTCTGGAAAAGGGGTGAGCGGGGTGTGTAGGAGGAGAGGAATTCTGAGCATATTGATCGAGAACGTTTATACCTCGGAAGGAAGGGGTTTAAATGGGCTCTCGGGCAGGTTTTATATATTAGAAATAGGTAAAATAAATCTGCAAGGGATTTTTGTAGTAGCGCATTTGTGCCCTTTTTCTCAAAAAAACAATTTGGAGGAGAAAGTAAGCAAAAAAGGAAAAAGAACTTGATTCGGGATCGATTCGGAGGGGTATATACAATATAAAAATATCTAGATAAAATGGAAGTAAATTTGGAGAGGACCGCGGTAATGATAAGCGAGGTTCAGGGAGGACGAGAAAGGACAGGAACTATAAGCAACTTTGGACAAGGAGAGGTAGTACAGTAAACTACAGGCCTGTAGATGACAGTGGCAAAAAATCTGCGCCTAACACCCTGCTTTTACTCAAGCGGAAACAAGTAAAATAAGAGAGTAAATGCAAACCCTCTGCTGGTCAAAGGATCATCAAGGGCATTGTATAAGAACTCGGAACAGGTTATGGGCTCAGAGCAACGTCTGTGACCCTGCAAATCCCTACTGTTCATTTTCTTTGGTGACTGGAGAACGCTTTCTATCAGCTTTTGTTGTGACTTTTAAGATTTATGAATTCGGAGGACTCGAAAAAATTCATAAATTTCATAGGAAGCCTATTGAAGTCTACCATCTTTGGGCTGCACGTACAGAGGCTGTTCTTCATGGAAAGAATGTAATGTCGATAATCGAACAAGACGTGCTACCAGCTGATGGAGAACTGGATGAAAACACTCAAACCAGTGTCGCTACGGCAAGGATGATCATTATTCAGGGACTGGGAGACCATCCTCTTCGACTTTGCCTCCCAGTTAAATCTAATCCGTTTATGATGTGGGCTACGTTGGAGGAAAGGTATGCAGTATAGAACGCTGCAACCAAGGTACAGCTTCATTCTAAACTGGCAACGCTCACTTACACATGGCAAATGATGCAAGAATACATTCACTCGTTGAAGAGATCTTTAACCGTCTTGCAGGAATGGGTAATGAGGTTGGTGCAGACCTGCAGGTGGCCCTGTTACTTTCATCGTTCGGAGACAAGAACAAGTCTTAGTTTGGCCATATAATAGCTTTCTCACAGAATCTACAAGATGGATTAGACTGGGAGACTGATACCGCCCGCCTCCTCCAGGCGTATGAAGACCAGAATGATCGTACGCGTACTGTCAGAAGAAAACATGATCACTTGGTTGGTCAGGCGCCAGTTGCAAGGTCTAAAAGCGGTTAAAGACGTCAGAAATGGGTCGAAAAGTGGAGATGCTATAAATGCAACGTATTGGGCCAAATTGCAAGCAACTGCCAAAAAAAGGATGATAGAAGCTACAAGAAAGTGATTAACACAGGGCCTAGGCAGAATAATTCATCAGAAAGTACTGTAAACGCCAATCCCGCATTTTTGCTGACATTGGAAACAAGAGACAGTTCTCATGAGGACAACTGTCGTAACGCAATAGTATCATTGAGCATTCCGAGGTAAGAAGGTATAGAACGTTTCCTTCTGGCCTCAGAGACATCTGACCATATGATCAATAGAAAGGAATGGCTCAGTAATATTATGGAAATCGTATCACGTGCCATCGTTGTAGGAGATGTGAGACCCATCTATGCTGCACCCATTGGTACAGTTCACGCCGTCACTAAGGTAGGCTATCCAGGAGATGAGCACGATCGTATCGTCGTGCTTCATGGTACATTTTAGGTTCCCAATATTGTATCGATCCTGATGTCACTAGCTAAATTGTCTGAGTACGGCTTTATGGTAAGATTTGAATCCCGACGGAAATGCCGAGGAAAATGCAGTGGATTTAAGGATGTAATCCTTAAATTCCAATGAGGACTTGGCCACGGTAATGTGTACACAGTTAAGTTGAAACCCAGTGGCTCTCTAATGAAGAGAAACAGAGCTCATGAAGAAAGCCCGCAATAGAAAGGAAGACTGAAAATCGCCAGAAGGTCCATAGATTTCGAGTCCAGTCAGAATACAGAGGATAGGAACATGTAACTCTGGTATAACAGACTATGTTATGGAACCGTGACATTATTAAGTCTTTGTACAGGAATTATTCTGTTACAGGAATGGACTTGAACAAACCTCACCTGAAGAAGAAGGTGTGCAACCGCTGCATGAAGGGAAAGCAAACTCGAAAGTCCCTTCGAATAAATACACACAGGACTACGGAGAGATGCACAGTCATTTACTCAGACGTCTGTGGACCGATTTACAGCCCTTATCTCTCCGTATGTCTGTAATTCGTAACGTTTATTGATGAGAGTTCGAGATATATCACTGCATATCCTATTTTGAGAAAGTCTGATGTTCTATCTAAGTTTAAGCTGTATAGACCGTGGTTGGAACGCAAGTTCTCTTGCACGATTACGAGGTTTCATTCGGACGGTGGAGGGGAGTACATCGGAATGAAATCATACTTAGAAAAGAGAGGTATCGAACACCATATGGCTCCAAGATACTCCCCCAATTTAAATGGAATAGCGGAAAGAGCAAATTGCACACTTGTTGAAAGTGCAAGTACCATGTTTGATCACGTGCCATTGCCGAGAGAATTTTGGGCCGAGGCAATATCGCATGCATCTCAGATCCGTAACCTATTTTATTGTCCGAGGGACAATACTAAAGCATCATATGAGCTCAAGCATGGAGTTAAAACATAGTGTCAGTTGCGTGAAGATCTTCGAGTGCCTTGGATGGTACCACATTCCCAAAGAGCTCCGGAGGAAGTTAGACCAAAAGTCCAAGCTTGGAATTGTACTAAAATGCTTGGAGAACTTACAGTACAAGGTATGGCTAGCTATGGAACGCAGAGCTATAATCACTCGAGATGTTACGATTGTGGAGGATCACCTTCCGGCGGAATCTATTTATAATTACAAAATAGGGTCTGGCTATGGATGAAGACTACTCCATGCCCAACATTAGCGAGCAAAACTCGAGAAACAACTCGGAAATAAAGATTTCGAGCGCGCAAAAGGAAGTGGATGATGTTTACACTAAATGATCTGCGTCTACTACCACCAACACAGGTAACTTGGGCATTACTGGAACCAACGAAGGATCTTTGGAGGAAACTTAAAATGGACAACATTTTTACTCATATCCCAGCAGGTGAAAATGCTGATGTGGAACAAGCTGAAATCATTATATTTGGCGGCAGCAGCCCAGTAGAACACGGCATTGCCGACGACGATGGAGTAACTGGTGATATGATACAGGAGGATGGCGCAAAGTCCCCCCGCAGAGAGAGAGACAATCTCCTTACTACTATACTCCTGGATCATCGATAGCAGTGAATGTATACCAAGCAGATCCGAACAAAATATATCAGGCAATACAGAGCGAGGATGGAACTGTTGAAAAAGGGATGGAATGCATGCCATCCCATGGTTTTAATTGCTATGTGGACACGTGTACACCTGTAGCATGAAAATGTGAATTTACCATTTTTCTGTGTGTACATCTATTACACGTGCTAAAAGGGCCAAATCGAAAGTTGCCTGGGACGGAAGCCCATTTTCGGGCGACTCTATATCACCGCGCATTTTGCCATTTTTCAAACCACAAGGTATTCTGCCCTCTAATTGGCTGCTAGATACGCCTCCATCCCACTCATATCGCTCCAGGTGGGGACATCTGAGCTGTTCATTGCGGAGCATTTTGACAGTTGGTATGTTGTAGTTGATTCTAGGCTCAAAATACTGTACCCAGTGTGTCATACGTTTACTGTCCCCCATGTGGCATACGCGTACTGTCTTCTCTCTGCCGTACGTGTACACAATTATAGGTGTCGTACGTGTACAAGTAAACAGTGGTTTCTATATTTATCCTATAGTTGCCCGGGATGGCTGCATACAGCCTACAGTATACTCATTATGCTGGCTGCGTACGAATCACTCTTGCACAAGTACGCAGCCAAAGTATGTTGATGTAGCTACGTTGCTTCTACAGTATTGCACGTATGGCACGGCACGTAAGGCTTAAATCACGTTGAACGACCTGCATGAAATTTACGTACTGTTACGTAACAACGTGAGACAAGCCAGCCAAAAATTGTTTCCTACTCTTATGATATATTAAGATCCCGCCTTTTGTTTCTGTTACAGGCCGAGAGATTACAGTTGTGTTGGCGGAGCACGGAAGGCATAATTCACGGGTTGACTGTTTAGGGTATGTTTACGTAACAGAACATGCATGGCTTGCATGCACGTAAGGTTACTTACGTTTTGAATATTGGTAATTATGAATTTCCCTCGCATGAAAATGAGAGATTCTGTGGCATCTCGGCTTGGATAGGCTACAGGATCAACAAAGATAGTAGCGCAAATGTAGATTTTGCTACTTTCATTTTGCTATCACAAAGACAAAGTCAGTATCGGCAAACAGTATGTAGTTATAGTCTAATAGCTCATCCAAGTAAAGAAGAGGCACTGACTTG